>CAJQZJ010032679.1:2798729-2837667 GCA_907164525.1 Lophiomys imhausi
ACACACACACACACACACACACACACACACACACACACACACACACTCCTGCACGAGCACACAATCAATCAGTAAACAAAAAACAACAAAACCCCTAGGCAAACCTGGTGAGTTTTGGGCATCAAAAGAACCTGAATCTGTATTTCCAACGGGCTCATTGATACCATATTCAGCAGGAAGAAAGTTGTTTAAGCTCATGAGGGTTCACTGGCTATTCCTCATTAAGCATAGTCTCCTTTTCTGGTAGAGGAAGGATTCACCCAGAGAATCTTGTGAGCTTTCAGTGGCCCACCTGGGACACCCACTAGCGCATCTCTTGTCTTTCTTAGCTATTTAACCTCTTTCTTTCAAGTGGTCTCTTTATGTTCGTTTACCCAGCTCCCTCTAGGATCAATCCCACATTGTCAAATCCATCAGACATAGACTCTAACAGACTTGCTTTCCTCACAGTTCTGCTCACTGTCTGCTTGCTCTTTCAAATATTCTCCCCGCTACCACCAACACCACCACCACCACAGCTTCTGCGACACCAGTCTTCTGAGCATCTTGTCCTCTCCTGTGTCCTCCTAGTCCCCTCTGCACTGTGTTCTTTACCAAGTCACTGAACGCTAGACTTGGGCCATGCAGTACACCCTGAGATCGCAGATCCAACGCGGCTCTTGCCAAGGACTCCCACCTTTAACTCTTCAACAGAGATCCAACCTCTCTATTGCAACCCAGACCCGTTCTTCCATCGGCTTCTTTGACCCCACGATTATTAGAATGTCTCAAAGGCGCCTCCAACTCACTATGTCCAGCACCACCAGGGTAGATCTTGCCTGCCAGCCCACACCGGCCAGAACTACCCTGCAATTGACTATCTTTGCCATCTTAGAATGTGGAAGCAGCACCATCTATTTGCCTTCCCAGAATAGGAACCCCAAATTCACCCCTTGATGGGTAGTGTTCCACCTTCACATGGGTTTACTAACACAACGTGTAGCCCATTCAGGGGTTCCCAAGAAGACTGGCTGCAGTGAATGAGAAAGCACATGGGTGAACCCATACATCTGAATGGCAGCTTTGTCTTCTGCGATTTGTCCCTATTTCATCCACTGTGAACTTAGATTCTTTGGCAGTGTTTCATTATGCCATGTTCCTGTTCAGCTCAGTCGTATTCATCAGACTGGTGGCTCGTCCTCAGAGTCACTCTGTCCCTTACTTGAATTGTACTTTTCCCTCCTCAGGAGCTCATCATTGAGATGTTCTTTCCCCCGGGGATTCATATGCCTTGGTGTGAGGACGTTCCAAAACATTCCTTGTATCTGCTTCTCTTGGGCTCTCATTTGTCTTTGTTCAGTTTTTATGCTTCTGTCTTAGTTCACTATCCTTGCACTGAAAGGTACTGAAAGTTGGACCCCATATCTGTACAAGACATAGGCTGGAGTTGAATTTTTCCTCCCTCCCAGGACCCCCCAGCAGAGGGAACTTCCAGACGCCTTGCCTATCCCAATACGGAATGAGATTTCAGACACTCTTACATGGAAGTAGCCTTCTCCGGGCCTGGCTCCAAGCAGGTGTGTTGGCTTTTGTTCCCCACCTTAAGAAGGCCCAGGGTCCTGTCTCTGGTCCCTGCATAGATGTGAAGAGCTCAGTTACCTCGCCTGAGGGTTTAGATCTAGGTCTAAAATGTCTCTGCAATGAGTCCATGAACTCCCGGCCCCTGCCGGAGACCTTCTTGTCATTTATTACAGTTTGAGTGTGCAATGTTTTCCCACAGGTTCGTGTGTTTGAACTATTGGTCCCCATCTGGTGGCACTGTTTTGGAGGGTTGTCAAATCTTTAAGAGGCAGAGCTTCACTGAAGGAAGTAAGTCATTGGGGGTGGGCCATGGAGTTTATGGCTCTATTTCCTCTCTCTCTCTCTTTTTTTTTTTTTAGTTTTTCGAGACAGGGCTTCTCTGTGTAAGAGTACTAGCTATCCTGGAACTTGCTCTGTAGACCAGGCTGGCCTGAATTCACAGAAATCCACCTGCCTCTGCCTCCTGAGTGCTGGGATTAAAGGCGTGCACCACCAATGCCCAGCTACTTCCTCTCCATTCTTGCTTTCTGACTGAGGCACAATGTGACTGACCACCTCATGCTCCTGTTTCCAAGCCTTCCCAGGATCCCTTCTTAAGGGGTGAGCCAGAGCAAACCCTTCCTTCCTTAGGTTGCTTTTTGGTATTGGCCATAGCAATGGGAAAAATAAACAATAGATTATTCCTTGGAACATTATCATAACCCATGCACATTGGTGCTTGTAGTGGGAAGGGTACCTAGCTGTAGGACCTGGTTCTTCTTTATCTTGACTGGTTCTTGGCCACAGTCCAGAGCTCCACAGACAGTGGGACATCCACCGAAAGGATGAGGCTGACCCATTTATCTCCCACCAAGGCCAGTCAACTCAGAAACCTCAAACCTGATCCTATTGTGTTCATGCGTACATTGTCTTTGGCTTCCCGATACCCAAAGGTTAAAGTCCTCATGCATCCTACAGTATATGGGCCACCTACGAGCACATACAGCTCCTGCTGTTCATCACATAGGAACTTCTGTAGCTCCCTTAATTCACTAAACTATTCCCTGTGTTGGCGCTCATTGCATCTTCTGCAGGAATCCCTGTCAACCTTTGACCAGCTGGGCTTTATCTCTTCATCCTTTAGATTTGTGGAGCATCGGTATCTTCTCTTGCAACCTTTCTCTTCCATCTTATGTTTGCTTGGCTTCCCTGGATAGGCTGGAAACAATTAACAACCGACTTGTCCTATGCCTAAGTATGATCCCTAAAGTAATGAACAATGAATTAACTCTGTTTATAATTTTTTTTCTGTGTCCTACATGTAGTACTCTCACAGCATCAGTGGCGAAAATTGTATTTTGTTGCTAATGACTGGCCCCAGGATCTGGTTGCCGCTCAGACAAGGACATTGTCATGTATATCTTTGTACAGTAATCAGATCCTGGGGCCAGTCATTAGCAACAAAATACAAGCAGCTTTCAGGTTATCCCTGACATATATGTATATATACATATATATCATATATATAAGATATATCATATATGATATATATATAATTGGATTTGAACTTGGATACTTGGAGTTCTCAATTTTTTACAGTCTTCTGTGCAATGACATATAATTGAATACTTTGCCTAAATATCTGAGGAAGCAACTGAAAATTGTCCCTATGTATCATTGGCACTGCCCCAGCTCCGAACGATGCTGGGAGTAAAGATATTGGCATACCACCTTGCCTTTTGAAGTCTCAATTCTCCCACTGTAAAAGGAAGGAGTCGGGCCCATGGTCGAAACCAGTGGTACATAGCTTGGAGCAGGTGACATCAGTCTCATTGACTCCTGCACACCCTCCCTGCAGCACCCTTGTCAGTTTTAGCTTCCCACCCTGAGTGCTCATTCCTGGCTTCAATCCCTCTGACTCACCTTGCAAATGGGTCAGCCAGAGCGGCTGGTTATGGTGCTCAGAGGCAATAGACAGGGTGTTGAGGGCGACGATCAGGATCACCAGCCAATAGAAGACCCTGGATTTCACTAGGTCATGGCACTTCCAGCGGAAGACACGATTCCACTGCCTCCAGTGCCGACTGAAGGAGAATAGGGACCCGTTACTTTTAGCCACACGCCAGCCATGGCGTCTTATTCACCCTCCTCTTCAGGTTTGTAAGAGGAATGAAGGGCCACAGAGCCAGACCAATTTAAAACTGGCCTCTCATTAGCAGAGTTCTCCTTTCAAAGGTAAAAGATAACAATGCCGGTCTCCCAGACAATTAATTAGCTGAGACAATGAAAGCAAAATGCTTAGCATGGCACCCGCTAGAGACATAGACCAGGAGCTCTGTGCACTTTAACTTCCACTAGAGAACCCTCTGGCATCAACTCTACCTATTTTTAAAGGAAGTTTTACTAACTCAAAGAGGATTTCCAGATGGGTGTGTAGGAAAGGTGTTTCCCTAGTTTGCACGGCCCTTTTGGTGAGTGACCTCACATCACTTACTAAATAAAGTTTAGGCTCATCTACCCTTGTCCCAGCAATTCCACTTCTAGAATTCTGCTCAGAATGGTGTACAGTCTACCAGGAGAGATGGGTTAAATACAAAATGGTGCATCTATACCTCGGGGACACTTTATAGCCAAAGTTGTACTGTGTGTGTGTGTGTGTGTGTGTGTGTGTGTGTGTGTGTGTGTGTTGGAGAAATGGGTCAGGACTTAAGAAAGAGATCTGGCTGCTATTCCAGAGAATCCAGTTCAATTCCCAGCACCCATGTGGAGTCTCACAACCATCTGTAACTCTAGTTCCAGGAGACCTGATGCTGTCTTCTGGCCTCTGTGGGCACCAGGTGTGCATGTGGGTCACAGATATACATGCAGGGAAAACACCCATACATATTAAATAAATAAATAAATTTAAAGGGGTAGGTCCTCATATATGTACATGTACACACAAGTGAGAAAACTGACCTCAACAGAAAAGTTTAAAGAAAAAAATGACACAATATAGAATATATTCATTTACTCAACAAATATCCTTCAATATCTCCTGTGTACTAGGTAATATTTTAGTCTTTATCATGACAGTACTTCACATGAATAATCCTATTATATAAAAAGCAAAACAAGAACAAAGTACCCCGATTTGTGTTTGTGTGTGTGTGTGTAAGATGAAAGTACAGAAAGGATCTTAGTAGAATACACATCTGTTACCATGGTTACTTCTTTGAAGGGCAGCAGGGACTTTCATCTTTTCGCTGCTGTTTTTTTCCCTCTATTATTAGATCTTCAAAAAGTTGTGATTATGTATGAATTTGAAAAGGGACATACAGTCTTCCTCCCAAACAAAGATAAGAGCTTGGAGTGTCCTCTTGCTACTGACTCTTTAGTTAGGGCCACCTCCATCCTGCAGGCTACTCAACACCTTCCCTCTTCCCTCTTGCAAGCTCCCACCCCCTCAGAGGGTGTAGCCAAATGTGCTTGCTGTTTTCAAGGGCTCCTGTTTTACCTTCAGCAGCATATAAATAGGCCATTTACTCAGGGGCTCTGATTGCACATTCCCTGGGCATCTAGCCACTGCTGAGTCTTTGGAGCCAGAATTGGCCCTGTTTTCTCAGACAGGCCTTTCCAAGGGCTCAAGAAAGTGCCGTGAGAAGAGGTAAATGGATTCTAGCCCCAGGTCCCGGGTCAGGTACTCACATGAACTGGATGATTTTGTTCAAGCCCTCGATTTCATACAAGCTCTCAGTGTCTGAGCCCCCTTCATCCAAAGACAGCTTGCCTAGGAACGGGGCAGATATTGCTATAGTCAGCAACTTTCAGGATCCCTCGGGAACAGAAACACTTGGTTAGGCATTGTTGGACAGGACACCCATGACCATGACTCTTGGTGGGCCTGGCTCCTGCTGTGATTTCTTGTGACCCAGATTTTCGTGAACTGGAGAGGCCCTTCTCCAGCAGGGCATGAGGCCACCATGGGCAGGTCACAGGGTGCTTTGAGAAGGCCAAGATGCACTTGGGTTTTGTCATCTTGTGTAAAAGGCTTTACACAAATCATCACTCTCTGAAAGCAAGGACTATACATTCTCAGTGAGCCTCTGGGTGTGCTGGCTTATGTAAACTTGGCACAGGGTAGAATCATCTGAGAGAAGGGAACCCCAATGGAGACTGGACTGTGGGCAAGCTTGTAGAGCATTTTCTTATTAGTGATTGATGTGAGAAGGCACAGGTCATTGTAGGTGGGGCCATCCCTAGGCTGTTGGTCCTGGGTTCTATAAGAAAGCAGGCTGAGCAAGCCAGTAAGCAGCACCCATCATGGAACTGTGAGTGAAATAAACTCTTTTCTCCCCAAGTTGCTTTTGGTCATGGTGTTTCATCATAGCAATAATAATCCTAACTAAGACACTGGGCTTTTGGGGGCTACAATGGGGGTTGCACTCCCCATGGAGTGACTGGGAGGAAATGATCAGCATCAGGCAGTGGGGTGTTAGCTATGGCCCCGGGTCCCAACCTTCTCTCAAGTCCTCCACATCCATGACCTCTCCCTGTGTGATCCAGCTCATATAACCACGAAGGTCCTCCTCCAGCTGCTGCTTCTCCCGCAGCTTTTGGAAGGTTCCCCTGGACTTGGCCTTTTCTCTCTCCTTGGTGAATTCTCTAAAACAAAACCAGAGAAGTAGAAGCAGAGAAGAGGAAAGGATCATCCTTGGATGTCAGGGGTTGACAGGACATTCCATCATCCCAACATTATTCCAAATTTGCCATACTTCTTGAGCTTAGTATCCTAAAATGGTTTCTGATTATAGATTTAAGGCCTGAGAAAATCCTGTTGGGCACAAGGGGAAACTGGGCTGTCACCAGGAAGCAAATGATTGGGGGCGGGGTGCAAGGCATGCCGAGACCAGTAGAGGGCAGTACTAAGCTACCACTCGGAACTCAATTTGCACTGACTGATACCAGCTCAGTTGTTAGCGCTGGTCTAATCTCAGAGGCCAGGAGGGGTCTGGTTGTAGGACAGTCACCTCACCCTGGCAGTGTGGTGTCCAGCTGGGTGCTCTTGACCATTTTACCCATGAAGGTTTTGGTAGAACCACAGATCGCTCCTCAGAATAAAGTCACAAAGTGCACAAAATAAGGCAAAGGTACTGAGCAATCTGAAATATAATCACAGAAATAGGACAGACGCCAACAGTACGAGGACCCTGTTGCAGGCCTAATGACTACCGCCATTTCACAAGCACTAATGAACGCAAGCAGGGGTACAGCGACAGACATGTGACACGGTTTCCATTAGGAGAACCCACAGGCACTGCTAATGCCACTGTGGTTGGTTGCCTGCATTCATTATGAAAGGAAACATTTCGGTTAATGCAATAGAAAGTAAAGATGGGTTTCCCCTAACCAACTTCACAGACTCCTGAGTTCTATGTACAGGCTGCCTGGGGAGAGGCTTCTGGAGTGGGGTGATGTCAACCCCAGAGGGAGCTGAGGCTACAGCCAGCCCCGCCACTGTGGCTGGAGTGGATGCCAGCAGAGCCAGTCTGCTGAGAACAACACTCACTTATGATGGGGAATTGTATGTGCTGGACTCTGTTCTAAGTACCTGAAGTCCATTTGACGTCCATGACAACCCCAGGAAACAGGCCCTGAAATTACTTTTTGACAGACATGAACAGTGAGGGACTGAGAGGTTAGGGGATTAGGCAGGGTCCCACAGCCACTCAGCAGTAAGCAGTAAGGGATGATACAGACATTCCACCTCTGGTGAGTGCGTAACAAGAGAACAGTTATTCTCTCACTGCTAACACGCACCCTGGGCTGGAGTCTGGGACTTACAGGCTCACACAGGAGTGTGGATGCTGGAGGACAGGAGGAAGCAAGAATGGGAGAAGGCTTGAAGGGAGAACCGAGCAAGTTTGAAGGATGTATCCTTTGCCTTCCTAGCTAAAGGGGAAGAAGTGTGCCTGGCCTGGTGGGGCTATGAGAGGAGCTGAGGGTCTGGATCCACTCCTTTCTCCCCTCCCCCAGCTGCCCTTCTTCCTTACCCACTCAGGACACCCAGCACCAGGTTGAGAATGAAGAAGGAGCCCAGCAGAATGAGGGTGACAAAATAGATCCAGGGCCACTCATTCCCAATGGCATCGTTGACCTGGTCCAGACAAAAGTGTGAGTCCAGTAACTGTGAACTGAAGGATAATTCCTGCCACCAATTCTGTCCGCCCAGACTCCAAAAGGAAAGTAAGTCATTTGAGCCTGGTGAAAAGACCTTTTCCAACCTGGGGACCCTAGATCTGGGCTGAAAGGTTTTCCCAAGGAGCTTTGCTGACTGAGCACCTGGCCCAGGCTGGGTGGATCCACTGTCCATCTAGCATCTCTAATCTGCCCCTCAGACCACATCTAACCTGCCCCTCAGATGGTATCTACAGTCAGTTTCTTTACAGCCAAACCTTTTCAAAGTGACAATCATCTGTGACCCTAGCCAAATTTCCTGATACCTCCAAGCATTTTCTCATCTATCTAGCAAGGACGTGATATATGCTCTCCTCCTAGACTTATAGCGGAGGTGAAATAGCATGTGTGACATTCCTTTGACATGTTTAATCATCTGTCTCCCTAATGTGAGCCTTTGAGAAATGTTCATAGTAATCCTTTATATTTGCAAAGTATTTGACAGTTTTACATCCCCCTACCCAACAGACAGTGCCACATTGTTCTTGAGAGTTCTGGATTAGAACCAGATGGGTGAGTGCTCACTTCTTGGCTCAGTTGCCCTTTAGATTCATGAAAACAGTTAGATGGCCTCTCTGGACCTCGGTTCCCTTGTATATATCTGTGGCAAGATATATATATATAATATAATATATATGATATATATCATATAATACATATGATATATATCATATAATATAATATGATATATATCATATAATATATATATGAGATATATATATAACCAAGAAAGCTTTTGCAAGGATGGTTATAAAACAGCAGTTTTCTCCCTGGCTCTACGATGTAAGTGGTATTATCTTTACAGATGACGGGGCTGACACATAGTGATAGTCACCTAAGAAAGCTTCTTGCCAAATGTCAAAGAGAAAGACTTAAAGGGCTCCTCAACCCTCAAGTGTCCAAGACACAGGACACCAGGAAAAAGCCACTGACATTCTAGAGAAAATTCAGGCATTGAGACATTGGACACTCATGGAGCTCCTAGGATCCATCCATCACCCTCTTCTTGAGTCTTGTGGGACCTGCCCCAAAGAATTCTAGGCAATCTCTAGGCATGAGAAAAAGGTCATACTCTCGTTTGGATGTCCAGAGAGCGCAAGACAGAACCAGTGGCACTGGGCAGTGGCTGGCCTCTGGGCTGGGGCTTATAAGCCCTCTCTTCCTGTTCCCTAGCAACAAGCCTTTAGAAGAGAGGGATGATTCAGAGGCCCAGACTCACCCAGTACAGGACATCCGTCCATCCCTCCATGGAGATGCATTGGTACACGGTGAGCATAGAGAAGCCGAAGTTGTCGAAGTGGGTGATGCCATTATTGGGTCCTGGCCAGCCCCCTCGACACTCACTGCCATTGATGGTGCAGGGGCGCCCAGAGCCAGTTCTAGCACAGGGTGATGGCTTCTCATTCTCTACTGTGGCCACAATGTCTGGAGGCAGAAGGTAGTAGCATTAGACAAGTGGACAGTTACTGGAGGCAAGTTTCTCAAATACCATTTGAAAGAACAGAGTAACAGAGATGAAGAGGGACCCAGGCTGGCAGTTGGCATCTGCCAGTGGCAGCAGCTATGTTTTAGAAGAACTGGAACAACTCCGGAAGGCCTACTCCTAAGATGAACTGTCCCTTGAAGCCCAACTCGTGTTGCAGGAGTGCGATCGGAGAGAACTTTGCACCTTCTGAGATTTAAAGAGGGGGCCACTATCCAGCTCGGGGTGGGGTGGGGTGGTGTGGGGACAGGGGGTCCTGTGTCCTGACCTGAGATTTAGTCTGGGAAGCCAACTTGGAGCTGGTCCCAGCAACACTGGCTGAGCTGTGCAAGCCAGGACCACCCTCTAGGGAAGCTGCTGTCACGATGAGGCTACATATCGCACCCTTCTGTGTTCCCCAAGGAGTCTTTTATTTCCTCTAAAATGGTGTGTGTGTGTGTGTGTGTGTGTGTGTGTGTGTGTGTGTGTGTACATGTACACACTATTGCATGTGTGTGAGGACCAAAGGTCAACATCAAGCATCTTTTTCAGTGGCTCTCCACTTTATTTCTTGAGCCATGGTCTTTGGCTGAACATGGGGCTCACTGTTAAGATCTGCCTGTCTCCACCCTCAGTGCTGGTGTGACAAATCCACCGTGTGCTCCTGAGTTCTGGGGACCCAAACTCAGGTCCTCATGCTTGTATAGTAAGGACTTTACCCACCTGGCTATGTCCCCAGCCACTGAAATCTAGCGATTTTGATAATGTCCTGAAATACTTTTGTCTTAGGATGTTTTACAACCTCCTGCTGTGTTCTGGGATTAGGTTAACTTGGGAACACCAGTGTTCCCACATTTACAATGTCAGCTCAGAGCTCTGAAAATGGGCTGGGAGGACACTGATGGTCAGCTTGGGGGCTCTACCTCTATAAAGCTGGTGCCTCTGATCTGAGGGGGGGCTTGTATGGTGCTGCTCAGCATTCACTAACGGCCTGGGTCCTCCAAAGCTGTCCCAAAGCTCATGCTAGATGGTCCCTGCTATCTTTCTGACAGTGCTGATTATAGGATGTGGAAAGCCACAGAGATGTTAATGCTGCCCTACAGGCCATAGACGGTTCTGACAATGGAAGAGACATGGGAGCCATGTCAGAGCTCACTCTTAGAAGCTAGGTTTGACCCTGCATTGATAGACCCTTGTTGCCCATGGGACTGGGAAAGTAAGTAGCCTCTCCCCAAGAGGCAGTCCATGCAGGGGCTGCTCTGGTGAGCCGAATGCCCGAGATCTAGTGGGGGGGCCTGTCCTCTTTCTATGTCAGTCTCTCTACCCTGAAGACTCCAGTGTAGCCATGCTCAGAAGTTTCCAGAAACTCAGACAAGCTATAAAGTAGCAAGCAAGGCTCAGGGCAAGAGAGAGCCATGCACGTCATCTGCTCAGTGCAGGAATGAGAGAGCGGACCCAGGCACCTGCCTCTTCAAAACTATCTTCTTAGTGATGCTAAGATGTTGCTAGACTCCCTTCCTCTCAATGGAGAGTGGAGTTGTCCAGCAGTCACATGATGTGGATTGAGGCAACTCCTCATGAAGAGAAGATGTGAGCTCCAGCCCACTTGCTTAAAGCCAGGCAGTGAGGAGCCTTCCAAAGAGTGCAAAACACTGTCGCTCTTCTCACTAAATAGATTTTATCTGGGAGAATATAGGCATTTTTACAAAAAGATGTCCCTGTTCTCATGTCAGCAGCTTCTTGCTGGTCTTAGAAAGGAATTAATGTCATTATATCTGTTCCAGTTTTCATATGAATGTCAGTGGGTCAGACCTATACAAATCACGCTCTTTGAGGTCTTTATTACCTTGTGAGGATATGAAGGGGTCCTAAAGCCAGAAGGGTGAGAACTTCTGCTTTAGGAAGACTTCCTAGACTCTAGGTCCCAGAGTATACATGGGCCTCAGAGTGGGTTTTTTTCTGACAAGCCACAAAGTGTCCCCCCTGAGTCTCATCCAGTCCATATCCTACAGGCCTGATTTGGGAGATAGCTCAGACCAAAGTAAACTATGGTCTCAAGGAAAATATGAAGAGAAATTCAGACTCATCCCAGGCCCATGCTTCAATCCACAAGTGGCTCAGGAATCCTGGAAGATACACAATTGTACAGGCTGGTGCCAAGGCTGGCCTCTCATCTCTGATCCCGGGGGAGCTGTCTTTACTTCCACCACCACCCCCCGCAGGAGTCCAGGAGAACCCTGTTTCAGTGGTGGGCAGCTGTGGAGGGGAACTGGCTTGGATCCAGAGCTTCTTTACTCCTGTGATGGCCCATTCAGAGTTGAAGTGGGGCCTCTACTTCTCCACAGTTCTGCATAGCTCACCTGTCCCAATGAAGTAGCAAGTCTTGTGCATCTTGCCCTTGAAGAGCTCCAGTCCAATGATGGCGTAGATGATGACCATAAAGAGGACAAGCAAGGCGATGTGGAACAGGGGGAGCATGGCCTTGAAGATGGAGTTGAGAACCACCTGGAGGCCTGCCACAAACAGCAAGGAGAGGAAAAAGAGAATCACTCCTCCTCAGTCGCATGCCCTTCCCTCTACTAACAGTGGGATACCCAGGTCAGAAGGGGAAAGGAGGGCTTGGGAGAAGAGACACTGTCACCCACTGGGCACCCCTGACACCAGCCGCAGGGGTCTGAGCACACGGAAAGCTCGCAGGGCCTTCACATCCAAGCCGGCTCCTTTGTTGCTCAGGGGGGCCGTGTTGGTCTGAATAATGTTCACTTGCTCCAGAATCACAGTGAAGACACTGGAGGGGAAAAGATGGAGAGAAGAGGCCCAGCAGTCAGATGAGCCAGAGTCCCAGTCCCACCCCGCGAAGGACCTGGGTGTAGGGGGTAAACGTAGCTCCCAACTGGCAGTGCTGAAGAATTTTATCTAATCAAGGGTTCTCTGGCCAGGTTCAGCTCTGAGCTATTGGTGATGAATGGTGCTGGGTTCAGAAAGGGAGGCTTCAGGTCAAGATACAAGGGTGCCACTGGCACAGTCCCTGACCCCAAGGCAGCATGACAGTAAGCTGCAGGTTAGCTCCTCACTCATTTGGTGATCCAGAGAAAAAACCCAGAGAGAGCTCTCCTCTGGGCTCTCCCTGGGACTGGCCTTCCTGTCTGGTGTGTACTCCTGCTCCCTCCCTTCCTGCTTCAGAACTCTGAAGCCCATTCAGCTCTCTTCTAGGGACATCTTCTGACAACGATCCCCTGAGTTCATTGTAAAACAATGGGGCTCTGTGAAACTCATCTCCCATGGCTTCCAACCAGAGCACCTCACAAGGGCCACGCTGAGTTGAGTCTGAGAATGCTGCAGTTTCCCTTGTTGTGGCAAGAGGAGCATTGAAAGTCCAGCAGCTAAGCAACTTGATGCTAAGGGGCTAAAGGAAAGTGTAGTGGTTCACGGTGCAGCCTTTGGAGCCAAGGATGCTTTGAACCCTGCTCACTGTGTGACCTTGGGCAAGTTGCTCAGTTCTCTGTATCTTCGTCTCTTCACCCATGGGAAGAGTCATTGAAGAATATTAACATGCAAAACACATAGTAAGCCCTCAAAAAAAGTGACTGTTATAATTAATGATTAATAAAAGTGATGTCAAAGGCATCTGTAGCAAGGTGGTTTTTACTAATTTGTATTATATTAATTATACATTCTAATTTATTTTACTGTACTTAATACCTCTACCTCCCTTCCACCCCTCATTCCCTTCAATCCCCCAACCCCAGGTGTGAGAGAAAGAAGGTTAAAGGTGAAAGGAGGTGTAGGTCTCTTTAGGCTACTTCCTGCGGATTAGGGTCGTTGGATTCTTTGGGGGTAATACCAGTCTTTTTAGAAGTCCAGCAAACCAGCAGACAGCAGCAGGAAGAACAAGCGGCAGTTTGGGGGAGCACTAACAACTGGGAGAGCAGCAACCTCTTTCTACATTACTACAGCCCTTTCTCTTCTTTGAAGAGCTTTCTCCTACTTCTTTGTAGAGCCTCTTTACTCTTACTTCTTTGTGGAGCTCCTTCTCTCTTTTCTCTTTGTGGTCTCCTTCTCCTTGGGGGTCTGGCTTTTTATTCCCCTCCTTTGTAGAGCCTCCTTCTCCTCTGGCTCTGTTTTTGTTTTTGTTTTTTTTTTTTGTTTGTTTTTCCCTTCCTTCCTTTGTAGAGACCCCTTCTCCTCGGGGCTCTGGCTTTTTATTTCTCTCTCCCAAGTCCTCAGAGTTAACCAGTTAGCTGGTTAAGCCACGCCCCTGCTAGCTCGTGAGACCGTTAATACTTTATACCTGTGTCTTAAACAGACCACCTGGGATTAAACAAAAAACATTCTCACACTTGGTTTTAATAAACTCCTACCACAATCCACAAAAATTCTTTTGTTAAAATTTTGACACCTAGTAACTCAGAATATAACTCTGGATATAAGGCTATTAAAACGAGGTCATCAAGGTGAGCTGTAATCTGATTTGCTGGATATACTTATAAGAGGAAATCTGGATGTACATAAAGACACCAGGGTGCATGCTCAGAGGCAGACCACAAAAAGACATAGTGAGAAGGTAGCAAGTTACAGCCAAGGAGGGATGCCAGGGGACACCAGGCCTGCCCACACTGGACTTTGAACTTTTGGCATCTGCAACAAATCTCCACTGTGTAAGCCCCCAGCCTGCAGTCTGATGGCCACCCTAGTACACTAATATAGGCTGCTGGATGTCCATACTTGTGTACTTGAAGAACATGGATATAATGTGGGTCTGTGAAACAGAGGTACAAATGGCAAAGGTGGCCTCGAGACCACTCACATGTCCTCTTGCATGTGGTGGGAGAAGATGAGGGAACTTACAATGCCTGGCCAGTGAAGCAGTTCGTGACCCACAGGCTGATGTTGGGGTCACTGATTCATTTCCCACCAACACTGACCACAGCCCGGGATGGTCAGCACATGTTAAGGCCCAACCTTCCTCTGGGCAGCTGGTAGTATCTGTGAGCAGTTCTCAGGACAGATCTGACTCCAGCCCCCAAGTCCCCAGCCATCTCTTACCCCAGAAAGACAATGATGAAGTCCAGTACATTCCAGCCACTGCGCAGGTATGCATCCTGATGGAACAGGAAGCCGTAGGCTATGATCTTCATGGCAGCCTCAACGGAGAAGACGATGAGGAAGAAGTATTCCAGTTTCTCCTGGAGGAGGAGAAGGTGGCGACAAAACATTGTCATACCTTCCTGCTGCACACTCCACAGTGGCCCCTTGCTCTAGCCTTGATCTGCCCCCTAGCCACCAGCTTCTGTCACTCCTAGATGTCCCTCCACACTGACAGCTCCCTTCTCCCTTCAACTCCTCACTCAAAGGCTGTCCCTTAGCAATGTCTTCCCTGGCCACCGAGTGCAATTTAAGCCACTTCCAACTTTTTGGCTCTTCTTCCAAGCTTGATGTTGTCTCTTTTTTTTTGAGACATGGTTTCTCTGTGTATCCTTGGCTGTCCTGAACTCACTCTGTAGACCAGGCTAGCCTTGAACTCACAGAGATTGGCCTGCCTCTACCTCTGCCTCTGCTTCCCAAGTGCTGGGATCAAAGGTGTGCGCCACCACTCCTGGCAATTACAGACAGCTGTGAACTGTTACGTGCGTGCTGGGATTTGAACCCTGGTCCTTTGGAAGAGCAGCCAGTGCTCTTAACCGCTGAGCCATCAATCCAGCCCTCATGCTGTCTTCTTAACATCTGGTTAAAGTGTGACATATATGCTTTCATTGTGTTCATTAACTCTTTCCTCACCAGAATATAAACTCCAAAACATGGTGAAATTTCTGCCCATTTCCCTCCTTACTTCCAGGACCTAGAATCGAATGAATGAATGCATGAATGAATGAATGAATGACCTTGTGCTGGCTAGTTTTTTTTTTTTTGTCAACTTGACACAAGCTAGAATCATTTGGGGGAAAGGACTCTCAATTGAGAAAATGCCTCATAAGATTGGCCTGTAGGCAAGTCTGTCAGGCATTTTTCTTGATTAATGATTGGCGTGGGAGGACTCAGCTGTGGGTGGTGCCAACTGTGAGTAGGTGGGCCTGACCTGTTTAAGACAGTAGGCTGAGCAAGCCAGCAAGCGGTGTCCATGGCTTCTGCTTTACTCCCTGCCTCCAGGTTCCCACCCTAAGTTCCTTCATTGATTTCCCTCAGTGATGGAGCGAGTTCTGACAGTTGTAAGGTGAAAGAAAAAAAACAAAACTTTTCTTCTCCATGTTACTTTTGGTGGTGGTGTTTTGCCACAGCAATAGAAACCCTAACTAAGACAGATTTCCCAGGTGGCTTCCGGTGTGGGCATTTTCCCTCTCCCACCACTCACCGGACTAAAGGTAGGAAGTAGGGGGGACTTAGCACCCCAAACGTCCCTCTCTTGCTGATAAGTCCTTCGCTCTTATTTTTTTTCCCTGTCATCTTCCTTTTCACACCTACTACAGCTATCTACAAGCAGCTATCACCAGGCAGGGGGATGAGAAAATGGAGTACCCCATGTAAGAGGATGACCTGTTGGTGAGGGGCTGAGAAGTCAGCTCAGCCTCACCCTGAAGATGGCCTTGCTGACTGCTCCATACTCCGCCTTGTAGCCTGATCCTCTGGGTCACCCTGAGTCTCTATCCACGTCACCCTTTCCTTACTCAGGGCCCAGGCAAGAGCTATTTCTTTCTTTTTTTTTTAATAATTTATTTTTTTATTTCTTCAAGTTACATCTCAATCACAATCCCCTCCCTACTCCCCCTCCAGTCCCAGCAAGAGCTATTTCTAACTGAGAAAACAGTTCCCTCCTGGCTGGGCTCTAAGCTAAAACTGCTCCTTTTGCGGCCATATGAACCCATTAGCCCTGGTCCTCCAGGCTTCTCGCACCATCCTAGCCTCCTGACAGGATATTAGGGCTGTACATGCCCAGCAGTGGCTTCACTGGTGCTTACAAAGTTGTTTTAACAAGACAGGCTCTGTGTCCACAGCCCAGTGGCTCTATACAGTCACCCACCAGCACCCATTCCTAGAAAAGCACTTCAGGACTAGAGTCTCTCCAAGAGCCCTTTGGAGGCCTCTTTTATTACGGCTCTTGCTCCTTTGCTGTGGGGATAACCAGATAGGGAACCTGACCACCCCAAGAATGACTTGGAAGATACGGGAGGAGAAACAGAGGCATGTATGAGCTAGACCTGTTCTTTTTCATCTTGCTCCCAACTCCTCCTCAGTTTGTAATCTCAAAGCTTTCTCCTTCCAAAAAATACAGAGTACAATGAAAAATCACCTCCATACTACTGCATTAATAGGATTGCTATAAGGTCCCAGGTTGAGCATCATGGGGTGATTGTGGGACAAATCTTGCCTCCATACAAGAGAGCTGCCAAGGCAGTCTGGATGTCATCCCTGCAGAGCGGAATGGGACGAAGACATTGTGGAGGGTCTCCTAACAGTCAACTGGGTGGCCTTCTCTCTGCGTGGAAGCATCTAGGAGTCAGGCCCATCTCTCACGGGAAAGTACGTGTAAGGAGAGGGAAGTTAAGTCAGCATATAAATTTTCAGGTTGATTCAACCTCCGGGGGACAGACAGGAGAAGTTTTGTTGAGGAAGGGAAAACAGGACTCAAAATAGTTGCGGAGCTGACAGGCTGGGCCGCTGGCCATGTAGACCAGAGAGCTGCCTGCACCTGCTCTGTCTCTCTGTCTGTCTCCTGACTACAGAGCAAGCTTGTAGGGGCTATGGGCCTCAGGCAGGAGTCACTTGGGGCTCATAGTCCACCAGCCCCCAAGACACAGCCCTTTCTGTTTACCGCTCTGTAACCTAATCCTGGAGTGCACACACCATGCCCCTTGCTGTGTAGTGTAGACATGGACCAGGAAATGTTCATTCTTGCTCAATTAGGGACAGCGTTATCAGTGCTACACTGTGCTGGCCCAATGCCTCTCTAACCCATGTGTCCTCCACAGAGGAACAAGGACTTTTGACTCCCCAGGCATTTGTTATTAAGCTTGAGACTCAATTCTTGGGCATGGACTAGCTATCGGCCTGTAATCAAAGTCGTAGGCTTCCTAAAGCATTTCCATCATTGTCTGTGGGGAGTCTGCTGTCAATCACAGAAGGCCAGTGTACATTCCCAGTGGCCGTTTCTCTACTCAAGTTCTTCTAGGAACCTCTGTTTCCTTGTGTGTAAAACTGAGCCAATTCAGCTGGGCATGGTGGCCGCACACCTTTAATCCCAGCACTTGGGAGCCAGAGACCATCAGATCTCTGTGAGTTGAGGCCAGCCTGGTCTGAAAAGTGAGTCCAGGACATCTGGGGCTATGCAGAGAAATCCTGTCTCAAAACAAACAAACAAAAACTGAGCTAATTCAGTGGTTAAGAACACTGGCTGCTCTTGCAAAGGACCCCAGTTCAATACATAGCACGCATGTAGTGACTTATAATTCCAGGTCCAGGGGCTCCTATGCCCTCTTCTGGCCTCCTTGGGCACTGCACACACAGTGCATATCTATACATGCAGACTAAACATCTATAAAATACATGTAAAAATACATCTATAAATACATGCAAAAATAATAATTTTTAAAACTGAGATGATTGACCCTCATCTCCGAAGAGCTTGTCCTGAGGATGCAAAGGCATCCTGTAAGAGGAGGTGTCCCACAGCTCCGTGGGTCACAGGTCTTCCACACACGTGGCTCTTTGTGGAGGGCTCCTTCTACTTGCTTCATGGCGTCCATGGTGCTCTTGATCTTCTCAGAGATGCTGGGTGGGGATATGTCAGGGAGTGGCACACCAAGGCATGGCTCTATTCAACCAGGAGCTCAACATGTTTGAGCCTGAACCTCTCTTCGTCTTGAACCTTGTCTTCCTCACAAGTCCCTGCCTTGGCTAATAGTGTCCATTTACTCAAGACAGGGGTCTTTCTGGGCTTGAGTCCAACCAGATCCAGACATTTCTGTCTCTGATGCCTGATTCATCCATCTCGTCTCCATTGTAGTTGCCCCTGACTGTGGTGTGGCTCTCACTGTCAGATCTTCAGTCACTTGCTCCCTATGATGCCCACTTCTCACCTAGTCCCACTCTATCCTGGCCACCACTCCTGGTCTCCCACGGAGATGTAGTTTATCAGGTAAAACCATAGAGTAGATGGTCCCTTATGAAATGACCCCTGCTGACCTTGACTGCTGGCCTCACCGTTGTCCTGCAGGGCACTGGCAAGCCAGTGGGATGATTTTTCAGATTCTCCGGGTAGCCTCTGAGCCTTTGTTTACTTAGGCTCATATGATTTCTCTGACTGTCCCCCAGGAGAAACTGCCTGCAGTGTCCTCTTTATTGTCTGTGACCCTGTGTGCTCTGCAGTGTCACTGTGGAACTACAGCCTCCTAGAGCCCCTGTCATCTTCCTGTGTGTACTGACTGTGGGAGTCCCAGTGGTTTTTGGCTCCAAGAACAAGTGAGAGAGGCCATTCCCCATTAGGAACAGGATTTGGGTAAGATGTTAGGGTCCCACATATAAAGGCTTCTCAGGGTGAGTTTTAGGAATAGGGAAAGGTAGGGCTTGAAGATTTTTGCTCCTACTCTGCTGATGATGCTAGCTTCCCCCCCCGCCCCATACCAAGTTGAAAGAATTTTTGGCTCTGGGCTTGGAGCCTTGCTGTTCCTTTTTCCTGGAATGGTGTTCCTGGGGAGTGGGGTGGGGGGCTCACTGTCTTCTTTCTCTTTGGCCTCAGCTTATGACTGATCCCTTCTGGGTTACCCTCCCTCCTTCCTAGCTCCTTTCGGATGACACATCACTTTGGTTTTGTTTGTTTTCAGCAGACTTCAAGCTTGATTTTCCAGCTACCTGTTTATTCATTCAACTGTCTCCTGACACGAATATAGAGCTGTTTGTTCATTTTCCTGCTGTATCACAGGTGCCTGCCATGTGTGTTTGAGGAGAGTGTCAGGCCCCTCTGCCTAAGAGACAAACTATGGGCTTGGGTGGACCCTCAGAAGGCCGCCACCACTGAGGCAAGACGAGATCAATAGTCTTTGAGGAAGCCCACAGCAAGGCTTAGCTTCTAAGTGTGACCAGATGACAACTGTGGGTTTTTCAGTCACATAGCAAGGATATGACCATGTGGCACAGGGGAAGTGATTTCACACAGCAGAGCAGACTGCAACAAACAGGCCCTGATACCAGTCTTTGACCTTGGGCCAGACTCTGCCTTCCTGCCTTCCTGAGCTCTTGGGAAGACTAAGCACCTGCCCGTGAGGTAAAAACTCCGATGACTCCACCTACAAATGACTACACCTTCATCACCAGGTTCCCAATGCAAGAGGGTCTTATCCTCCCACAGAGAGGCCTCTAATGGAGCTTCTAGGGCTGCACTTGCTGTGGAAGTCAGCACACAGGCCTTGCGTCTGTGCCACGCCAAGCATTCCCAAAATCCTGGGCTGCAAAGACCAGGACTCATAATGTATGTCATCGTCTCTATCCCCATCTCCCAGTGACTCCCACCCAGGCAGGTCTTGGGCTTTGAGGGAAGGTGGTGGCAGTCAGCCAGACTCCTCTGCAAGGGGACTTGCCCAGTACAGTCTCCCTGTCTGGGCCACAGGGCCAGCTGTCCCCATCTCTCCTTCCCCTGCCCTGCCCCAAACACCATGACCACTGCACTCTGTGTGAGGGACTTCTGTGCCCCCCATGGAGGGCTCCAGTGTCTACAGAATTCTCTGGGAGAACTCAAGTGGAGCTTCCGGGGAGACGCTAAGGTGCAGCATAGGGTATAGAAGGACTTCTTCCTTAGGGTCCATGTGATCTGCATAGACACGAAGTTTATAGGAGCCAGAGGTGCTAGACTCCCAGAATTCACTTGCTGGGGGCCCATTTGCTTCAGGGGGGCCAAGAGAATCTGATGGTGAATTTGATAAGAATTGAGTGCCACCTAGAACTTTGGCTGAGGGTGCAGCAGAGGTCATCTGAGTGTCCCCACACATCCCTTTCCACCTGGGTCCCCTCAGCACATGCTTGGCAGCAGGCCAGATAGATACAACACAAGATGCCTCTGTAGCAGGAATGGCTGCCTGACTCCTGGCTCCACACCCTCTATCTTGGCTTTGGGAGGAGAAGGCAGGGGTGGCCTGCTTATTGTTGGAAAACTCTGTGGCATGGTACTCCTCTTTTGTTTCTCAATGCTGGAGATTCACTGCAGGGTGAGAAGTTCACAGGGTGGGGTTCACAATGGCCCCAAGATAGGGCAGGGTCTGAAGGCTCCAGGGCCCCTGAAAGTGGTGTCCATCCATCTTTGCTCAGGTTCCTGCTCCAATAAGAATACAGAGTGCCCATGACCCCTGTGACCTTAGCACTGGAAAAGGTACAACTCAGGACAGACAGGAGGCTAGGTGACCACAACCACCAAGGGCAACTGCAGCCAGTACTCCAGACTCAGGGGAGGGACACGGTGGGCTCAGAACTCAAATGAAGGGCCTCAGATAAGCTCACAGGCAAACAAGGCAGTGTGGACTGAGCCTGGGTCCTGATGTAGATGCCATATTTCCTGTTCCCTATATGAGAGAAGCAAGGAGAAGAGAGGTTCTGCTAGGGGCAGTGGGCCCTTACCCCACCCCTGTCCTTGCCAACACTTCTCTGGTGAGCCAGCCTGCCGGGCTGCTGCTCAGCCTACCCTGTCCACCCATATCTGGGCCTGGAATCTCCCTGGCCCCTCATTCTGTAGGGTTTGGACGATGACCAGTTGAGGAGTGAGGGAAGTTGCTATATTTAGCCTAATGAACCCTTGCTCAAATGCAAATGACCGGGGGGGGGGTCACTCATGTTACTCTACATCCCTGAGGCAGGGGTTGGGGGGGGCCTTAATCCCGCTGTGCCTCCTCCACCCTAGCTTCTTCAGGTCAAGTGGGCAGATATGTCGGGACTGTGTAACTATGGAGATGGGGCTGAGTGATAGGAGGGGATATATGGAAAAGGTCTAACCTAGGAAGGCTGGGGGTGGGACTGTCTTAGGTGACAACAAGAATAACAACTGAGCCTACTAAGCAGCACTTACGCGTAAGGACCTGCTCTAGCCACACACATACATCAGGCTTTCACTAATGGAAGCCTGGCACAGTAAGCACTCTCATGCCTACTTTGCAGGTAAGCAAGCCAAAGTACGGAGGGGTGAGGGTGAGGGCTGCGCAGGCAGCTTTCTAGAATCACACAGCCAAGTGGTAGAGCTGACGTATGTGTGCAGAGTCTAAGTCAAGACCCCACCGTGCCACACTAGAGAGGCAGAGACATTGCACATATTGGTTGGAGCTTGTCCACAACCGCACATTGTCCCTGCAGGCCTGGGCACAGCATGAGTTTGGCTATGGGCTATCAGGGCTGGAAGAGGAAAGGAATGAGCTCTTATTTCGTAATATCTATGCACCAGGCTGTATGTGAGGTTATTTCACAGAGATCTAGCAGTTCTGAAAGGGGGGATAATGGCTCCTGCTCATGAGTGGGGCAATGGAGACTGAGTTTAGGGGGATGCCAGCAAAAGTACAGGCTTGTCTGACTTGAGAACTCTTTGCTTTTCCCCTAGTGTCCCCCAAAAGGCTGCAGAGTGAGCACATACCAGGGACTCTCCCAAGGCGTTTGTTGTTCAGCCTCATGTGTTGTGATGGGTGGGGTGGAGATTTGGTGAGGAACGGATTGTCCAGAAAGGGAGCTTAGCCCTCAGCATGGGGAGAGGGCAAGCTCTAGGGTGGGGCAAAAGCCAGCAATCTGTTTTATTTTCACAAATCCTTATTGGGCGTTCTCTTGTGCATTAACATTAGGACCATCACGTCGAAGGGCCCTCTGTTCCTCAGAGTGGGTAACCTAAGGAAACTCCAGTCCCGAGATCCCTAGGTTGTTCTTGATTCTGACCCTCAGAGAGCAAGGCCAACAGGGGACCCTGCTGAAGGCCCAGGGGGCCCTGCCGAAGGCCCTGGGGACCCTGGTGAAGGCCCAGCAGAGTAGGACACTGGCCGCGGCCACCAGCAGGACATTCTGGACCCTATAAAAAGACAAATGCCCTGGCTGCCAGGAGCTTAGCCTCCAGCCTGCGGAGGTCGTTGGGTGGCAACCTGAACCCTAGGAATGTGGCAGAGGCCTAGAGTGTCCTATGATGGCTTAGGGACGGCTACTCTGGAGCCAAGGAGGGACTGAATGGGAGGCAGTCTGGAGACTAGCTCACAGTGCCCAACGCAGCAGACAGTCTCCCATGGCTGTTAGGAAAAACAATCCAGAAATTTGGAAGCAGGGTGACATTTCAAGACTCTTGTAATGTCAAGGTGGAAGTTTATTGTTTTTTTTTCTTTTTAATGTTTATTTATTTAACTGGTTAGATATTGGAGGAGGGTATGTGTGCCATTGTGTGAGTGTAGAGGCCAGAGGAATTGTGGGAATTGGTCCTCTCCTTTCACCATGTGGGTCCTGGGGATCTTATTCAGGTCGTCAGGATTGGTAGCAGGCACCCTTACCACTGAGCCATCTGGCCAGTCCCACAATGGAATACTTTATAAGTTATTTAACTGTCTAAGGCGGAGTCTCTCAACCTCAACCCTAACAGGCATTGGGGTGAGATAATTCCGACTGCCCTTTGCCAGTACATGTGTCCCTGCCCCCAAATCCATGATTCTAGAGATCACAAATGTCCCTCGATGGGCAAAAGTCCTCCTCTTGTCCATCCTCTGAAAAGCACTGCCTTTACAGGTGTTCCTGTGTTTTGTTCTCACTGTTGGATCCTCTAGAGATGAGCTCTTCCTGGAGAAACAGCCCCAGAGATAGTTTTTATTTGTTGCTTTTTGCCTGTAGGCTGTGTATACCCCACTAGTCTTTCTGCGTCCTTTCTCTACTGTCATGAACCTCCTTCCTCCAGTTCTCTGTGAGCCAGCTTTACCCTCCTGCTTGCTCTCTTGTGACTTAGCTTAACTGTTGACATGTGTTCTTTCTTTTCAACTACAGCTCACTTTGTGAAAGTCATACTTTGACACAGGATTGCTTTGAGGATGAAAGAAGAGATTATAGCAAAGGCAATCTATTTCTAATTGGTAATTAGGGACTCTGATCATAGTTGATCCTGGATCTCCTAAGGCCAACCAAGACTGGAGTTGTGGCCCCTCCCAAAAGTGCCTTTTAGTTCAACTGAAGTCCAGCCAGGAGCACACCCCTTTAACAGCTTGGGTTTGGGGCAGGACAGGAGGGTCTGGGGTTGGGGTGGGATGTAGACTCTGAGCTTTTGTCTTGCTTCCCTCTTCATGTGGCTGTGTTACCTTCCTTCCTAGGACAGCTCAGTGTCTGTGCCATCTTTTTACTTCTCTAACAGTGGCATCCCTTTGGGGTCTCTCCCTCAGCTTCCATTGTCCTGGGAGAATGCTGAGCAGGGGTACACCAACCACTGCCCCCATCCCTACCCTGGGCCAAGACACAGTAATGTCTTGGGCAAGTCAGTCCTGGAGGCTTGACCAAATACTTCAAGCATCTTTCCTGGCCTGAGCAGCAGTTCCAATAGTCAGGAGAAAAAGGATTATAGTGAGGGGCCAGAGCTCTGGCTGATAACTCCCCTGCTCTCTCTCTTCTTGCTGAGTGGTTTGCAAAGGGGGCAGGTCTGCCCGTGGACCAGTTGGGCTGGAAGGAGAGTTAGCCTCTTTGTGTCTGGAGGTGAGGCTACCTAGGAAGTGTCTGAACAACACTGGATAGAATGGAGTCCTCCGCAAATACTCAGTGTTGCCCACATTAATAATAGGAGACTAGGAAGGCTGGTCAGACACACTAGATAGAACGAAGCCCTCTGTAAACACTCAGTGTTGACAATGTTGATAATAGACAACTAGGAAGGCTGGTTGGACACATTGAGGGCTCAAAGAAAGATGAAAGGCTAAAGAGAACAGGGACAGATGGCAGGTTGGATGAAGAGGAATTTATTTCCCCCCATTACCGGGGATCGAACCTAGGACCTTATGCATGCTAGTCAAGCATATAGTCATTGAACTGTATTCCCCCAACAGAAGGAAAGATTTTTTAAAAAATCTGACATAAACATTTGGCACAGCTATTGGGGATTATACCTTTGGATTCTAGGACAATCTGGGGATCTAGTGACCAGGGGCTGCCCTGGTCACTAGTGATCTAGTGAACAGGGGACCCTCAACATGAAGCTGCTAATATTGATATACAAGCAGCCTAAAAGACCCTCATTCACACAGAAACCTCTCTCAAGTATACCAGGTTATTCCACCATAAAGATGGTGAGGGAACATGGAGATTATACAACATGTCCAAGCGTACATCTCCATGAAGGGGCTAGGACTCAAGAGCATCCATTCTAGTTCAGATCCATTGCCCTTACCACTATGCTACACTGCTCCTTCAACGTGGTTGATTTTAGAGCCCACACTACTGGGTCATAAGGGTATCCAGGATACTAACAGTCAGATCCTCATCTGGCTGCCCTCTGACTCACTGTGTATTAACGTAACTCCTTGCCCTATCTGGGCCTCAATTTCCTCTTCTATTCAGAGAGGACCTGTGGCTTCCTTGTTGATATAGAATAGGCAGAATCAGAAGGGTTCCCCAGGCCCAAATATAGGTCCAATAGTCCCATGGAATGCTAGAAGGAAGGAAAGGATGAGCCGGGAGAGGGAGTTAGAGGCACTAACTGGAAGCCATTTTCACCTGCCTTACACAAAGTCTGAGAGTTGGACTCATGGTTATGACTGGGTGCTCCAGCACTCCTCAGAGGGGATGGGCTGTACCATGTCATAGCAGGAGATCTTTGTCAGCAAATACTCTGGTCTGCAGAGCCAATTGTCCAGGGCATAGACACGGGTAGCTGTATCCCAAATGGTTTAGTCTTAATTCACCTTACTCCCCAAGCTGTCTTGCTGAGTGACATTACCACTTGTCTGTCCCCCCCCCACTCTGAAACCCCAGTGCCATTCTTGCCTTCCCCAAGCTCTGTCTCTATACCCTCAGTTAGTCATCAGTCTTTCTCACGGTTACCCTTTATCCATCTCCATCTCCAGGGCCTGTTTCAGTTCCTTCAGGGGAAGTTTTGTGAGCCTTTCCTAGCTCCCTTCTCACCCCAGTCCATGGCCCATATGGGTGGTGGCCTAAAAAGCTTCTTAAAATGCTGCCCTGATGGGCTGGAGAGATGGCTCAGTGGTTAAGAGCACTGGCTGCTCTTCCAGAGGTCTGGAGTTCAATTCCCAGCACCCACATGGCTGCTCACAACAGTCTGCACATAGAATAAAAATCAATACATTTTACAAATGCAAAATCCCTTTGCCCATGTAGCTCCTTCAACCTAAACCCTCTTTCTACTGAGACTTCCCATAATACCATGAAGGCATACTCCCACCCCACCCCTCACCTCTCACTAAGCACCTGATCTGTCTATCACTGGGAACAGGAGTGGGGGGGGGAACTCCAAATAAAAATGGAAGATTTTTTTGTTCAAAAATTAGAAAATCCCTACTCATAAAAGTGCTAAAAACAAAACAAAAAAAAATCTATTTATCCCCTTTCCACATATCTTTCTCCAATTGCCATGGCATTAACTGCCTCTTGACTATTGCATGGGTAAAGTCAGACTTTCGAAAGCACGTTCTGCTAATCCCTCATCCACTATCCTCACCATCCAACTATCCCCATCCTGTGACCCAGCTAGATATGAAGAAGGGGAGCCAGACACTTCTCCATAACACAAACCTCCTACTGCAGTTCATGGTGGACAAAGAAAACTTAAGCGCATCTAGACCTCCAGCCCAGGAGACACTATATCCCTAGATGGGCCTTGGACTCTCAGCTCTGCAGAACAACCCACTGAGTGGCCATGACATACGCAGACCAAGGTGGGGCCATCTACAACTGTGCCCATTTCTGAGACATCAAAGGATTTATATTCTAATCAGGCTTTCCCACTCCCACTTCCAGGGTTCTGCCAGCAAGCCTAGGGCCCTAGCAAGGGAAGTAAGCCTGCACTTAGAGTCATAAGTTGGCAGAATTTGAGAGCATATGGGAGTTGAGTCTCCAAGCTCCCAGAGTATGGGTCACTGTGCCATGGGTCATTCTACTTGCAAAACATAAATCCAAAGGTGAAATTAAAATTTCAGAGCCATGACTAAGAGCATTTATTCCAAGGGGTGGTGCTCTGCACAGATTCATAGCCACAAGGTCTGTCTGGGTCTTTTAGGCCTTGGGTTAAATAGTCTATCTTTTGGGGAGCCTCTCTGATTCCAAGACTAGCTTAGATTGTCTTTCTCAGACTTTACACATTCCTCATTATATATATATATATGCATAACTATGAATATATATAGTTAAATTATAATTATTCATGCAATTGGCTTGATTAATTGAGCTCTGTCCTTTTGGTTCACAATGACATCTCTGGAATATTTCCAGGCACTGAATATATATTTATAAAATGAACAAGAAAATTAATTCAGATTTCATCCTAGAGTCTTTCTTTTTAAAAGCTAAGTGTTGTGGTGGACAACTGGAATATTGCCAGCTTTCTGTAGGTTCCCAAGTAGCCAAAAAGTATAAGGATGAGATGAATCTTTAATCTGCTCTCCTCCTGCTCTGTCCCTGCTCATTGTCTTCTTCTAGGGATGAGTGTATGACAGACAGGTGGTGCTGAGGGGGCCCTAGGAAGCTGAGGAGGCCCCAGGCAGAAGCTGCCTTTCACCCTGGACTTTGGACTTCCCAATACAAGGTCAGATTAGAATTCTTCCCAGGTGGCTAGTGTCCGCCAGAGTGCTGACTTGCCAGAGGATGCTGGCCAGCGTGCTCTCTTCTAGGGCACTCACTATGGCATGTCTCTGAGCTCTAGACTTGACTGAAGCTCTGCAGCTCCAGACCACAGACTAAAGGGAAACATCACAGAGTATTCAGTAAACCATTTTGTTTTCAAGATGGAAGATCACATAACCACTAAGGTGTGATTTAGTGTCCTTAAAAGAAGGAAGCTTCTTATAAAATAGTCAACTTTGTGTGTGTGTTCACACACATGCACGTGTGCCCCTTGTGGGTATGTACATGTTCATGTGTGTGCAGGTACATGTGTATATATGTGTATATGCATGTGGAGACCAGAGGACAACCTAAGGTATCATTCCCCAGGGGGTGTCCAGCTTGTCTTTTGAGACAGTGCCTCTCACTAGGAACTAGGAACCAGGGTTCACTGATTCAGCCCGGGTAACTGACCAGTGAGCTCCAGGGACCCTTTCTTCTTCACCTTCCCGGTGCTAGGATCGTAAGCACAGACCACCAAAAGCATTCAATTTCATAAAGTGCACATGGAACCAAATTACAAAGTCATGAAGTATGTGGTGGGCCAAGAACTCTCCCTAAATCCATGGACATGGATAATTGAGCTTCTTTTGTAGAAGGCCCCAGCTGCACGCAGCAGCTTCCCTGGCAGTGGAAATCACACTGGCCTGGCCCTGCTTTCATCTCATTCTCTTTCCATTCCAGAAATTCGGTTATTTCCATTCCCAGCAAGCACACATTTAGCTCCCTGCTTCTCCCATTCAGAATAGATTACCATGGAAACCAGCCTGAGAAGAGGCTGAGTAAGATACACACTTTTTCTCTCTGGCCCTAGACACATGCAGAAGGGTCTCCTCTCTCCAAGCCCTGAGGTTTCAGTGCAAGGAAAAGCCCTGGAGAATGGAATGTCATTGTCCTGTCCTGTGTGTGTGTGTGTGTGTGTGTGTGTGTGTGTGTGTGTGTGTGTGTGTGATTGGAGTGGAAGCTTAGGCCTCCTGGATGCTAAGCAATGAGTTACAGTCCCTGTCAGCTCTTTGTTTCTCAGAAGACTTCTCTAGAAGTCCTCATTGCCACCTTTTGGATATAGCCAACAATATGGCAAGACCCAGGGGCTGGAGAGATGGCTCAGTGGTTAAGAGTGAGTACTGCTCTTGCAAGGGATCTGAGATCAGTTCCCAGCATCCATGTTGGGCGGCTCATAACCACCTTTAACTCCAGCTCCAGGGGATCTCCAATGTCATCTTCTAGCCTCTGTGGACACTGTAAATACCCACACAGAATCACACATGTATACAAAGAATTAATAAAAATATTTTGAAAATAAATATAAGAGCAAGTTCCAAAGTCAGTAAGACTCTATTAGAAGCTTATATGGGTACTACCCTGCAAAATGTACATAGACTCCAATCATCAGGGGCTTCAGGTGGGTTTTGTTTCATCTGTCTCTCTATCTATCTATCTAGTTTCAGAAAGTGCCATGGAGATTTGATAATTCAGTGATGAAAACTACTCAGTGCAGAATTTGCTGTGTGCTGGTGAAGGGATAGGAGAGAGCAGCACTGTAGGCCTATAATGCCCTTTCTGCAGATTCCTATATCACATGCCCCTTGTAGGCAAGCTCAGTGAGAGCAACATTCTGGATTCTGTCCAGTGGAGGAGGTTAATGCTTAGCATCCTTGCTGTGGGCCAGCGTCCACATCTGCCAGTTGGTACTACCTCTGGGAGTTCTTGGGAAAGGTCCATGAGTTTGTGCCTGTTGGGTGCTCTGCATAGTGAATGGCGACTGATGGGTATCACGGTATTGAACTGAACAGGTTTAATCTGGGAAGCTGCAGGGTCCCTTAGCAGCTTGGCAGGAGCTAAGACATCAGTATCTCCCACCAAAACAAAGTCCAAGGGTGACTCCCAGCCAGGGGTTTCAGAATGCAAGAGGGAGGATAGGAAGGCTTTCTTACCAGGCCGAGATTCAGAGTGTTGTTGTCATCCTCAGGCATGGGCAGGTATACTGCCAAAGCCACACAGTTGGCAAAGATGGTGAGCAGGATGATGGTCTCGAAGGGTCTGGTGGTGCCACGGTTAAGGAGAGCCCTCAAGTGATCTGTGGGATGTGTGGAGTTGAGGCCAAGAAAATGCTAAGGACCAGTGTAGACAATCACTACCAGACTGAGAGATAGTCAGGCCCCACAATGATTTATGGGGTCTTGTACCCCAAAATGGTCAGGGAAGCTGGGGTTTGACTATGTTCAGGCTGAATAGGATGGGGAAAGAGGGCAAATGGAGAGGTAAGCCAGATTTTCAGAGCTATGTGCACACACTCATGTGTGCAGGCTTGCATCCAAACACTCCCCTTCCAGATATACCTGCTCCCCACAGCAGCCATTTCCAGAGGGAGTTCTGGGATCTACCCTTCATGACTTACTGCTCGTTTAGAAAACAAATGTGAGGGAGGGAAAGCAAAACAGAATCCTTGGTGTTTAGTTTGGGATGGGAAGTGCAAGGCATGCTATGTAGAAAGATTTGGATAAACACCTCCATTCTCTTCCCAGAACCTTCAGTGTTTGGAGAGAGAGGGGGCATGGGGATGCACAGAGTGGATCTGTAATAGAGGGGTGGGCCCAGGAGAGTGGAGAGTGGAGAAAGGAAGACCTTGCCAGGGGAAGTTGCTCTCACGGGAGACAGGCAAGGAGGGAGGGACCTGAAGCTGATGTGGCCTGGCACATTGTCGCAATGGGTGTCAGACCTGGCCCCAGACTCACGGTTTCTGTATATTTCCATTTCTCCTTTACCCTCCCAGTTGTTCCCCCACCCCACCCCCACTTTCTCCCTTTTTTCAAGGAACAGCTGGTGGAATCCCACTCTTCCAGAGCATGTCAAAAATATTTCAAATATTCCTGTCTCTCTCAGAACCCACCCAGTACAGGCATCCCCTCTGCAGCCCCTCCTTCCCCACAAATAACCCAGATATTTTCATCATTCTTCTTCTAGAACCCATGCAAACCCGAGAGAGAGAGAGAGAGAGAGAGAGAGAGAGAGAGAGAGAGAGAGAGATCGAGGTCTCTGTGCCCAGGGCACCACTTCTAAGCTAAAACATCCACACTTGCCAGCCAGCATCCAGGACCCATTAAGAGCAGGCCGTCCCTCAAACCCATGTCTCCAGCTCCATTTGTAACTGAGACTTGAGTGGGAGGAGGTTGTCCCTGGACAGTCACTTTTCTCCACCCTCCCTCTGTGGTGGACTTCTTCTGGAGCTGCTATGTCTTTCATCTTTTTATCTAAAACCCTGAGTGGTATCCCGTGATGATAGAGACTTGGACACACTTAGAAACAGCTCCCATGAGCACAGGCCTTTCCCAAGATGATCAATAGCTCTCTCTGTCTGTCATTTATGACCTAGGTGGTCTCCTCGGGCTCCAGTAAGCACCACTTCCCATTGTGGTGGAAACCTCCCTTTCTGCCTTCATAGTAGTTCCTTAGGCTAGTCTGAAGTAGTAGGTTCAACGGCCCCAAAAGTCCAGTCACCCTGATGCTAAAAGTCTGAGCTCTGTGACCACCCCATACCAGCCCTCACCCCCACCCCCTCCCCGTTCCATCTTGGTCAGATGCTGAAAAGGATACTTCCATTCCACAATGCTGATGCAGGCTTTCCTTAGAGGGTTCTGGAGAGTCAGGCAGAACAAGGCCCGAGGTGGCCTTGGCAGAATCTCGGGAACAGGCTTCTTGGGCTGTTTCTTCCTCAGACCCTCATCCTGAGGTGAGGGTGGCTCCATGGTTTCCCTGACACCCTCTTTTCCTTGATGCCCCAGCCCACTGGCCTCTCCTCCCTGTGTCCTCAGTGCCCCCACCTTGGGGACTGGGCCTGACTGAGCCTGTCCTGCTGAGGCAGTCAGACAGGGCGGGCGTGGGGGTGGGAGGATTACTCTCTCTGCTCCCAGCGAGTAAAATTAGCCCCTGCTGCCCAGCCCAAGCTCCTGAGGCCAGGCAGCTGTCATTCCTTCCAGTCCAGCAAGTGACATCCCAGTCTGCCCCCAAGGAGAGTGGAAAGGGGCAAGACTTGAGCCAGTGGAAGTTGTCCCTTATTGTACTCAGGCCTGAGATGGGGCAGGAGCAGCGGGAGAGGGCAAAGCTTCAAAGCTGGGCAGTGGGATTCAGTGAGAAGAGCCTGTGGTGTGAAGCCACAGACTTCTGAGGGTCCCTCATGCTGACATCAAGCTTTCCCCCAGCCCAGATCCATGGCTCTGTCCAGAGAATGTGCGGGGTGGTGGCCTAGCTCAGCATACCTCCACCCACTCCAGTCTCGGTATCTGTCAGGATCCCATGGGACCCCCTCACCCTTACCACCACATGCCTTCCCCTGTCAGATACGGAGCCACTCTCCCACTAGAATGAAAGGCTCCCAGGCAACCTTGCATGTGCACTGCCCTAACACCGCCCCGTCCCTCATAGCCTTATTATACCAGGTCCATGTGCTTTCCCTCTGGAACCCTGAGCCCTCCAGCACCTGGTCTCAGCATACTCTAAGCTCTTGAAATGTTAGTTAACTGCATGAGCTAGCCTACACCCCCCATACACCCTTGCAGCAAGTATTCTGGGATGGGGGAATCAAATGAAGAAGAGGAACAAGGTGGAGGGTGGGGATAGACAATAATTCAGGAATCACAAAATTCAATAATCGTTTTATTTAGCCCTTAATGTAAACACAATGCCAAAGGACCCTAGAAGCTTACAAGTCTTCAGGGTAGGGGAGGGATGAAATCTTTAACATGGGAAAAGACCAGAAAAACTATACTGTAGGGAGGGAGAGAGGAGGCAACAGGGGAGGGGTTCTCTCTCTCTCTCTCTCTCTCTCTCTCTCTCTCTCTCCCTCCCTCCCTCCCTCCCTCCCTCCCTCCCTCTCTTCCTCTCTCTCTCCACTCTCGTCTGTCAGCTCCAGGTTGCTGAACCCGAGCAGCTGCCTGGTCTCCCTTCTCTCTCACTCCCTCTAAATTCCTGCTCTCTAGGGCCAATCAACTCCTCGCTAGTATTTGAGGCCATCTTGTGGAAGACCCAGGCATGGCGCAAAATAGTCATAGTGCTGCCGGCTTCCAGGGGACTCGTTGCTGTAGTGGACAACAGAGCCGCGCAGAGGCCGGTCCAGGAGCTGTCAAGGGCTCCGCTCCTCACTACACTCACCACCTCCTGGGATCCCCATCTGGCCCTTCCTACCCCAAGCCCGCACATTTGGTCCAAGTAGGTGGAGGTGGGACCGCCTCCTGTCCTGCCCTGGCACAGATGACCCAGAAGCCCCCATGCCTTTCTCTAGAGGGTCAAGTCGAGGCCTCAAGCCAGATCAAAGGCTGGGCTCCTCCGACTCCAAGAAAGGCGAGGAGGAAAAGGAGGAGGACCCACTGGTTTTGGGTACCAGGGAGGGGGGCTGTGGCGCGTCGTCGCCATGGCTTGCGCCGGTGGTCGGCAGGGAGTTGGCGGCGGGTGGCGCGCCGTCGGGGGCGGCACTCAGCAGCTCCTGCAGGTACTTGATGTAGCGGATGGCGGCTCGCAGGGTCTCCACCTTGCTGAGCCGCTTCTCAGCCAGGGCGCCCGGGAGGTGGCCGCGGAGGCGCGCGTAGCCCTCGTTCACGCACTTGACGCGCTGCCGCTCGCGCTCGTTGCGCTTCTGGATGAAGGCGGGCTCGAAAGGGTAGTCGTAGACCCCGAAGGCGCCGGGGAAGGGCACGTAGGGGAACACCCCAGCGTAGGCGTCGTAGTAAGGCGGCTCGGTGTGGCCCGGGTACAGCAAGAAAGGCACGTTGCCCAGGGGCTCGGTGGCTGCCAGCGGTGTCTGTCCTGCAGGGGCCACGACGCCCAGCTGCACGCCGCTGGGGGCCCCGCGGTCCACCAGGGCTCGGCAGAAGTTACTGTTCATTGTGCCCGGTGCAGCTGGACCCAGAGTGAGATCTCTGCTCGGGCTCTGTATGGTCCTGACAAGGGGGACAAGTCACATCCTTAGCAGCTCAGGGGCGCCGCGAATTGCGAATGCTTCATTTTGCCTTTTTGGGTTTACTTGGACTTCCTAATGTGAGTCATAGCTCTGGATAAGTGCAGCGCCTTGCCGAGGCTCAGCGGGTACCTGCTGCGATCTTATGTGGGTTGCCATGTGTTGAGTAATCTGAGGACTCTTGCCCTCTTCCCCGGCCCTCATGGACTGCCACTGCGAGTCTCCTCTCTCCCCGCAGCCCAACACCGGCACTACCCCTGGCTCTAGCTGTGAGTCTGCAAGAGCAGATCCCCTAGTGCCCAGTTCTTGTTCCTCACTGGTTCGTGTTGCAGGATCCCCAAGCTGCGGGAGAAGAGGGGTGGCATCAATCGGGTCAGTTCAGCAGGAAAGATCCCAAAACTTTGCTAAAAGTAGAGAAGAGTGAACGTATCAGTAAGGAAAGGCCTTTGAGGTGCTACTATCTCCAGAAATGATCAGGAGAGAAGAGAGTGCGGATTTGGAGAGCTGTTGGTCTGAGCTCAGATCTTGTGTTCACTCCTCAATAGTCCTTGAGTCAGATTTCCGTATTTGGAGTGACAGAAAACATCCTTTGCAGTTCCTAAGATAAGAGAACCAAAAGAGTAAAAACACACACCCAGAGCACCGAGTACCTGGCCTAGCTGGTGATTTCCTTTGAGACTACACATAATCTCATCACTGCTACCTTATAGGGCCTCATATCTAACATGGGCGGAAGAAAAACCTACGGGGGGGGGGTGTTAGAGAGATGGCTCCTGGAACTCACTCTATCTCTGCCCAAGCCAAGCTCTGTCCCTAGCATGTAATAGATGCTTCATAAATCTTGGTTGAATAACCAAGAAAGAGGGTTAGGCCAAAAACTGGGTTTGCCAGGGTGGGGCATAATTACATGTAGCCTTTCGCAGGTTTTAGAAAGCTGTTATTTTGGAAATAATTGGCCTGTGTTGAGTTTAAATGCCACCAGGTTTCCTCAGCTGTGCTCATCAGATTCAAGTTATATCCACTCACTCTCTGGCCCTGTTCCCTGTCCTCGTGTGTGTCCACAGTGCTCCCACATGCCCTTGTAGGACTCATTTCTCTCATTCTCCCCTTTGAGGATGATTCTCAAGGCTTACTGAACGGGTGAGTGAGCGGTCTGCATTGGGAGTGATCGGACATCATGGGGGCCTGGCAGTGGTCATCTTGTCTATGTGACAGAAAAGAGCCAGTCCTCTCCCTGCCTGAGAAGTTGGTGGCAATCTCGGTTCTCTGTCTTCCGTGCCCTCCCACTTTTGTCCTTTTTGTAAGCCCCAAGTCTGTCCCCAGCCAGCTTTCTCCATCCTGCTGACCAAGAACAAGAAATAAACAAGGATCCAAAGCCTCACAGAGACTCACACTTGCTCACAAGTGGAAGCTGTTGTATAAGACAACATGACCAAAATTCCTATCTCCTCTGCTCTTCATAGCAGACCCCTAGAGCTTCCCACGGACTGTAGAAGACTCTAGAAAATAGTTGTTCTCTAACAGACCCTTGGTTCCATCCCTGCTCTTCATAGCAGACCCCTAGAGCTTCCCACTGACTGTAGAAGACTCTAGAAAATAGTTGTTCTCTAACAGACCCTTGGTTCCATCCCTGCTCTTCATAGCAGACCCCTAGAGCTTCCCACTGACTGTAGAAGACTCTAGAAAAGAGTTGTTCTCTAACAGACCTTTGGTTCCATTAGGGTAATCTCCTGGTATTCTTTGTTCATTCCTGACTCACATATTGGTTAATACTCCAATCGTGGGGTCCTGAACACATCTCTGCTTTGTTAACCTTGATGCCCATGAGAGAGTTCAAATAAAGCTCCTTCCCTCACAAGTGAGGCTTCCAGATCCCAGCTTGGGCTGTCAAGATTGAGTATCTGAGAATTTACTCAGGACACGAGTTTCAATAGGCAGGGCTAGGCTTTTTTCTTCTAAAAGAAAAGTCCCTCATTCAGCGCTGGGAGCATAAAGATTGGTCAAGGTGTGCCACCTTGTTCTGTTTTGTTCTGTTTCTTTAAAAATTTAGGATCTAGGCTTGATTGTTTACATTTTCTCTGATAGAGGGCAGAAGTCTATTTGTACTAATGACAATTTTAAGAACATAGGTTAACTTCTCATGTTGATTCAATATTCAGAACTCATTTTTAAAAATAAATAGCCCATGCATCAACATTTGTCTTTCATAAAACTATTCAGAAAGGTGAATCAACAAGAAGCCCACTCCAGTCAGCAGACTTGCCATGAAATCATCATCATTTTAGCTGTTATTACTTAAGATGTGTAAGGAACTGTTTTAAGTGCTATTCTTAAATCTTCTTGCACTCCCACACCACTCTTGTGAGGTAGTTAATATCACCTAGTTTTGCAGGTGAGAAAACAGAGACGCATTAAGGTTTAGTCACTTGTCCAAGACCCCGTGGTTAGAAATGATGACCTAACAAATGCGAATCAGTCATACTCAGCTTCTTGACCTTCTGTGATAGTTCTCTTGGTGACTTGGCACCAGATCGGGGATCAGAAAGGTTCGGCATAACAGAGAGTCTTATTAAGATAGAGCCCCTGCTGGAGGGATGCCCCACTGCAGATTTAAGTTATAGTGCTAGTATTTAGCTTATGCTGAGAGAGGTTATTTCCATCACCCCTGGGAAGATGTCTTGCTAGGGGTGGGGCGTGGAATTCCTGGAGTCAAACATCAAGAGAACCTGCCCCTGATAGAAACGGCTGCTAACAGCGCCACAGTGTGGTGATGCGAAGAAATGCAAGAGGCAGATTAATAAAATTCAGGTCCTGATCCTGTGAAGTTCTAATTGATAATGAAGGTCCTAGGAGCAGCGAGCAAGAGCTGCACAGGTTTCTGTCAACTCTACTATTTTTTCCTTGAGTTTCTTAAACACACACCTCACATAAACTTCCCTTGCACCTATATGTGCAATTATCTACATTTTGTTGTCTGATTTGAATAAAAATTAAAAAGCACCTGGAGTTAGTGTTAGGTACCTTGCTAGATAAAGGGTGGTTCCGAAATAGTGCATAGGAGCCTTCCCTGAACATATCACCCCTGGCTGCCTTCTTTTCTCAATGTCTTCAATGGGGCTAGAGTTGGGAGGTGTGCAGTCAGAAGACGGTTGAATGACCCTTTCCACAGGCAAGCCATGGCTCTGGAAAACGGTTTGAGGAACACAAGTTCTTCACAACTCTGCTGCTTCTCCTATAGCTCTGAAAGATCCCTGGCTGGTGCTCAGCGCACAATGGTGCTTCCAGGCAGTGAGACCACTTCCTGAGCCTCCCCTCCGCTCAACTGCCCCAAGCCAGAAGAAGTGCTTGCTGGATGGAGTCACTGGCTTTCAGCATCCTCTCCCCCAGCCCTGGACAAGGTAGTCACCTTCCCCAAAGTGCTCTGCAGCCAAACAGTTTGATAAACACAGCCTTCATTCTCCTTCTTGGGGATCCAGGGGGCCTTGAAGAGCTCTACACTAAAGAAGCCTGATTGTGTTGAATCTGAGAATTCAAAATGAACTTCACAACACTTTGAGAAATTCTTAAGCCTTAAGTACACTTTGGGAAACTCTGCCTAAAATATCCAGAATAAATGCTTTAAAACAGAAAAGATCTGGGCAGTGGTAGTACATGCCTTTAATTTCAGCACTTGGAAGGCTGAGGAGAGCAAATCTCTGAGTTCGAGACTAGCCTGGTCTGCAGAGTGAGTTCCAGGACAGCCAAGACCACACAGAGAAACCCTGTCTCAGAAGGAGGAGGAGAAGAAGAAGAAATGTCACAACTCCCTTTAGGCCTATATATAATTTAGAAGGATAACCTGGCCACTCTCACAAGTGCATATTAAACGCCTCCAAATATGCACCTACATGAGCAGCCATTTTGGAATGTTTTATGCTACATTGGGTATGGTAACTACAGGGTTAGGACCAAGCCTAGGAGACCAGCAGTCACATCCCATGTCTGTGATCTCACCCGTACCTTAGATGGGCTGGAAAATGATGCTGCCCCCTCTGGGTGGACATGATTCAGCAACCTGAATCAGTCCCACTTGTCCTTGGTCTGCCCAGAATGAAGTGGGTCCCCTGCTAGGCTCCTTTTACTCTGCCCTTTCCACCTCAGGGTTGGGGATCCCTGACTGCTCCCCAGCCCCATTTCTGCAGCCAGTTTCGCTGAGAAGGACTCATCACAGAGGCATCCTCTGGTGTTTGATGCTTTGCCTAGCGTTCTGCTTCCTTAGTGCATGTAATCCTTGCATCTTGGTGGACCAAGGGTGTCGTTTGTTTGCCAAAAAAGAGCTGAGGCTGAGAGCACTGCTCATGGTCCCAGAGCTTGGCTGGAATTTGCCATGGTCTAATTGGTTGATGTATGAGGGTGTTCTTGGCTGGACATGGGCCCCTAGGTTTTAACAAGATTTGTGATTATTAAGGGGTCTGTTAGCAGTTGGAGTTGGGAGAGGGGCCTAGTCCCACCTAAACTCTCAGCATTGGTACTGTTAGGAAGTCATGGGAAGATGAGCTGAGAGCACCCCCCCCCCACCTACTCTATAGGAAGGGCTTCTACCTTCTCAGCTCTAGGACTGGGGAGGAAAGCCTCAGAGAGTCTGCTACCCGGGAGCCCCATAGGAAAGGCAACCTGAGGCAGGCAGTTCTGGCACTAGTGTCCAACTGGCAGCTTTTGTTTCTGGCCAAGCAGCCTTAGCCTTGATTTCTATAAGTCTCATTCTTCTCATCTGAAAAATGAGACTAATACCACTTACCTCTGTGGTTACCATAGATGAGGGTAATACACATGGATCTCATCTATGTATGTGGCATCCCCTAAGATCTGAGCTCTGGTCAGTAAGGCAGATGACCCAGGCTAGAGCTACCAAGAGCTCTAGGACCCCTGGTGGTGGCTGTGAAAAATCTCTAGGTGGTAGTGCCCTCTACCTACATTGCAGTTGGCAAGCACGCCATATCCAACAGCTCTTGGAATCACATCTGTCCTGACAACCACATCAAAGGAAAATTCTGTATGTTAAGTCCTGATTTCCCCCTCAAATTTCTGGATGAGGAAGGTAATGGAAGTCACCTGATTATAAGTCAAATGTATGCACAGATGTGATCTGTCAACTCACCCCTACAAATGTCCCCTGAGCTCTATCTGGGAGCTCTCTGTGGGCTGAGTGCATCAGGGGATGACTTAGATTGCTGTCCTCAGCCTCAGAGGAGGCCAGGAGCACACTGTAGTAGCCATGCTTAGTATATACACCTAGCACTCACCCACATACCTGGAACTGTTCTAAGTGTGTCAGAGAGCTACTCCAAGCCTTCAGCATCGGTACTGATCACACCCCTAGTTGCAGATGAGGAGACTGAGGTACAGAGTAGCTAAGTCCCTTGCACAAGGTCACACGGTTGCTCTAGGCAGGGTTGGGATTCATACTGGGGAAGTTGGGCTCCTGAGTAAACCCCACGCACTCTACCTGACAAAGAAAACCAATCTCACCCAAGAGAAGCCAAGGAGAGAATAAACTTCCCCACATGGTGGAGAGAGGAGTGTCCTGTGCCTACATCCCAGCCCTGTTCCTAGATTCTGGGACATGTGGACAGTATTGTGTATCTGATGCACTCAGAAACTGATGAGCTAGCGGGTAAGTTGGCTAAGTCATATCGTGAACTGATTCCAGACTGATATCGAAGGACAGCCATCATTAACTTTTGTGATTTTCACCCATCGCAGCAGCCACCCATCAGGCATCATCCTCTCTTCAACTTGGGACCACTTTTCCCAACTTTCAAGCCTATGAGGAGCTTTGGGAAATGTTTGTTCTCAGTTTATCATCAGGGGACCTGACAAGACAGTACCTTGGAGGCTCACGATCTTCCGTGCCACTCTCCATTCTAAACGATACATATTCATGAGAGAGAGAGAGAGAGAGAGAGAGAGAGAGAGAGAGAGAGAGAGAG
>CAJQZJ010032679.1:2837677-2866891 GCA_907164525.1 Lophiomys imhausi
GAGAGAGAGAGAGAGAGAGAGAGAGAGAGAGAGAGAGAGAGAGAGAGTGTATGCCATTAAGTCTTACTACAGGACAGGTACTGTCTTATCAGGTAGGAAATCAGATGTAGAGAGAAAGTCACTGTGATGATTAAACCTAACTGGGAGCCAAGGGAACCTGGTGGTAGATGCACTGGAATGAGCCAGTCCTTAGCCAGTCTATGGAGAAATCCTTAGGAGTCCTGGACAGTGAGCGAGTCTGGGATTCAGAAGAAGCTCATTTCACACACATTGCTCACCTGGCTAACCCTAGCCACTGCTTACCAGGAGGAAGAGGCTATGGCTAAGGAGCCAGGATATCTGGATTTTTGTTCCCAAGTTAGCTCTTACTCTAAGACAAAACTTCCTCTTCCTCTCTCCGAGGTGGAAATCCCCTCCGAGAAGTCTGGTGGGGTGGGTCCCATAGCACTGGAGAATGGGGCCGAGTGGCAGGGAGAGGCTGGGAAAGTAGGACCAGGAGTCTGGGAGCTGGCTTGAGGGGACAGCTACTGCTGTCCCAGTGATGTGTTGCTGTGACCCGTCTTGAGCACTACCCTGGTGTTCAGGAAGACTTTGGGCTCCATCATACTGATCTCAAAGAAATGCTACACTGTGGACAGTGAAGGACGGTCAAAGAAGGGCAAAGCAGGGAATTCTGATGAAGAAATCCATTGAGACCCCCTAGAAATTCTAGGGGGCACCCCATTATGTAAAATAGTCAGCCTTCAAGCTGGAGTCTGGGCTGAGAACTGGGGTGCTGAGAGTAGACATTGCCTGGGGGAGCTGCCCATCATCACTATGGCTGTTTGCTTCCTTGAGGGTCCTGCTCTAGATCCCAGGGCACAGATCATAAGAGAGCAGTACTGTGGGGTCCATCTCATTGCCAACCCAGGGGACTGAGGGAAAATGGAATTCCCATGTCCATTTCCATAAAGGGTTTCTGTTCAGGATTTCGCCAAAACCATGGAGGAAAGGTTTGAGGTCAATGCTCCAGAGCTAAATGGGCTGAAGCACCTGAAAGGAGGGACCAGACAATCGTGACCGAGCACTTGGGACATTCCCTGCTGGTGTTCGCACTCGTGTCAGGGTAGAACTAAATTGTCTCCAGTGCCTCCATGGGAGGAAAATGAGGTTAGTAGAACCAGGACCTGAGACTGCTAGCCTGGTTTCCCAACTGCCACCACTTCATCCTCTTCACGGTGACTGACGTCATTGCCCCCTCATTCACTCAGGCTGCCACTGAATTCTGTGATCTGCCTCCTTTGCCTTCTCCTCTCTTCCTACCTTGATTTGGGACCTGGAATTCTGGGACTAGCCAGATGTGGCTTAGAATCCTGACTTAGACATTTCCCAGCTTTAGGAGCATGAGCAAGTCTCTTCCATGCCTCTTCTTCTGGATGAGGCCAGCTCCAGTACTTGGTAGTGGTAAGGCCCAGGAGCACCAGGCCTCTGAGGGCTGCCTGGCTGAGAGCTCAGTAAACAGCAGCTACTGTTGGTGGGGCAGTAACTGGTGTCCAGGCTCTGGATACCCCAGATTCATCTGTCTAGAACACTGCTTTGGTCATGGTGCTCTCAGAGAGACAACTGATACCTCCGGTGGTGCTGATAACCTTGCTTGGCACATAGCATTCTCAGTGGGCTGCTAACATCTTCTCCCTCACCACTGTTCCCATCAACTCTTAGCTACACCACGATGCTGTTCTGTTCTCTTCCTTCCCTCTAGCAGCCTTGGGTCCTGTTCTCCAAGCCCTTGTTCTTAGGATGCTCCCTTCCAGGGACATCAGCCATTCCCCTCTCTCTGCCCACCCACCCACCCTTCCTCCTCCTGCTGCTTCTGGGACCTGTTTGAGTGTCTCTGCGTCCATGGAGCCTTCTTTGTCCTCTACTGTCTCTATTCTTCTTCTTCTTTCCCCCAAACCTTTGTCTATTGGTCTCTCCTTAGTCATGGTCTGTTTGCGACACTGTCTGTACTTAACATCTGCGGTAGAGCAGGGAGGCCAAGGTCCTGGGCTCTGAAAAGACAAAACTGACCATTCAGTCTCTGCCTCCAGATAAAGGCCCAGGTGTCAGTGGGAGGAAACCTATACTGTTAACCTGCACAACCCTGGCTCATTTCACAGAGAAGGGTGACGACTTATCGGACACCTACCTTGTGCTAGCAATTTATTTAATCCCATCAAGTTCCCTTCCGAGTAGCTTTTAACCCCACTTTACAGACTGAGGAGCTGAGGGCCCGAGAGCTGACATGAGCTTCACGGAGACCGTAAGCCCAGTAAGCCTCAGTGTTAGAAGCTGCAAAATATTTCCATAACACCCTCTCCTGCGCTGAAAGCCAAACACTCAGGTCATTTTCACAGCAGTGCTGGGAGACAGGAACTACGGACCCCGTTAACAGGTGCTGGAGGAGATACAAACAGCCCGTGGTTGCACAGCCGCTGAGTGATGAAGCTGAGAATTGAGCTCTCAGGAGACGGCTCCAAAAGCCTTGCTCCTAACAGCCACCCAAGTTCAGACTCAGGTCAAGCCTCTCGCCTCTGTTTAATCCCTTCACATTTTAGCTTCTGTCCAAGAGTGTGTCTCCCAGCAGATCTCTACACAGCAAACCATAATGTTCTCTAGGTACTGCCAGCCATTAAGCCAACCCCAGCAGGCTCTCTAGTTGGGGAGGTCCATGGACAAACACTGGTTGATGGCACTGTCCCTGGCGGCACAGCTAATCCCACCTTTTCCCCACCACAGGTGGGTGCTGCAACCCCACCAGCAGGTGGCCCGACTCTGTTTCTTCTCCTTTGGGTAGGCGCGTTGTGAGGGGTGACTAAGCCCTAAGTAAACAGCGGCCTCCCTCCTCCAACTCTATTTCAGGATGAAACACACCTCTCAGTCTCCACCTCGAAGTTATCAGCTACTTGCCTGGGATTTGATCTTCCTTCCCGTTCGAACTGCTGCTGTTCCCGGGCAGCAGCTCCTGGGACTCCAGGTGACCGCAGGAACTCCAAGCTGCCTGTGTGCCTCTCTGCATCTGTCGTGGCCTCTGGCCTAGCAGCAGCTGCTTCAGCACCAGGAACCAGGTACACCTCACCTGATTAAGCTTCGGTGTCTGCGACACACCCATAAAGGGAGGGAGGGGAGGAGGGGGCTTCTGAGTGGGGGATAGGCCACTCCTGGCCTGCTGTGATTGGCTGCCCTTGCCTGGGCAAGAGACTGGGCTTGGAGTCTAGGGAAAGGTGCAGTCCTCCAAACACTGCCCATTTGAGGGTCCACCTGAGGGGCCCACCTGAGGGGTAAGAGGAGACCGCATGTGGCCCAGAGGTCAGGTCTTAGGAAGAACATGACAGGCATGCAGAGGGAACACACAGGGGCTTGAGGAGGATTAATGAGAGGATTCTAGAGTGGCTTTTAGGGTACCTGTTAGGGTTGGAGCTGTTTGATGGTTGACAGACCCTCCTAGGCTGAATGGAGGGTGGAGAGCTGCAGTGGTTCTCCAGACAGTTCCAAGGCTAGTGGTGGTGGTGGGTTTTTTTTTTGGGGGGGGGGTGGCTTTGCACAGCTGGAACTGCCAAGGACTGAAGAATGCAGAGAGTAGTACCCAAAGTCAGAGCTGCAGAGTCCATGAAGGTTACCTAGACTACTGTCCTCAGGACTCCTTGAGGAAAGTGGGAGCAAGAGAGGGAAGGCATATATGCCTGTGGACATGGTCATAACCCAGATTTGGCTGAGGAGAGCAGCTGAGCCAGAGAGGAGGTTTAAGCTAGAATCTAGGAGACCCATGTTCCAACAGTAACTGGCTACCTCACCCTCACTCCATGTTGCTTCTCTACAGATGGGAGCCAAGGCAGGGGCTGCAGACCCAGAAAGGACTTTTCCCAGCAGTAATGGGAAGCCCTACTTCCCACCACATATGCTGAGAATAGTACACGACAGGCACAGTCACTGAAGGCTTCCTACATCCCAGACCTGTTTTGTGGGTATGGTCACGTGCCCATGTGTGCACGCCCACACAACACTCATTTTCCTCTCATTATACCCAATGAAAATGTCACTACCAGTTTTCAGTTGAAGAGAGGAAGGCAGCTTGACCTGCCCAAGATTGCAAGCCAGGAAGAGTCAGTACTGGGAGTTGGAACCTGGCTCTGCATCTGGGTGTGCAGCCACCACCACTCCATAGTGGCCAACGGCCCTGGGTAAGGTCCAGGGTTCAGTATAGGTCCCTTTAGGCCTGGCCTGAGCTGCTTTTGTACCACACCAGAAACCCAACATTGGGAAGCTCTCTGCTTGTCCCTTCCACCCCATACTTCCTTAATGAGGACACAGAAACCTAGAGAGAACAAGTCACCGACAGGTATCGGCCCTGAAGGGACCAGATGTCAGCAGTTTTAAACTTGGGTTGTTAGCCCAGGCTGCTTCCACCATGTCCAGCGTTCTTTGTGTCAGGAGCCTAATACAAAATGTGGCAAATCCTCACTCCCATGCCTTCCCACCTGCTCTCAGTACCAATGTCTATAGGACCATCAAATGTGTGTGCTAATTATTTCCTTGGAATACTCAATAAACTGTGTAAGCAATTGAGGAAAATACATTATTCCAAGCACATCTCAAATCACCTCACTCATGTGAACTGACCATTTGGGAAACCACAGGCGAGTTTAATAGGGTCTGTAGTAGTCTAGAAAAGGGAGGTGGGGTCAATGAGGAAGTTGGCCTTGCCTGAGGTCACACAAAGAGGAGCAACAGAAGACCAGAGCCTTGACCCTGTGACCCTGCATGTCCAGTTAGTTATCAGACCAAGTTAAGATTCTTGGGCTTGTCTGCCCCCAGAGTCTATGTTTGGAAGGGGATACCAGCCCTAGGAAACTTTGAATCAAGCCTCAGCGGGACGGTCTAGGAGGTTGGTCAAGATGGCCTGATGGCTGAGAGTCTCTGGTAACAGTGACAGGAGGCCATGATGAATAGTTGTTGTAATAATGTGAACAGGAGCCACCCACACTCACCATGTGCTCATACAGAAGGGTCAGACTAAGGGTCTCTGCGTCAACATCCCTGTCCTTACAACTGGGGTAGAGGTAGTTGCTATTCCCACTGCAGCTAAGAAAGTGAGACAGAGTGGTTTTTTATTTTATTTTTTATTTTTTAAGGTATTTATTTGTTCAGGGACAAAAAGCCCTGAAATGGTATGTTCTAAAAAATATTACTAGAATATATTAAAATTTTATTATTCATTGTTCATCATGTCAGATAATAATTGTGGGAATACATGGGATATGGTGTGATGCTTCCTTATTAAGAATTTTACGCATTACCCATAGATCAGTGCAAGTAGAACTTTTAAAGTTTCATGTGTGTATGCATGTTTGTATGCACATGGGTAGGCAGGTCAGAGGACAACTTGTGGAAGTCAGTTCTCTCCTTTCACTACGTGGGACCTGGGGATTGAACTCAGGCCTGGCAGCAGGTACTGAGTGATCTTGCTGGTCCAACATACAGAGTTTTAAATCCCGTTCAAAGCTGCTTGGCTAGTGAGTGGCAGAGAGACACTTTTACCCAACTACTGGCCTGTATTTATGCTATAACATCCTCCCTTGCTTTACAAGTGAAGGGATGATCTTATAGGGAGACTTCTGCCTGTCCTATCTGATGGCATCTTTTGACAAACACAGATCATAGGCCGGACCCTTGTTGTAGCACTACAACAAACGTGGGGACTGGCTCTGAGGGATAGCGCTGAGTTCAACTGGGGCCCGCTGGCCATCCTGCCTACTGACTCCCTCAGCTGTGGAAGGAGGGCCTTGTACCTTGGGAGCAGATGCACAGTTTTAAGCTTGCTTAGGCAGCAACCTCAGGCTTGGGGTGTCCTTCTTCCCATTGCTTACTCCTTCCAGCCCAGCTTGCTCTTTAGCCCTGTGAAATAGCACTAGAGTTGGGAGCTGACAGGAAACTTGAGTTAGCTCTTTCCCAGGCCTTCCTGGCAAGAATTAAAGCTCCAGAGGGCAGCTTGGGATCATGGCCTACTGGAACCAAAGACCTGACACCCATAGGTAAGTGTCTCTCTGTAGGGCCTGCCTAGTGCCTCCTCTGCCAAGGGCCTGCATAGACCCAATCCAGTACCACACACACCAACTGTTCTGGATCACAGACCAGAGAGACAGGCAGACAGTGGCCTCCCCATAAGGAACTCATGTACTTTAGGAACCCTGTCACCCTGGACATTCTGAAACAAGGAAGTAACATGACTGAACTATGAGCAAGCTCTCTGATAGTTCCTAACAAGAATGGTCAGTGAAAAAGAAATGATGAACTTGGACTAGGCCACTGATAGCAGGCAGGTATGAGAGGGACAGATGGTGGAAGTAATAAGTGATAAAGTTGGTTTCGGTTGTTTGGATACCAGAGCTTCATCAAGAATTGACAACCCCCAAGGTTATTGGTTTGAACCACCTGGTGGATGGTGGCACCACCAATTAGGAATGTGAAGGAGACTGTTTGGTGCAAAGGTAAGTTCAGTCATAAGTGTGCCGATTTTGAACAGGCACTGAGGGGTCCAGAGGACTGACTGCTCCATGTTATCACCATAAAGACAAGTCAAGAGCCAGGGGTCAGGTAGATCTCAGGGTCAGATTGTATGAGCAACACCAGGAAACCTGAAGAGAAGGAACTTCTGAGCAGAGGACTTCCAACTTAAATTGTAGATTGAGCCCAATAGGCTGAGGACAGAAGTCTGGGAAACAGCAAATCCCCACAAAAACCTCAGGAGATGTGCAGGGATGTCGAGAGAGGAGGCCAAGAACACTGTCCCTAAAGTCAGGCAGAGAACTCTGTGAGGGAGAGAGGGAATCAAGGGCATCAAATGAAGCAGAAGGAGCTGAAAGGTTATGACTAGGAACTTCCTCTACAACTGGCAACTGGGCATCCACCTGAGTCCACTGGGAACTGTTTCCAGGGACAGTGGAGGGGTGAGGTCAGCCTACAAAAGGCACAGAGCAGGTGACTGGAAAGGAATGCCAGCATGTGGTTCCAAGGAGGAGACCCCACTATGGACATGGCTGGACCTGGACCCTATGAAGGTCAATACCCTAATAAAAGGGGCAGGATAGAGGGTGAGGATGAGGAGACAGTAAGGGTCCAAGGAACCACTGTGGGAAGGGTGAGGTGGTTTTGAGCTGACCGTAGTCAAGAGGAGTATGAATGAAAAAAAAAATTGCAGACGCAGGTTAAGGGGATTCCAGATCACACCTAATGACCTGTTTTTCTTGAGGTAATATGCAAGGTTTTCTGAAGTATGGTGAAGGGGAAATACAAACAAGTGGCCTCAAGACAGGATGGAGGGTTCTGCAAGGAATACCATGAACCCGAAACAGTCCCATCCGGCCCCTTACTCTAGTGCTGAGTGGATCAGGAAGGGGTCAGAGCAGCTGGGCTGGGCTGTGTTGGTTTTGCTGGCAGGCAGGTGAGGAAGGATGCCAGAAAACAGGAGAGCAAGGATGATGCACTTGGCCAAGTGAGAAACGAAGTGATAGGCCACAGGAAGCAACTGACCTCCGCCTCCATTACTTTCCCTTTGACTGGCCTCTACCCATGGATAGCCAAAGGCTGCAGTTTCTAAGGTGGAGGCAGCCAGCTGTTCTTCCAGGTGGGATCCAGGCACTACACAACAGCATGTCAGTGGGTTTGAGGAGATAATTTCTGAATAGGACATTAAAGTTATACTAATTTCCCCTCATATGAGATACAATGGAGAATGTTACTTCCGGTCTTTCCCATTCTTGGGTATATAATATCTCCTCTGGAGGCAGGAGGTACTGCCAATGACACCCACTCTGGAATCCATGTCTGAAAATCAGGTTGGTTTGTTTTTAAATGTGAAATTCTAATACAACTAGATGCTTGGTTACATTGAAACTTTATGTAGTAGACACTCATTTCTAATCTTGTAAATTTCCTTATACTGGACATACCTATGGCAATCCTGATTTCTAGCTAGCATCAGATGCTTGCTTTACACCAAATCCTTAAAACTACCAGAGTCTAGGCAGATCTCTGAAGTTATCCAGGACTCAAAGATGGTGTTCATGGTCTCTTCCAGGGAGAGTAGTTGCAAAGGAGAGGTCTAACAATTCTAGACTCCAGGTTATAGATGAGTTATTGGCAAATAAATGTACCCATCTGCTTTTTCATGAAACAAGCACCTCAAAATCTCAAGATTCCCAATTACTGACGACTCTTGGAGGGGCTGAGCAAACATCACACTAATGAGCAGTAGAGGAAGGTGATCAACATAGCCCCGCCCAGACCTGCATTCATGATCATGTACCTCCTGTGAACCTCACCTGGGACTTCATTCCAGTTAAGGATGCCTGCTTAGGATCCCATAGTCAGCTTTCTTACTGATTCCATAGCCATCCCTGTACCTTCTAGAAGCCCCATCTGCATATCCTACCCCCTTCCCATCCCCCTGAGACTTAGCACTGAACTTCAGCAATCTTTGCAAACTGAAACTCCCAACTCTTGTCTTCAACCCCTCACCAAGAGCCGAAGGCTTCACAGACATCATCCATGCCTGTTCATAGGGACAACTCCGAAGGACAGCAACTCCGATCCAACAGACCGCTCCTTACAGAAACCCAGTTTTGTACCTAAGTCTTTGACCCCTCCCACCATGCACATTCAGGGCTGAGCTGACCCAGTGCTGGGCTCTGCTAGAAGCTGAGCAGCCACTCTGGAAGCCACTGACATCCTTCCAGAGTGACTTCCTTCCTTCTTGACTACTCTCTTAATACTTCCCCTGTCTGGGTTTCGCTTGGGAACCTTTCACAAGGAACACTATTTAATGGCCCTGTAGGGTATGAGAGTGACATCAGACAGGCACTGATGTGGTTTCAAAGGTGAAGTAAACACACCTCCTATTGTCTCCTTTGGTGTGCCCTAGCCTGTGCTCTTCCCTCAGCAGGTGACAAGAGTCTACCCTGGCTTTGCAAAGCTCTGCCCCTGTCTGAACCCATCTAGGACAATGCTCTGCCCCCTATATGGGACAAAATGCCTAACCAGATTGCTTGCAGAACACTCTCTTATGGCTCCTCATCTCCCTTGAAATCTAGAACATTTGAGAAATAAAACAATTTAATGGCTTCCTTGATTTACAGACAATAGAAAGACAGACATTTCTCTCCATGCATGGTACAATGAAATCCAGGGACAGGAGCCATGGAATTCAAGGCCCCTGCTGAGCAGCCTCATGTCCTGTGGTCCAACTTTGTGGCTCAGCAGCTGCAGTCACTGGGGAGAGATGGGAGGCTGCATGGCCTCCTGAGATGGGAGTAAGGTGACAGCTGCTGAGTATGCTGGCATGCATGGGCATTGCCATGCATTGGTGGACCAGGAGCTGAGGAGAGGGAAGCAGGCTTCCAGGTGGGCTCTGGAGACCACCATGGACTTAGTGGCACCAGAACAGTTCCTGAGGCTGGGGCCAGGCCAAGCTAAGGTATTGGCACTGGAGGAAGTGGGAATGAGGACCACAGCATCCTGGAGCACAAGTTGAGCACTGGGTCATACTCTCCTTGCACCCATTGAGTTCATGATGACACAGCTTCACTTCCCAAGGGTCTGTAAGATTCCCTAAGCTGTAGAGCTGGGAGGAATGGTGAAGATAGGAGGGATGAATTCCACCCAATCTTGTGGCCATCTCAAATGTCTCTGTTCCCTTATGCCTTCCTTCCCCTCCCCTCTACCCCAAAGACCTAAAGAGACACTAGAGACCAGAGACCTAATCACACTCCCTAGACTAGTACATTTCTAGAGAGGGAGAAGGACAAATGCCATGGGCTTTTGAAGGGAAGACTGCAATGAGGGAAGGGAACTGGCCACAGGCCACTGGCCACTGTCTTGGTCCAGCCCCAGAAGCTGGTAGCCATGACCTGGGTCCCTGATGCAACCATGCCAGCCATCTAACTGAGCATCTTGTGTCGGTCGAAGACTGTCTTCCGCTGCTCCTGAACCTGGAGTTTCCATCGTTGCTGAGCGCCTTCCACCCGCTCCAGGACAGTGTTTGCTCGGGGTCCTCCAATGGATGCTGCAGCTGCTGCCATGGACCGCGCATCCTACATTGGAAAGAGAAAGGAAGTGATCTGCAATGAGGATGGATGGGTCAGGGCTCTGAATCTTTACAGTCTGGTATGGAGCCAAGGGCCTCATGAGCACTTCTAACGTCTGAATTGCCCAAGGACTGTGGGCTCTGTGAGAGCCTTGCTTTGTCATCTGAAGACCTTAACAGTGTGCCTGGCCAGAAAAGCTTTAGTGTCTTCAAGAGTCAGAAGGAGCATTTTCTGGGGCCCTGGCTAATACAGCAGAGCTTGCTCAAATCTAGGTCTCCCCCTAAACCCCCCTTAGGCCCACTCCTAAGTCTCAGGAGAAGTACTGAGTATTGGCTTCAAGACCTTGCATAAATAGGCCAAGGCTTCAAGGGCTATGTACCCAAATGCACAGGGCTGGCAATAGACTGCACACCTCCCCTACCTATCCTACTGCCAAAGGAGGCAACAGGAAGGCCAGGGACCAGGGCCTGGCTACCCTGAGATAGTTACTCTTTTCCAGATGTGTGAAAGGCCTGTTAAGGAGTTAGCACAGATCATAGCAGGGTCCCTTGGAGAGGGCAGGTAGATGGATGGATGGATGGACAGACAGACAGGGAGACACACACACACGACCATTCCCTGCTTGGCAGCTCAGCTTCCTCTCAGCCTGTCTCCCTGCTACCCTTCCCCTTTGCTCTCAGACCCGCGTCACTTCTGTAGTCAGTCTCCCTTAATTATCACTCCTCTGCTTCTGAAGCTCCAGAGCCCATGTATTTCCTGCAGGACCCGAAGCTGATCTTTGGGGGAGAATTAGAGCCGAGGGCCAGGCCCACAGCCCATGGGGATTTCCTCCCCAGCTCTCCCCGCCTCTCATCTCCTGCCACATATCTCTTAAAGGATTAGTGCACCCCTCTAAGCCCAGAGCCGCCCAGTAAATGCAACTTTGTTTCTAATGCCCCGAGCTGGCATAGCTTCTGTCACCACAGCTACCAGGTTGGAGAGCAGGGAGGAGCAGGACAGTATAGACAGGCTGGTAGTATAGAGAGGTGGCTGGCTGCCTTGCAAAATGGCTGGAATAGTCTTATCCTTGAAGCATAGTGCTGTGCAATTTGTCTTGAGCTCACTCGTTTCTAAGGTGACTTAGAGATGGTCCCCTAGGAACCCTTGCTCAAGACCCTGAGTGCGGCGGCATCCTTGGCAGGCCAGGTGAGATCCAGGCCTGTAATCCCAGCTACAGAGGAAGCAGAAATAGGAGGATAGCAAGTTTAAGACCAGTAGGAACAACTTAGTGTAATGTTGTCTCAGGATAAACCATGTCTAAAGAGCTACAGATGGGTCTCAGTAGTAAATAAAGTACTTGCTGGGCATGCAGGAGGCCTAAGGTGTGATTTCTAGTGACACTCCAAAGCCAAAAAGCAAACCCAAACAAAACTCCTAGTCATGTCTGATAAAATTCCCTTAGTGACCTAATATGCTTGAGCACTGTAGGGTGACAAGTGGATGTGTTTGTCAGAGGGAGACTCAAATGTCAAGTGAACTGGCAGGCACAGACTGGGACTCAAGTGGCCTTCTCCCTGGGAGTCCAGCACAGTGGTGCTGACTCAAACGAACCCGGCTTTGACCCCTACCAGACACATGACCTTAGGTAGGTCACCTCTCAGAGCCAATCTCCCCACAGAGGATGGAGTCTGAGGTGGTCTCAAGGACACAACGAATGCAGAAACTATGTCAGCATCTGGAGATAGTAAGCATTCAAGGTCAGTGTGAGGCGACTCAAAAGCTGGTTCAGGGATCCACTGCAGGCAGACTGTCAGGTGAGCTGCATCTGAATAACCACCATGACCAACATTGCCTTCTCAGCCACTCCTCTGCGGACTGGCCATGCTGCCTGAGTGGCCCAAACAAAGAACATGGCTTGGCTCAGACTGCTCTTAACATGGCTATGGGGGTGGGGAGGGCACCTGCCTGCCTGGGAAACAGCTGGCCTACTGGGACCCCATCCCAGCTTTGGGGTCACATCAGGCTGATTAGTTAGGTGACCTGGAGGGCTCTGGCTAATGAGTGCCCGGATGTGAACCTGGGAGATCAGACCTAGGGCATTAGGGGCAGCAGCTCTGCTCTTGGGTTGTCTGAGGAAACGGAGCCAGAGAGAGAGAGGCCGGGCGGTAGTGGCGCAAGCCTTTAATCCCAGCACTTGGGAGGCAGAGGCAGGCGGATCTTTGCAAGTTCAAGGCCAGCCTGGTCTACAAAGTGAGTCCAGGACAGCCAGGGCTACGCAGAAAAACTCTATCTCAAAAAAAAAAAAAAAAACAAAAACAAAAAAACAAAAAGAGAGAGAGAGAGAGCTGGAGCAGAGCATCAAGGGAGAGTGCGGCAACTCACCACATAGTGAGCACTCAAGTCTCAGCAAACAGCTCCCAAGTGGGAAAAAGCTGCTGTTGAGAGGCTCCGTGTCCCCATGGCTAGCTGTCTGCCTTAAAGGTATTATGAGTAGCCACATCTGTTCCCAAGAAGACTCATGGAGGGCCTCATGCCTGCTTACTTGGCAGCAGAGCTGACTGGAGGGAGGCTGTGGGAGCGGCGGTGGGGCGGGGGCAGCATCACCTTTACCCTACTTTCTCCCATCAGGGCTGGGTCTGAGGAATGCAGGGAGGCAGGGGATAGTTAGGATAGGGGTGGATGGAGCCCCTTCCACAGTGAGTGGGGCATGAATGTGGGTGGTTCCCTAGAGGTCCCCAAGTAATCAGCCTGATGTGACCCTAACAAGCATACACCACTCACTATACACCAGGCTCTTTCCCAGGAACTTCAGAGGGGTTACTCACAGGCTCCTGCTGGCAAATGGGTAATAATATCACCTCCATCTTGTGCACAAAGCAACTTAGACTCTGAAGGAGAAATCACCTTGCAACCCCAAGGTCACCTGGCTGCATGGGACCATGTTTAAACTTGCACACACACCCGAATCTCCTGTCATAGGTCTCAGTTGCATCCGTCCTTGGCTCGTTTTTCCCAAGAGGAAATCATATGTCTCACCCCAGTTAGATCAAAGACAAGTGTCTGCAGGTGACCTGTGGCCAGAGGCCCACCACCTCTCCAGGCGAGAGCACTCAGTGCCTACAAAGGTTTCAGTGCATGACCCCAACAGTGACGCCGAGGCAAGAGCTACTATGTCTACTTTGGGCTTAGAAAACTGCACCCTGAGATCAGTAGCAAGGACAGTGACTGGCAGAGCTGGGACCCCAACGAGGACTACTCTTAAGTGCTGTGTAGTCTAGCCCCAAGATGTTCTAGAAGTATCTGTTGAATGGCACACCTTCCTATTCTATCATCAGGGTGAGGAGGGTATCTGAACAGTCTGGACCTTGGGACACCTGGGGTTCTCAGGACACACTTTGCCCATCCATCCACAGACGGGAAGATAGGCTGTTCTTCGAAGACCGTGGCTTTCTTTTTGACTAGCCCTCCATGTCCTTAGTTCCCATCATCCTTACCCGTGTTTTCTGCCTTCCTTGTACACCCTCTCCTACAAAAGCCTCAGAACTAACTCTATCCACTGCCCCCACTGGGGTGAGAACTTTGAAGGCCCTGTCAGAGCTCAGGGGCAAGTAGCGGAGACAGTGAGAGCCTCGGAGAACCCTCATTTCTCCCGCTTCAAAGGGGGGCCAGCCCTCTACATCTAAAGCAGCTCTGTTGCCATTTCTGTCCCCACCAACATGCTGGCTTCCTCCTTTCAAAGGGCGTCTGAGCCCAGGGATTAGGCCTAATGCCATTGGAATCCGGGGAGGCAGAGCCCAGCAGCCAGGCCCACTGAGGCTCTGCCAGAGCTTTCAAAGGGAGCACGGCAGGCTTTCATCTCCCTCTGTGGACTGGGCTGTGCTGTGGGGGGATGCCTCCCTTTCTTTGCCAGGCCCCCTGCCCCTGACAGGAAAGTTCCTCCCTATAAGAATTGGGGTGATGGAGCGCAGGAGCCCCCAATCCTGACAAACACTCTATCAAATTTCACTTCTACCTGAGCCCCAGTCGCTGTTCTTTCTGAGGCCAGTGGCTATATAAGTTCCTGTGACCTTTCAGGGGTACTCCAGGGCTCACTCTAACTTTCCCTTTTTGAGTTCAAAGTTAAGTCCCTTTGGGTAAGGAGCGGCCTCTCCTTAGGCAAACACTGTCCAGCCCATTAATTAGCCAAGAGACATGGTCAAGGCGCTAGCTTTGTTGCCACTTAGAAAGTGGCCATAAAGACCTTCCTCCTGTGCACTGATTGTGGGGACTGTCCCTCATCATCCAGGCCTAGAGTTGTCAAAGGCCCTGTAAGAAGACACCCTAGGCCATTCCAGCTCAGGGCCCACCATCCTCCCTAACATGGCACATTATTCTCTCTCCCACCAGCCCTCAGAGCTATACACACTCTAAGTCCCTCTCTGCTAGGAAGCCTTCCCTACTAACAGAGACCACTTTTACTAACAATGTCCACTTTTTACTAGACCCTAAAGAGGATTTTCCACAAAGTTCCCAGCTTCCCCAAAGACTGTTATTCCAACAAGTCAGATCTTAACTGTCAGCCTTTGTGGTCCTGGCCCAGTTGTCTGGTTTTGGGTGTCTTGGCGCTGAAGCCTATGGACGGGCCAAAGATCTTAGTAAATCTCCCCATAGCACCGCCTGCAGGATTTCAGACACAGCAAGAGAGGATGGGAGCTGCTGAGTCACAGGCAGAATAACAGGAAGTCAGAGGATGGAACCGAGATGCCATGTGAGGAGAACACAGTATCTTCTGGCCTGCTCTGAGGAGAACACAGTATCTTCTGGCCTGCTCTGAGGGTACTGGACTAGACTCATCTCCCCCAACCCCCATCACCACCACTCACAACCCCCGAGTTTGGGACCAAGCAGAGCAAGTTGACTTCAAGTCAGCATCTCCACAAAACTAAATACAACATCTTATGACCCTTAGAAGCCTTGGATAGAAGGTGAGCAGTGTCCTCCTGCCTGTCCTCCTCAGCAGATGGGGAATAAGCCTGAAGCTTTGGCTTAAATCTGCCAGTGACAGTCTGCCGCAACCCCTTATACGGCTAGATAGCAATCCTTCTTAGAGGATCCTCCCCACAGGGCCATACCTGCTGGCGGGGGAGTCTACCCTGACTCTACATCCTCAAGGCTCCCCACAGATAGGCTCCAAGTGGGGAGCACCTAGGTCTTTCGTAGGAAGAGAGGCTTAGGCTCAGATGTAGAGACAGCAAACCACCCTTCCCCTGGCTCCATAACTAGGATGGGATGGCAGGAGACATGGCAAGGCCATGCCCAAGAGCCATGCATTCCTGGGGAATCATGGCGCGAGCTGTGTAATCATCGGCTGCATCTCACAATTACTCCCCCGGCCAGGACTGCAATTACCACATTACCCCTAATCGCCCCATGTTTATTAGTGATGCTCCTCTCCTATCAGAGCTGCTATTACTCTACATTAATAACTGGGTAGGCAACTGAGCTTTCCTCTCAAACACAGACCACCCAACTCCCAGGGCTACCACCTCCCTGGTCCCACCTTTAGAGGGGTAAGGCTTGTCACCTCTGCCCCACCTTTGGCCAAATCCATGCCAGCAGGAGGCTGGCGGGAGCGGCAAGCTCCCAGGGCCTGCCTGACTGTCCTTATCTTCACTGTCTGGGCTGGCCCAGACCCTATCACCCGAGAAGCTTCACACAGACCTGAGTCTCAGGGTCCTCACTCTGGATTTGAACTTGCCTTTTCTTGCCTCCAATGTAGAACTTTAAAACTTCTAAAACTGTAATTACCTAGGGCAGCTTGGCCCAGGCCTGTTCACCTCTAGTGAGTGACCCACAACTCGCTACATTAAAAGGGAGCCCACCTCTCTATCATCAAACTGTGTAAGAACACGCCTGACATGGTCCTGTAAAATCTCCCACTCCAGCCTGTGGGCCCTTATGTCCCCTGGGCCCAGCTCTTCTCTACAAACATCAGAAGGCAGCTGGCATGTTCCACCTTTTCTTTCTTCTTTAAGTTAGCCATCTTCTGGTTTCTTTAATGAAATCTCCCAGGTACCAGCTGGACATGGCTGAGGCACAGTCCTACTGTGTGCTCATTTGGACACACCTAGGTTCCTGTACAAAATACCTACTCCTCTGACAGACAGTAGTATCTCTAGCAATGAGTCTGCAGGGACAGAGCTCAGGGAACACTGTTCCTCAGACATGTATGTAAGCTGAATGGTGCAGTGGTTCCTACTTCTGTGTATCATATAAAGTCAAAACCTTTAGTCTGACATTTAAGGCCTTCATTAACCCGGCTGAACTTCTTGGCCAGCTCTCCTTGCCACCACTCCTAGTACCTAGCCTACCCCTTTTTCCTTTTTAAATTTTTTTACATTCATTGGTGTTTTGCCTGCATGTATGTCTGTGTGAAGGCGTCAGATCCTCTGGAACTAGAGTTACAGACAGCTATGAGCTACCATGTGGGTGCTAGGATTTGAGCTCGGTCCTCTGGAAGAGCAGCTAGTGCTCTTAACCCCTGAGCCATCTCTCCAGCCCCTGAACCTATCCTACCCTAAGAAACCCAAATTCTGCATCTGTACATGGTGGTGCTGGGCGCCACCCACCTGGCTCCTCTAGCTCCTGAAGTCCCCCTCTGCCTCTAGCCCTGAGGGCCAAGCTTTGAACTGAGTAAGCATTTAACAGATGTTTCTAGAATCCCTGAACAAAAGAATAAACCTGCCGCCTCTGAGCCTTCCATATACTTTTTACCAATCTGAGCAGGCAGCATATCATGTGCACCTACATGCAGCAGGATACATGGTGATCCACCCACTCTTCACCCCAGTCTACTAACACAATGGACTGAGGCTGCCTGGTGCCAGGTGTCAGGGAAGTTCAGGGCCACCACCTACTGCATCTGGAGGCACAAAGGGCAATTTGCTGCTTCACCCTGACGAAGTATGGGAGAATGGCCAGGGAGAAGCAACCTGAGGATGACGGGGGCAGTGAGGAGGGGCACCCCGCTTTCGGGTTTAGCCCAGAACCCCACATGCTGGGAGACCAGAGGCACGGTTACCTCATTCTCCTCCTCATTGTGCAGCTGCTCGGTGTACGCGTCCGGCTTTCGGATGAGAGGGTCCACCAGCATCAGGAAGGCCATGTAGAGTAGGAGGGCCCCGACCACAGACAGGTAGATGACGATGATGACCTACAGGGGACATCAGCCTTGGTCAGTGGCCCAGTGTCCTGAGTCAGCACCCATTTCCAGTCTTAGTGTTGGCTGCCATTGACCATCAAGATGGACGCTGGTACTAGGAGGTGGTGTGGGCCCGGAAGGAAGTGGGAATGACCCACTCACAGGCTCTGTGCTAGTCTAGGACAGTTCTAGGACAAGGAAGATTCCAGTAGACACCAAAATGACAGAAGAGGAAGTGGCTAGGTACCTGAGAGGCTCTTAGGTGAAGTGACAGTTAGGGACCACCTGGCTATCTAAGAGCCTATATCAAGGAGTAGAGACTCATGAGAAACTAGGCTGGGACAAGGAGGACCATCTGAGGAGGCCAGAGAGCAGCGACCAAGAAGAGTGAGCCTGGGAATCTAGGCTGGGCTCACTGTGGGTGCAGGATAGGAGGGGGCAGCTTGTGTTCTGAGAGGCTGTGCAGGTCCGTGCTTAGCGCATCGTTACGTACGGATGAGAGGATAGCAAGAGGTTGCAAAAACATTAACCAAAAAAAATTCAAAATCAGATTCAATAAGACTAATTCAGTGAGAAGTGTGGGTGCTAGAGGCTTTTTAGGTGGGCCCCTACACGTACATTCAGACTTCATGGTCTCTCTACCGTGTCACTGTCCCCTCAGTTACTAAGACCATGGAAGCACCTCCACTCAGCCTGAAATGGTCCTGACAGGCTGTGATCACCATACTGGAACCATAAGGCCAAAGAATTCACCCAGGGCCCCAAGGCTAGTAGATTTGAAATGGTAGAGATGAAACTTGAACCCAACTTTGCTGGCTACACCTCAAATGCTTTTCCTCCCCTCCACCCCCTACCCCAAAATGCCTAGCCATTGCTGGCTTCTGATCTCAGAAGTGGCCCTGACTATAAAAAGGGGTTTAAAAACAAAACAACCAACATTGTGGCCCCGGGAAGATGGCTCAGTCAGTAAAGTGCTTGCTATGCAAGCATGAGGACATTACTTTAATTCCCCAGAACCCACAGTGAAAAATCTCCAGGCACGATGGTGTATGCCAATACTCTAAGTGCTGGGAGTGGAGATGGGGGTTGCTGGCCAGTTAATCCAGCTGAACTGGTAGACTGCGGGTTCTATCTCAAAAGACAAGGCAGAAAGCAATTGAGGAAAACACTCAAAGTTTACCCCTGGCCTCCACACGGACATGGATACACAATGGAGAACCTCAGGACTTTTTAGCTTGATTCTCAAAAGCCAAGCTCAAGTTGGACCTACTTCCTCCCAAACTGGGCCAACAGTAGCAGTTCATGCCCTTTAACAGGGTAACACTCAGAGCCATTGCCCACACCCAAGATGTGGCAAGGAGAGGGGAGGCTACACATGTGCTTGGGGCTCCCAGATAGAGGGATTAGGAGGACCTTGTGTTGATATGGTTCCTATGCCAGAAGCACCCCCACTTCCACACAGGGAGATGACACTGGGCTCTGAACTGAAGGTCTTGGGCATCTAGATGGTTATTAGAGGGTGGGGCCTATGAAGGAAGTTCAGAACCATCAGGAGAGGCTGCCCCAGGCAGGAGGGTGGACAGGGTGGCAGCTGCACAGCCTGACAGGGCTAGGGGATGGCAGACAACTGTTTTCTACATAAAGGGGGGCAATGCAGGGAGTTACAGTCCAGAAAGGGCCAAGCTCCCTACAGCAGGTAGGAGGGACAGTGTGAAGACTAGCTCCCCTCTAGACATTCCTCAAAAGCAGGAGCCTAAGGGAGGATTTGGGGGTCTTTAAACTCAGGTCAGTTATTTCTGATGCTATTTCTTGACTTGTCAGGGGACAGCTTCAAGGCCTCTGGACAGGTCTGATGAGTCCTGCCTCATGACAGAAGGATGGACAGGGGCTTTGTAGCACCCTTCTCCATGCCCTGTGCGGTGGCCATATCTTCTGTCTTCAATTCACACCGATGGTTAACAAGGGTGAGGTTCATGGAAAAGTAAGAGACCCCGAGTCTGATGATGTCCAATACCTCGTGTGGTCTTGGGGGCTTTGTCAAAGGATGGTGAAGTCATTTTGGATGACCTGCATGCTCCCTAGGAGTCCACCTGTGCTCCCAGCACTGTGCATTTTACTGGGACAGTCAGGTACCCAGAGATGTACCTCAATGGCCGCGCTCCAGAGCAGGGGTTCTCAACCTGTGGGTTGTGACCCCCAGGGGATTGCATATCAGACATTCTGTATGTCGGGTATTTGCATTATGATTCATAGCCATGGCAAAATTACAATTATGAAGTAGCGACAAAATAATGTTATGTTTGTGGGTCACCACAACATGAGGAACCACATTAAAGGGTCACAGCATCAGGAAGGTTGAGAACCACTGCTCTGGAGGGAAAAATGGAGTCTCGAGGAGCTGTAAAAGGTCTCATTTCTCACTGCACAGGAGCCCACCCCCACCCCACCTCCACCCAACGATGTGGGGATCAGCTCCCATGTCTGCATTAGGCTTTGGGACCAAAAGCCTGGGATGGGGCACACACACACGCGGTCCCCAAGTCCCTGCAGTACCTTGATGGTGGTTGTGCTGCGCTCCTCGTACCTGCACTCGCAGAGCAGGCAGTAGGCTTCCACGTCATGGCCAGGCACTGGCATGGGCTCCACCACATGCAGGCAGTTGCTGCAACACAGACAGACAAGGCTGATGAAGGTCCCTACGTCTTGAGGTCCAGCAAGCCTGTAGCAGGGACAAGGCTGATGAAGGTCCCTACGTCTTGAGGTCCAGCAAGCCTGTAGCAGGGTGCTGAAAAGGTCGGAACTCCCAGGAAGGGTAGAACCCCTTTCCCAGCCAACAGCATCCTTCCTGGTCACTGTCCAGTGTATCTTTGTGCCAGCACAAGACTCAGCAATGGTCCTAAAGCCCTGCCCTCAGCTGCTTTCTCCTCCTGGGCTGTTTTCCCTGGTGGCTTCACCTGTTCCCAGAAGGTTGCACTCAACTCGAGGGTCTCTAGCCTGAATCTCTCGTCAGCATTCAAGCCTATTCGGAGCTGGACTCTTTAGGTCCATTGATGACTGTGTTCACCACCTGACTGCCCCATAGGAGCCATAAATGCCATATGTGTGCACTCTGGCCCCTGTCCTCAATCCTACACACTGGCTGTGGGATCTGTACTTCTGAGATGGGGGTGGCAGACAAGTAGCTGGCAGCGCCTCTTCTGCCAGTCAAGTCAAACCTGGGTGCCATCTGTGACAACACTTCTTCCTCACTTACAAACCCATCAAATACCCAGGATTTTACTTCCTAAGGATGTCTGAAATCCACCTTGTTTATTCCTGCCCACTGGCATGTCTCAGCTGAAGCTCTCATGAACTTTCCCAGGCAAATGTTTATGTCTTTTCCTAGCTCCTTTGCTTCTAGTTTGGCCCTGCCTAGAACCACCTTTCCCATGGTGGCCAAGTGACCACACCAGAATGGAACTCGCACGGCATCATTCTTCAACTTAAATCAAATCAGTGCCTCCAGAGCTCATCCAGGGCCCAGGCAAACAAACTGTTCTATCAGCCCCTCTTGGGTCCTACCACAGCCCATCCCTCCTTAGAGCCAGGCTGACCTATGGGCTATTCCCAAAAGAGTCACGTGAAGCTCGGAGTGTGTGGTTTCATCCATAATACCTTCTCTGGTCAGATGATTCACCCCTAAGGTCTGACTTCCCATCCACACTGCCAGCTCTCCTGCCTCATCCCCTACACAGCTCTTAAATCATTTTTGATTTGACTCCTTCTTGATTTGTACTGTTCCACCGAGTGGATGTGAAGTCCCATGAAAACACAAGTTATCTCCTACATGCCTCCATATCCCTTGTACTGACACTGGTGCTGGCCAGGACTCAGTGTGTGAGCAACTCATCACACGCTGAGAGTGAGGCCCCTCTGCCCACCATCACCAACACTGTTCCTGAGCAATGTGGGCAGATTTTGCATTGAATTGAGGGAAACAAGCCCAAGACAGCAAAAATGGCAGCTCCAGTACATTCCTAAGGTTTCAGCAGCCACAGGTGGCAGAGGCAGAGGCACCAAGGATGTGCACGAACATTCATTGAAATGGGAATGGAAGGTCCTTTAAAAGACTCTGTTCTTCCTTATGTCCAGTATATGGCACCCATCAGCTATCTAAACCCCTGGTGATCCTGGTTCCACCTCCGGGTAACAGCTGCAATGTTCTATCCCCTATAGCAGGAATAGGAGTCTCCTTGCTGTACTTCAGGGCACTGTACATCAGTTTCTCTGGGAATCACTCAAAGGCAAAGCTAGTTTCCGTTGGCCATCAGGAGCCAGACATAGGGGTGTACGCCTGTATTCCCAGTGCTCTGGAAACTAAGGCAAGAGGATCTTGAACTGAAGGCTGTCCTGAACTATGTGAGCTATCTCTAAAAACTAAAACAAATGAAATCGATCTCTCATCATTCCTTTCCAGAGCGAATGCTGCTTTCCCTTCTGCAACAAATTAAGCCTCCTGGGAGCAGAGTCCTCCTGAGTCACACAGATCGGGAAGTCTCCGGATCAGAAAGGCTACTACTCCATGGCTACAGTGGGATCCGTGAAGGCCCCTAGAAGCCCAAGGTGTAGTGTTAGGAAACCATCTCTAGGTTTTCAATTTGGGACCCTGGATGCAAGAGGGTGTGGGGAAAAGCAATAAGAAGGTGAAACAGTTCTGTCCTTTCTGGCTCTCCTGGGAGTTGCTGAAATCCTATATACTTTCTTGTTTTCCTAAGAAGGGCTTCCATTTACCTTTTGGAGACTGGGCAGGGCACACTGGGAGAAGAAAGTGAAAGAGAAAGACAAGCCAGGTATAATTCTCTGCTCTTCTACTCACACTATGATGTCAGGCAACTTACTTAACCACCCTGGTCCTCAGTTTCTTCATTGATAATGGAAGCTAACTAAGGTTGATCGGTCTTTCAAACTGTGCCCTTTTGGGTAGCGCTGGAAACACTGTATTGTATGCGGGAGGTGGTAAGGAAGGGTTTGCAGGCCCTCTCGGTCACAGCAGTTCTGATTTCACACCTCTCACTGCTTGTGTTTCCCTGACAGACTGTGTTTGTAGAAGGATCCTTCTTTAACAAGTCAACCTTGGGACTTGTCTATGCAACATTTCCTAGCAAATCCAACAACAGGGCCCTTTTACATGCATGTGATTATATACTTTCAACACTAGATGGCAGAATACCAGCAACACACCAATACTCATGGCCTTGGTCTGAACACCAGCAGGTGACCCATGGGACCCAGGACCTGAAGACTTAGAGAGATCTCTAATTCTAACTGCAGTACTAGGCTAGATGCTAAGACCAATGTCATTCTCCACTCCACCATCGGGCACCAAGTAAATCTGTGATGGCTCTTAGGCAGGGCCAATGCTACCAGGCCCAGATACCTCCGAGCTTCAGTCTGTACTCAGCACCCTTAATGGAATTGCTCTGACATAAGGGTCTCGATGTGAGACTGTTTATTGGAAAGCCCCATGAGTCTTCTGAAGGGAAGGGACACACTACAGCTTGAAAGGTTTAGGCAGGACCCCTCCCTCTGAGCAACCAAGCCAGGGTTTTCAGACCATATTATAACCCTGAGACAGCATTGCTCAAGTTCACCAGTAGTGGAAGGAAGTGGGGTCAGGGTAGTGTCTTTGCTGATGGCAGGAAGCCACTGGGGTCCCTCCCAGACCTCCATTATTTTAGGACAACCATCAGTTCAGTAGAAACACAAGAATTAGACTAGTGTTTCAGGAGAAGGCCACATTTCCCAGGCCTATAGAATAATTTGACTACATAGCCTCTAGGAAGGGGTGATAACATAGTATTATTAATAATATCAACTAACATTTATTCAGCACTTAGCATGTGAGGTATCATTGTAAGAGCTATGTAAATTCACATAAACACACACACTTCACACTCAAGGCATTACCATACTTTACTCATAAGGAAATCAATGTGGGGCTGGAGAGGTGGCTCAGTGGTTACGAGCACTGGCTGCTCTTCCAGAGGACCCAGATTTGATTTCCAGCACCCACAAGGTGCTATAACTCCAGTTCCAAGGGATCTGTCGACCTCTTTTGGCTTCCACTGGTACTTCAGGTGCACAGTGAACGGACATACAAGTAAGCAAACACACCCATACATATATAAATAAAAATTTAAAAAGATAAATTAAAGTACAGTGGCAATTAAGTAATCTGAAACCCAATTAACAAATAGCAGAGCTAGACTGGGATCCAGAAAGGGTGGGTCCAGAATGTATGCATCCATATAGGATGCTTCTTAGAATCTGATTGCTATCCAGAAGTCTGAGAACAACCAGTCTGAAAACTCTCAAGTGCGCCCTGCATCAAGAGCATCATGAGCACCTAAAGGACTTCAAGCAAGGGTTACTTCTCCACCACTACCATATTTGCTGAGTCAAAATCTTGGCAGGAGAGTGCCAGGACTGTGTATGTTCTCAAGGCTCACCTAGTGATCCTCTATGCACAAGTAGCACCAGCCTTGAACCACCCCCATTCAATGCACATGCCTTAACCTTACCCCAAATGTTGCTCCTACATCTTCAAGGATGAAGCTTCCCGCCCTAAAACTGCCAGCCCTGGAAATGTTTTCTTAACTCACACTGAGCTCTACTTCCCTGCGGTTTTCATCCACTGGCCCTATCTACTTCTACACTATGAAATCACCCCAAACTTTTCTGGTTCCAATCCCAAATGCCTCTTCCCCTCCGTATGAGAGCCTTTCTCCCTGTCTTCAACATCCATAAATGTCCTCAGGGCTTTCCCTTTTCAGGAAGGTTCTAGCTCCTTAAACAACTCCTTCTTCCTGTCACTAATGTTTTCTTTACCTGAATGAATTCTTGCTCATTTGGTGCCTTTTAAAGTAAAGGATTAAGAAATGAATTCAAGGCCAGAGACACAAGGAGCATATTGTTTGGACCTAAGTCTATGCAATTATAAAATATGAACAATATCTACTCCATTTACTTCAGGAGGTTGCTGTAAGACCAGCACAGCATACAGGTAACAGAGTTTTGCAAAGTGTACATTACATACACCTGTCTCTCACACTTCTCTACCACCATTCTACATGTATCAATAAATATTTATACTCAATAAAAAAACAAAGCCAGGTGTGGTGGCTTACGCCTTTAATCATAGCACTCGGGAGGCAGTGGCAGGTGGAGCTCTGTGAGTTCGAGGCCAGCCTGGTCTACAGAGTGAGTCCAGGACAGTAGAGCTGCTACACAGAGAAACTCTGTCTCAAAAAACAGAAAGAATAAGTAAAACAACAAAATCCAACCTCCTCAGTTAGAATTCAAGATACCTGGGTTTTGTTATCAAATGCTTAAGGACAAAATATTCCTTTGTAGGCTCTCCACAGAAATAAGAGGTCTAGAAAGCGCTGATAATAATTTCAATCAGGTGAGGTAACCAAAGGGCCAGCCATTTATAATGTCTTACCAGTCCTTCTGAGACACATTCTGGTTGTAAATGTGCCCACTGATGTTTCTATAAGGTGGACAGATGCATTTGCACCTGATATCTTCGGAACTCTGGAAGAAAAAAAAAAGAGTAAATAGAAGGGAAGATTCTGGCTTGGGTTCAGATTCTAGACAGGTTGGCAAACTTTAGCGCTCTGTTCTAAGGTGTATGCTTTTGAATTTTCGAACTATGCCCAATTCATCAAAGACTGGCTCTATAGGAAGATTGTTACATCACAGGGTCCTCCAGATAGAAACCTCTCTGGTATCAAAAAAAAACCTTACAAAGTTACCTGATGCTGCCATTCATGAAGTGGTATGCTTGGGGGAAGAGGGGAGTGAAGGTAGGGGATTAGTGTACAGTCAGAAAAGTGACAGGTTTTTTTCAACCCTGGGGCCACACTTGTATATTTTCTGTCTGATAGGCTGGGTGGTCAGCTTTTCCCCCTACTTCTTTCTTAACTCCCTCTTTAGAATGAGGAAAAGGGCGAATAAAGAAAAGTGGGATGTTGCCATGAGAAGGTGCCCAACAGGAGTTCCTTGAAGAGCAAAGAAGCCAGCCCTGATACTCAGTCTTACTTTAGAGTCTTAGGGATCATCAGAATCTAAAGCGTAGAGCCTCACGAATCATCTAAACCTAGCTGCTGGTCTCCTTACCCCTAAGGAACGAGAGCAGTCTTCGGAGTCCACCAAGCAGATGGGTCAGCCTTAAGACAGAACCTCCCATCTGTGCATGCCTGTACACTCAAGAGCATTTCACAACATTACATGATTTCATTATCCCCAAATTGAGCAGCAGATTAGACCACAGCTGTTTTTACTTAGGGCAAAGGAAGATACAGAGAAATTGGGTAACTTCTCTAAACAAACTTTCTTGCTTGCGGGGAATTCCACCTAGGGCCACTTTGGCCTGAAATTTGTACAGTGTGCTCCTTACACCCTTAGGAAGGCCTGCTGCTTGCCTCAGGTAAGGTTCCCCTAAGTATGGTCCTCGGGTGGGTGAGGGGCAAGGGTGGCGCTTCGGCTACCTCCATGGGAGCCCCGCAGGCCCGGAGCTAGAGTAACAAGGTGCTGCTGGCTCACCTCCCTCACCTTGTTGGCTTGAGCTGGGGGCACCAGCAAGCACCCTACCACAGCCACCAAACACAGCAGCTTCATGCTTATCAGGCTTGCTGAGCCAGCAAGACTAGATGCCTGGGGAGTAAAAAGAAACATGGAGTCGGAAGAAGGGAAGGTGGTCGCTACGCAGCCAGCACCCTCGGCCCCTTTACAGCTTTGCTAGCCGAGGAAAGGGGGCTGAATTCCAGGATTCTTGGGCCTTCTAAACCATTCCCTCTCCCCAACAAGTCCAGTTCTCAGATGCAACCGTGCACTATCAGAGGGAGTTTTCTGGGGTTACAGCCGCCCGGAGCCCCCAGATCCTATCACCAGGCCCCACTCCGACCCTCGCCTTTCCTCCCACCGCCCTCCACCATCTCTGCCTCCACAGCCCCTGGAGAGCCGCTCTGGGCCAACGAGAAGTCACGATTCCGACCGCCAAGGGTGCTGCACACCCTGCCTAAGAATTTGGGGTAGCTGGGAACCCCCTGAGTCCCTACGACCCCGCACCCCTCCCCCAATGCCCAGTCCACCAACCTGCAAGCTCCGCCGCAGCGGCCACAGACCAGCAGGCCCCACCCCTCCAGCTTCTATTGGCTGTGAGAGCCGCCGTTCAGCCCAACATCGCTGGTCGGCACGACAACAAGACCCGCCTCCTCCTGGTCGCAGAGGCTCCCACTCCAGGGAGAGGCAGGCATTTCTCTACCAGGACCTAGCAAGAAAAGGGAATGTCTGCCTTTCCTACTGAGAATCGAAGATCTAGCACGGTGGGTTCTGTCAACTCCTCCCAGAGTGCTTTGTTCTTCCCCGCGTTATACTATCTTCCTGTTTCAGGGAAATCATTTTAGAAACGAAGCTAATAACAAATAGTAGTGATTTAAGAACAAGATCAAGGACCATTGTGCTTATTCACAGTCTCAAAATATAAATAAAAGAGCCACTTTTTATAAAACAGGGAACTCAAGGGCCCAGTCTCTATTCGTACACACAAAGACACACCCTGAGGAGGACAAAACAGGTGTGGGGCTGAAGGGAGCTGTGCCTCATTAATCTGCGCCGGTTCTAAAGGCCTAGCAAATTAAAACAAGATGTACTAGGTCAGGCTGGGAATAGGGGGATGTTGCAAGCTCTCACCAGCAGTAAAGGAAAGTGGAGTCATCTGAATCCAGGGCCACCGCAGTGAGGACACTTGAACTTTGGCCTCAGCCCTGCATGGAACTAAAGCCCCGGTGTTATCCTAGAGACTACACCTTACCTCTCTGGGTACCAGTTTCCTTAGCGAAGAGTCCCTTCAGCTTTGATAAGTTGGGGTTCCGTGAGGGAGGAATAGTCATATGGCCAGAATGTAATTTAGTATAGAAAATCATGTGTCACCAAAGAGTTTTCCTCCCCTGACATGTTATTTGACACTATTGTATCAGGTTGAGCGATATATCTGAGAGGGGAGGGGAGGCAAACCTTGTCTCTGCTCTTATAAAACTTGATATTTGTTACAAAGAAAACAATGATCAAGAGCCATTACAGTTTAGGATAGTAAGAACTTTGCTGGAGAAAGAACGCAAAAGCTGGCGGGAAACTTAGACCAGGAGCCAGGGCCACCCAGAATGATGCAGCAGATGCTTTGAGGGTGGCAAGAGGCTCCCTCCTAAGCTGGCAGAGTGTGATAAGAATCCCGGCAATGCTAAGGAAGGTCCAAGTGCTGCTGCTGCCTGGACCCATGACTATATTATCTTATCTAGCTAAAGGACTTTGCAGGTGTGATTAAAAAAAAAAATTAAGACCTTTAGGGTTGAGGGAATATATTGGAATATTCAGGCAGGACTAATCTAATCAGGGGAGGCCTTAAGAGAGGAAATGCTTTTTCTGCTGTGGTTGAAGAAAAATGTGACCATATGTCTGGTGCTACATTGCTGGCTTTGAAGGTGGAGGAAAGAGTTTTTGAGAAAAGGAAGGTGGGTGCCTTAGGAAAAGCAAAGAAGTGGCCTTCTCTAGACCTTCTAGAAGCCCTATAGACAATTACCTTGATTTTAGTTCGCTGTCCCTCACATCAGACTTCAGACCCACAGAAATGTTGTGTTGTTTTAAGCCACAGAGTTCACGTCACATTGTTACAACAGCAACAGGTAATGGTAGAGGAGGCAGGGTGCAGGGTAGTGCAAATATACGGAAATGCTTGCAGGAAAAAAAAAACAAAAACAAAAACAAAAGGCTGAATGTGGGTCTACTCCCACCATTTACCACCCCAACAATCTTAGCAGGAGTTTGTCCATATAAGCTAGGTCTTGGAATCCATGTGGGAATATAGAGGATCTGAGTTCCTCCCTACCTCCTGCCCCGACCGTTAAATTTTCCAGGAAAGATGACAACCTATGATCTTTCTGAGACTACTACATGATAGTAGTTTTCAAAATACATCTTAGAAAACACAATCCTAGGCATGCTATCAAGGTATATGACTGTAGATTGGATGGAACCTTTGTAGGGAAAATGTGAAACCTATGAATAAAATTAGTGTGGGAACCCTTAGAGTAAATTCAATACATATATTTTGTGTTAGGACTTTTTAGATACTTCAATGTGATGAACAAATTTCTTAAGCTATATTATTAAATAATAGTGCTTGCCTGTAGTTTTTTGACTATTAACTGTATTTGTTTATTGAATTGTTTATTTATTTTCAAGGATTTTTTGTTTTGTTTTGGTTTGGTTTTGTTTGTTTTTCTTTTGAGACAAGGTCTCTCACTATGTAGCCCTGGCTGTCCTGATACTCACTCTGTAGACCAGGCTGGCCTCAAACTCACAGAGATCCACCTACCTCTGCCTCCAGAGTGCTGGGATTAAAGGCGTGCGTCACCATGCCTGGCTTCTAATTTATTTTTTTAGCTGAGCCTTCATGTGTATTTACAAACGGACTCTTAACTGGATCCTTGCTGTTGGGAGGTCACAGGTGCACAGTGTTGACAGGGACAGACTACCACATGATTGAATAGGGGGATTGGCTGTTCAGACAGCTGCAGGCCACCAGCATGTCTTATAAAAATACACTTTGTATGGGCAGACGACTAATGTCTCTTATATTAGCTATGTCTTGCTTTGAATAAAATTCTTTGAAATTTTCTAACTTAGTTGATAGACAGCAGCCACCAAAGGCCTAAACAAAGAACACCAACAGGAAGTCTACCTCAGGACAATCTCACTGTGAGAGGCCAGACTTGGAAATTTTAAGACTTTTTACTCCTTACAGAATGAAGGGGATATAAGATAATGTTTCCAAACCATTTTTCCATTCTTATTTGGGCCCCAAACAGGTTTACTACGTCCCAAATCAGCAGGAAGTCATTTTAAGAGAACAAC
>CAJQZJ010032679.1:2871891-2891314 GCA_907164525.1 Lophiomys imhausi
GGGGGAGAGGAGGAGAGAAAGTGGGTAAGGGTAGTGCAAGCCAGTTGTGATCATGGTCCAAACATGTTTTCTACTGAGAGTCTTAACTGATGGCTTAGAAACAGGCAGATGGGAGTTCTAGAAGGACGTTCAGTGATTGTGAGGCCGTTGCTGTGGTGTGTTTGCACAGTTCCATGCAGGGTCTGATGGTCATCAGGGTAAGCTGGTGGATGATTTGGAGGTGTCCCATAGGAAAGTGGGCACCAGCAGGTGGGTGTCTGGATAGAACCCTGAGGAACTGGGGTTTGAAGAAAACTAGAAACTGTGTCAAAGGTCACTCGCTGAGCCCCATTTCTGCTTATGAAAGTCCAGCTTATAATTAAAATGGATGCGGAGGCCTTAAACTGCAATGTCACTCTGACTCTGCCCCTTCCTTGTTCAGGAAGATGTCACAGAAAGCCAAGTCACGTCACATGTTTTGTTTTCTCTTCAGCATTTCTTCATGAAGACATAGCAAATGCATACTAAAATGCATGGTTCCTTTTCAGTGGCAAAACTCCTGAAAAAGTCAACTTAAAGAAAGAAATACTGACGTTGGCTCCCAGTTGCCAAGGTTTTAGTGTCTGAGCACTTGACCCCATCGTTTTGGGAACTACGATGTTGAATTGCATGTCGGGGTATCTGAGAGATTGAAACTGTTCTCATTGTGGACAAGAAGGAAGGAGACAGGGAGGGAACATATGAGCTAACTTTTCTAACAAAGCCCTTCTTCAGACTCATTATTACATCAATCAGATTAATTAATTCATGTATTTCAAGCCCTCATGAGCCACTCTCATCCCAAAGATTTCATTTCTGGACATTTTATTTATTTATTTTTCTATGTACACAATTTTTTTGTTTTGTTTTTTGCCTACATGTTTGCCTGAGCACCATGTGCGCATTGTGCCCTTGGAAGCCCCGGTAGAAGGCACTGGATTCTCTGGAACTGGTGTTGCAGATAATTGTGAACCTCTCTGTGGTGCTGGGAATTGAACTCAGGTCATCCAGAAGAACAGCCAGCACTCTTAACTGCTGAGTCATTTCTCCAGCCCCGTGAGCCCTCTTTAGTGTCCACACTCTTGTTTGATTCTGTCTTCTGAACTCCCACTGGCGCCACCAATTAAATTGTGCTCATCAGCATTCTAGAACTTCTCTAGCCTACATTTCCAAACTTTTCCAAGCAAATTCAAAAGGTATCTCAACTGCATTCTCAACCAAAGCTGCAGCAATGACCACAGAACTTCTTTTCAGACTTTCCATTGCTCTAAAGAATGTGTGACATAAACACATAAAAGTGGATGTCTTAGCTAGGGTTTTACTGGTGTGAAGAGACACCATGACCATGGCAACTCTTATAAAGAAAAACATTTAATTGGGGCTGACTTGCAGTTTCAGAGGTCTAGTCCATTCTCATGGTGGGAAGCATGGCAGAGTGCAGGCAGACATGGTGATGAAGAAGGAGCTGAGAGTTCTACATCTTGAGCCCATTAAAGGCAGCAGGAGACTGTGCGCCCCACTGGGTGTAGCTTGAGCACTGGCAACCTCAAAGCCTACCCCCATAGTGACACATTTCCTCCTACAAGGCCACACCTACTCCAACATGGCCACACCTATTCCAACAAGGCCATACCTCCTTGTTAGTGCCACTCCCTATGGGCCAAACATTCATACACATGAGTCTATGGGGGTCATTCCTATTCAAACCACCACAGTGGGCAAGGTCAATTTTAGCACATGATTTCAGAGGCCTCAGTGCCACAGTCCTGGCTTCCACCAAAGGTGGCCCATGGAAAAGTAAAATGTCATGGAAGAGCGGGTACACATAGAAGTGAATAGGAAGCAGGAGTGGGGGTTGGGGGAATAGACACGGGCCATGACACTTCACTGGTCTGCTTCTACTGATCTTTAACCAGGCCCCATCTCCTGGGTTTTAAACCACCTCCTCAAAAGTGCCACCAACAGAGAACTGGAGCCTTTAATACATAAGCCTATCAGGGACATTTCCGATCCAAACCATAATAAGGAGTGATAAGAAGAATATAGGAAAAAGGAACATCGGTTCCAAAAATGAAAAGAAAAAGAAAAATCCTGCATGGTTGAAATGAAGGCTGGGTCTGTTTCCCACTTTTACAAGTACAAGCCATGAGAGATGAGTAATTGAGGATGTATTAGTGGATAGTACACTGTAATGTGACTGATAGGAGCAAGTAAACAAGCTCATTTGATCTCGGGGTTACTTAACAAAGCTTAGAGCCTAATAACTATCTTAAACTAAATACTATCTAGATCGATGGTTCTCAACCTTCCTAATGCTTCCACTATTTAATAGTGTTCTTCATGTTGTGGTGGTCCCTAACCATAAAATTATTTCATTGCTACTTCATAAATGTAACTTTGCTACTGTTATGAATCATAATGTAAATATCTGTGTTTTCTGATGGTCCTAGGTGACCCCAGTGAAAGGGTTGTTCGACCCCTCAAAGGGGTTGTGATTCATAGATTGAGAACCACTGATCTGGATTAAAGGATTCACCCATGTAGTTGTGTACCATCTTCCATTTAGGGACACATGACATGAAGAACACATACAAGAATGCATTTAGACAACAAAGGCTAATACAATGGAAACCTTGAATTTCATATGAGAATCTAGGGGGTGAGGTGAATATGGGGCAGAGGGGAGGTAGGGGGAGGGAGACTCTGGGGAGAGAAGGAAGGGAAAACTGCAGATGGGGCATAATATATGAGAGAGAGAGAGAGAAAGAGAGAGAGAGAGAGGAGATCTAGGGGAATGACAGTCATCTTCAGCTATCTGAAGGGAGGTCCTGTGGGAGAGGGATAGAATTTGTAGTACATGTGCCTAAAGGAGATGCAGAGAATTCTTTCAGTCTAGTACCAGGAAGGATGTCTACCAGGCTGTCTAAAGCAGGGATGAGTGGTTGTGACTCCCACAGTCAGGATGCTTCAGTTCTACGCGACAGAAACTGTTAAACTGAGTTAAACTCAGAAGAATGTAAAGTCTAGAAGAGAGGCCGTTACATGCTTTGGACTTGCTGTCATGCCTGTTGGTTAGCAAAAAGGTCGGGGCACCTGGATGCCCAAGGTCATCTCCCAAGATGCCATCATAAACTGTTATTAGCAGCAGAAGAACCAAGCAACCAGTGTCCCCCTGTAGTCCCCACCCTTTCTGTCCCACTTGGAATAAAATTATTGTAATTTGTGTTTGTGTGGTGGTGCACACCTTTAATCCTAGCACTCGAGAGACAGAGGCAGGCAGATCTCTGTGAGTTATGAGATGTACTCTTGGCCAGCCTGGTCTACAAAGTAAGTCCAGGACAGCCAAGGATACACAGAGAAACTCTGTCTCGAAAAACCAAAATAAAATAAAATAAAAACGAGTCTCACTATGTTACCCAGGCTAGCTCCAAAATTCTGGATTTGAGTACTCTTCCTATTTCAAAATTCTAGCTAGCTAGTGTCATAGACTCCACCTCTATAGCAGCTCAAGTTATTGTGTTGATTACAAATAATGTCGATCTCTTCTGACATCTTTAAAAGAGATAAACACGCCCATCTGGATGCTCAGCATTTTACTTAGCAGCGCATGTGACATGTCATAACTGTGTGATGAAATACTAGTAGTCTGGGAACAGCACTTCCCTTGGAGACAGACAAGCTGATGAATTTACACACTCAACAAACAGGTATCAGGTGCCTATTATGTGTCAAACTCTACTAGACACACCCAGACTCACAAGCCACTGCAAAAATGGAAAGGTTAAATATTTGCCCATGTAAATGTAAAGGCCAAATGCGGTGTGTGCTTCAGGGCTACCGAGGGTGGGGCTCACCAGGGGGGAATTCCTTCTAGGCCAAGTCCCACCCTAGCCCCGCCTACGGATGACCTGACATTCTATCTGTCCAATCCTGGTCACCCTAATCCGAGAGGCTCCACCCCAATCTAGACTCCTGGGCCCTTTTGGAGCCTTATGGGACAGGTGGCGCCCCCAGAATAAGGACATTTCTGTCCCAGGCCAACAGCTGTCACCTGAGAAAGATTAAGATTCTCCTACCAGGCGACAAGGCTTGTTGTGCCCGAGACAGATACGGCTCAGGTTCTCAGCCTGAGGTAATTAACCCGGAGAAAAATGTGACACATCTCCCGGAGCGTCTGTCCTGCAGCCGGTTGACTACTGGCTCTGGCCTTTCCCGTGGAAGGACTTCTGAGAAGGGCTCCTGCTACAGAACCTCTGTGCTTTCCTGCTGTGGGGTTGCGAGGACCCCCCAGATCAGGACCTCAGCCCACAGTGTCCCTGCCCAGAAGGCAAAAGGCCGTGGTCGCCGCGGAGAGCTGGCTGGAGACCTACAGCAGAGTGCGCTTGCTTCTATGCTCCAGGCGCCGGCGCTGGTGGCCTTGCACTGCACTCGAGAGGTCACCGCTCTGCGTCCAGGGGCGGGGTAGGAGGCTGGGTCCTGCTGATCCCAGGAGACAGGGCAGCACGGACACACTAATCCTCTGTTTTTCCACATAATCAGTTCACACGCAGAGATTACCCACTTCGGATTGTTTTCATAGCTGTCCGGGTCTCATGGCTTTAAAGGTTTTCAGTTCGCGTTCTGGGGAGCATTGAGAGACCAGAGGCCGACCCAGACTCACTGATTATAACCTCTCCAACCTCCACTCACCCTCCATCTAGGTGCCTTTGTGGGCCTGTCTTCTCATCTATTCAACTGAGTTAAGGGGACCCCTAGGCATCTCCTTGCGCTGTGGAATAAAAGGGGGACTCTTCAGAAAGTTATGGGTTTCTCTGGACTAAGGATCTCACGTTCCTGTCTGAATGCTTCCCAAGAAGTTGTGGTTGGTTTGGTTTTAAAATCGGTTATAATTGGCCAGAAGTAAACCAAACTAACTGCTTGGGCAGATACTGGTAGCCGGTTGGCTAGGGCAGAGTGAATCTGCTTATTTACAGGGACTGTGACCTTAATAGTAATTTCCATAAGGATCCCTGTGACCAGAGCCATTGTGGACCCTGCTGATTGTCACTCACTCAATAGGGAAACTGAGGCCTAAAGTGGGAAGGTGGTTTGCCCAGGTCCAGGAAGCTGTTAGCCAGAGGCAGCCCTGACATTTCTTTGAGGGTATTCCAAATCTGCTTTCCTGACTTCTCCCAAAGCTCCACCCCCACTGAGACCAATTTTAGGATTTTGGACTTTCTCCCTTAGGTTTACTTCCTACTTCGGAAACATTTTGAATTCCTCTAGTAAAGCCATTCCCTAGACCATGTTTCTCAGGCTGGGAGAGGCAAAGGGGCTTGAGGGTTATAGAGTAGTCACTGGGTTGCGAGGGATTTAGGGAGGTGAGATCTTCATGGGCACTATGTACCTGATGGGTTTACAGCTTGCTGTTAATAGAGGTCATTAATCACAGTCAGCTGCAGCTGGCTCAGCTGAGGACAAGGACGACAGCTTGCCATCTTTGGGAGGGACAGGCAGGAGAGAATATGGAGGGAAGGGGTTCCAAATGACACATGAAAATCAGTTCCAGAAAGGACATGACATGATGACACATGTACATATAATTGATGTCTTGTTCAGTCCAGCCAAGTCCTCCACTAAATGTCCCAACATGCATGAGAGACCCAACACGATGTTCATAAACATTAGATGTTTAATGGATAGCTTTATTTTTCTTTGTTTTTAAAAGATATTTATTTGTTTATTTCATGCATACCTTTAAGAAGAGACTGGGCTATGGTACTGCTTTAGTTACAGAACTTTAGTCTGTATGAGTGAGGCCCTAGGTTTGATCTCTATTACTGCAAATAGACAAATAGAGCCTGGGGACTGGAGAGATGGTCTATTAATTAAGAGTACAAATTGCTCTTGCAGAGGGCTCAAATTTGATCTCCAGCATCCATAACAGGTTGCTCACAACCATCTGTAATCCAGTTCTAGGAGATCCACAACTTTGGTCTCCATGGACACCTGCACTTATGTGCACATAGGCCTTCCTATACATATAATTAAAAAGAAGAATGAAATTCTTTTTAAAAATAAAATAAATAAAGCCTGGAATTTGGAAGGCTCTACCCTAAATAGCAAGGGGCTATGGGGAGAGTTCACTAGTCTCAATCGCTAATTATATGGAGACTAATGTTATCAGTCTCCCATATCAGCATAGGCTGTCACTGGGTGCTCAGAGAGGTTTCTCCTGGCAAGGGGACAGACAGTAGTGAGATAAACAGCCAGGTCTCTGGGCTCAAGATGTCAGTTTCATGTCCAAGAGCATGCTTCTCTTTCTGTGGCCTTTGACGATGTTTATACTTCTCCAAGCCTTAGACATTCATAACACCTGCCACTGAGATTCTAGTCCCCTCTTGGATCTATTAGAGGGTCAAGACCCAGAACTCTGGTGGAATATATTTCTAATACTCCAAAGACTTTTAGATAACTATGGTGGTTAATATTGAGCATTAACTTGACAAGATCTGGAATCACAGGAAACAAATCTTCAACATGTCTGTAAGGGATCTTTCTAGATTAGTTGAAATGGGAGAACTCATAGTAACTGGATAGCACTGTTCTGTGGCCTGGGGTCCAGGAGAAAACAAGCTGGCCATTGGCCGTTGGCCATCTCTTTCTGCTTTCTGGTTGCAGGTGTAATGTGGCTAGCTGTGTTGCTCCTGATGCTGTGACTCCCTGACATGATGAGCATGTACCCTCAAACTGTGAGCCAAAGTAAACCCTTTCTTAAGTTGCCTCTGTCAGCTATTCTGCTACAGCAACCAGAAAAGTAACTAATAGCAGGAATGAGGTTATTGGTGGCATAAATCTGACCATGCTGGAACTGGTTTGTGGGAAGAATGTGAAAATGTCTGGAACTTGGAGCTAGAAAAGCCCTAGAATGCTACAAGTTAAACTTAATGGGCCATTCTGATGGGAGTTCAGAAGGCCAGAATGTTGGACGAAATGTAGACAGTGGCAGGGGGTGCTCATGGGGTTTCAAAACGAACAGGACTGTTGGGAACTGAGCCACAGGCCTCTTATGTGGCAAAGAATCTGGCTACATTCTGACTGTGTCCTGAGAACTTGACCAAGGCAGAATTTAAAAGCAGTCAGCTAGTTTGTTTGGCAGAGGGACTCTCAAGGGAGGATAGCATCCAGGCTGTGCCATGATTATGGTTCCCTACGCTTACACAGGGCTACAGTGAGAGCTGTAAGCCTAGCAAGAACTGTAAGCAAGCGAGGTATGGAAGATGTGCCCCTTGGAGATGACAACATGGAATTTAACATTGCAGGGAGGCTGATGCTGGGGAAGAAGCTACACCTGTTATTCAGACTGGCCATTGTCCAAAGCTAGGAAGATGAAGCTTCAGTTAGAATGGAGATGGTAGGATGTTGGAGATGACAGGACCATGGGATGTCTGCCAAAGAAAGTTGTAGGCATGAAGCAGAACTGGCCCAAGAAACAGAATATGTCTGTGTACTCAAGAGGATTGAAAGAGGGGGGCTACCAATGCCTTTGGAATCTTTTCTTTCTTCCTTTTTCTTCTTTCTTTTTAATTTTTTTCAAGACAGGTTCTCATTTGTAGCTCTGGCTGTCCTGGAACTCACTATGTAGACTGAGCTGGCCTTGCACTCACAGAGATCCACCTGCTTCTGCTTCCTGGGTGCTAGGATTAAAGGTGTGTGCCACTGTGCCTGGCCTTTTAGAACATAGATGATTATTCCATCAGGAGCCCCAGATAATGGACAGAATTTCGTGTTTGCCTTGCTGAGTTTTGGGTTTTCTCTGTTCTGATATTTCTTGTTAGTCTCTATTCTTCTCTTTTGGAATGAGAATTCTTTTTACTGTGTGTCATTTTATATTAAAAATATGTAACTTTTTTTTGGATGTTACAGAGGCTCACAGTTAAGAGATTGCCTGAGTCTTAAAAAAAGATTCTTCACTTACACATTCAAAAAATATTAGAACTGTTAAAGACAATGGGGACTGATAGGGCTGTTCTTTCAGAGTGTGGTCGTTTGAATAGGAATACCCCACCATAGACTCAAGTGTTTGATGCTTGGCCCAAATGGAGTGGTACTGTTAGATGTGGCCTTGTTGGAGGAAGTGTGTCAGTGTGGGAGCAGGCCTTGAGGTCTTGGATGCTTAAGCCTGCCTAGTGGCTCACAGTCTCCTTCTACATGTCTACCTGCATGCTGCTATGCTTCCCACCATTATGATAATGGACTAAACCTCTGAAATTGTAAGCCAGATCCAATGAAATGTTTTCCTTTATAAGAACTGCCATGGTCATAGTGTCTCCTCCCAGCAATAGAAACCTTAACTAAGACAGAGGATCCAAGTTTGGATCCAAGCATCCATGCTGGGTAGCCCATGTCTACCTGTAACTCTAACTCTGGGAGATCCAACACCTTCTCTGGCCTCAGCAGGTACCTGCACACAGATGGCGTACACTCATATGTATACAAGCACATTAAAAAAATAATAAATCTCGCAAAAGGACTGTGAGGGCTTATGAAGTTGGATTGAATACACTTTGCATTATAAGATGGCCATGAGCCTATGGAGACAAACGGTGGAAGGTTATCACTTAAAAGTGATGTCTTCATGACAAGTTGACAAGGAGTGGACTTGTGGTTAATATTGTCAACCTGACAGGGTGTAGAATCATGTCTGAGAGAATTAATTAAGGGTTGGAGACCCACCCTGGATTTAGCGGTACCATTTCATGGACTTGGGTCCTTGAATGTATACAAAGGTGAAAGCAAGCTGAGCATCAGTGACTGCCACTCTGCTTTCTGATTGTAGATATAATGTGACCAGCTGGGTCACACTTCAGCTGCCATGATTTCCCTGTTGGGATGGACTATACCCTCATACTTTCAGTCAAAATAAGCTTTTCCTTCCTTAAGCTGTGTTTGTCAAGTGACTAAGACAATAGCCTAGTGTTAATGAGACAGTAGGAGAAGCCCCAAGATCTCAGGGCATTCTACCATCCACAGTCAGGTTGTACTTCAGCCACACACAGAGCTATCAGGATTTACCACTTGTTGGAAGTCACGGGGAATTGTGTTGCTTTTGCTAACTAGCTATCTTCCTGTTTTTGTAGGCGGGAAGACCTATTTTAACAGTGAGTGGTGCCGTTCCCTAAGCTTGAATCCTGAACTGTATAAAAAAAGAAAATGCTAGCTGAAAGTTCGTTGCTTTTTTCTTACTGACTTCAGGTACAATGTAACCATCTGTGTCATATACCGCTGGGAAAAGTATCTATCTGTTTTTGTAGTGTTGGGGGTTGAACCTAGGCCCCTTTGCACACTAGACAAGCACTCTGTGGGTGAGCATTTATTTACTCTTAACTCTAGAGTAAGAGCAAATGAGTTTAAATCAAGAGAAAGAACTTAATAACTTGGATGTGTTTAGTAGCCACTGTGTATCTAGATCTTAACAGCTATCCATCACTCCTGGATGAATTATACAAATATTCACCATTTAGAATCCCCCAGACTCTATGAAACAATTATTTGTATCTCCTGTTTTATATGTGCTTTATTATTTACTTTTCCCATTGCTGTGATAAAGTAACAAAACAACTCAAGGTAGGGAGGGTTTATTTTGGTTCAGGTTTCAAGGATTCAGCCTGTCATGGTGGGAAATCATGACAGGGGTGTATGACACAGACGGTTACATTGTACCTGAAGTCAGTGAGAAGAGAGCAATGAACTTTCAGCTAGCATTCTCTTTTTTTATACAGTCTGTGACTCAAGCCTAGGGAATGGCACCACTCACTGTTAGAATAGGTCTTCCTGCCTCAATTGGCCTAATCAAGATCGGCTCTCACCAGGCATGACTAGAAGCTTGTCTCTCTCTCTCTCTCTCTCTCTTTTTTTTTTTGGTTTTTCGAGACAGGGTTTCTCTGTGTAATAGCCCTGGCTGTCCTGGACTTGCTTTGTAGACCAGGCTGGCCTCGAACTCACAGAGATCGGCCTGCCTCTGCCTCCCGAGTGCGGGGATTAAAGGCGTGCGCCACCACGCCCGGCGAAGCTTGTCTCTTAGAAGCCTGTCTTCTATATCTTGTTGAGTTCAGAAGCAATGGTAACCATCACAAATACAGAAAGTGATGTGCCAAGAAGTTAAATTGTTTGGCAAAAATCCTAGAGCAAGTATATGGCTCAGGTGGGTTTCCAACCCAGACTCCAGAGTCCACTCTCAGAGCCACCTAGAAAGATGGGTCTGAAACTTTCTACCCTATGTGTGTGCAGCCCTCCTAAGAGGCCCCTGCAGTTGATCACAGACACACTCCATCTCCTTGGAGGATTCCACCTTCTAGACCCCACTTGTTTCTCTTTCTGTACCATCTAACAGTCTGGTCCACGCTTTCCTGATTGAATTTGGCTATTGCACCAGAAGAAACATACACCAACACTGTAGAATTAGGAGTGCTGCTTAGACAGCTATTAGGAAAATAAAAAGCATCATTTGACAGGGCTTCTCTGCTTCACAGGCTGCAGAATGTGGAGTCCTCTGTCTCCCTGCAGCCCAGTACTTCTTGTCATCTGACTCTTCTTGCCTGGCTTCCACATGCTCATAATCTTTTGTCAGACCTTTAAAGTTACCCTTGCATCATCCAGTGTTGGCTCTCACAGAGCCAGGGAGTTAAGAGCCCGGTCCTTACTACTCTTCAGTATGCCCTCCTGCACGCCCAGCTGATATCTTTCCTTTATAAAGGGGATTTGTCACATGCAGTGAGGTGTTTACTGCACTAGTATGGGCATGTGAGTTTGATTCCCAGTACCCATGCAGAGGAGCCAGGCATATTGGTTCACACCTGTAATCCCTGTGCTAAAGAACGAAGGGGGCAGGAAGGAGGCCCTCTAGACTTGTTGGTCAGCTGAATCGGTGAGCTCCAGGTTCAGTTTCAAAAAAGAGATACTCTTTCAAAAAATGATGTGGATATCAATTGAAGAAAACTACTACCATGAGCCTCTGGCACATGCCCAGGCACACAATGCGAATCTCCACAAAAGGTTCCTCTTGTTTCTTGTCCATGTGTTTCAGGGTTGACAGCTTATGAGGCCAGGGCATTTGGTAGGATGGAGTTTCTGAGGCAGGCTTTCAGGGATTTGGTGAGGGGGGGGGCACATATAAGAACTTAAAGTACACACTTTATCTAGCTGAGAGTTCTGGAAACTTCCCCTATGAAGGTGTCAGACAGTGGATATTGTATGCAGACCACACTGGGCTGTGCAATTGTAAAAGAATGTTCTGTACAGTTGGAGAATGAACTATACAATAGCCATGCTTCAGGTTTTCAATGAGTAAGTTTAGTAAGTATATAGCAAACCAAAGTAAAAGAATAAATAATTAATGGATGGATGGATGAGATATATAAATAGATGGATAGATAGACGATATAGACTAGATAAACAGATAGATAGGTAGGTAGGTAGATAGATATGACAGATGATAAACAGAGAGATATAGAAATAGATAAATAGATAGCGAAAACATCAAATCAAACACTCAAAATATCCAACTGAAATCAACATGGGAAATTCCCCCAAGGCAGCCGGCTGGGATTCCCAGGCAGTACAGAGTATCCCCTGGGATGAGGCTTCCAAAGAAAGGAACAAATAGCAACAGATAGAGATGACATCATCAGACCAGGCTCATGCAGCATCTACCAGAAACCGACTGGGGAAGTTGAGGCAGTCCTGATTGAGCTTGTGGATGAACTTCTCAGGACTGAAACAGCTTTTCTTCCCCCCTGTAGGCAACTTTATATCATTAGATAAACAATAGCAACCTCTGTTGGAAAATGTTTACATCCTAGCTTCTCTCAAAGGGCACAACGCTTTCACTGTTGGACTGTTTTGCTGTTCTCTTCCCTCACTGTCACAGTTTGAGGGGCATCCCTACACTTGGGTCTGAAGTAGTGGAAGGGTCATCTCTGCTTCCAGAATCAGCTTCTCAGTAAGATCAAGCCAACAATTTATAAATATAATGGACATCACACAGAAAAGCAGCCAGAGATGATGTGAGAATGGCATATTTGGTCTGTGAGCCATAATTTGCTGGCCCTTGATAGAAGGTAATTAGGGATGGGAACTGTATGGGGGCTCAAGCAGGCAGCAGTAGTGTGCCAGCAATTTCTGTGCACATTGCTAACTGGATATGGTGTGCCCTGGATGTGTACCAATAGGGAACACTGCCTCTCCTACACATCAGACTGTGAGTGGACACAAACTGATGCTTAGGATGCTGTCTCAAGAGTAAGGATTCCTACAGTTATTCAGACAACTGTGTCCACTCCTGGCTTGCTCAGACAGCTCCCTCCCCAAGGAGGGAATCCCATAGGGCAACACAGAACCTTATGTTCCATGTTGGAGCTCACAGATTCATTACACCTTTTCTGATGCACTCGGGAAGAAAGGCCAAAGTAAGTCCTCACTAGGTTGTGTGTGGCTGCTGAGAAACTCACTTTCTGGGGCCTGCTGCTTAACAGCACTTAGGAAGTCCTTGCTGGAGAGGAGCCTTGAGGAATCATCTCGGATGTATTGGACATGCTTCGATTCCTTTGGTACACACCCTCTCTCTTTTACTCCGAAGCATCTATATCTCGGTCTCTTCTATCCTCACCCCTTAGATAACCCTTCTTATCCCTCCAGTTCTTCCAGGAAGCTTCCCAGATTGCTCCCTTTCTGAAGTCTTGGCAGGAGCCTCTGTGTCTGTTCCCATCATATCTTCCTAGTCCACCACCACTGCCATTGTTACATCCCCTTGGAACCTCTGTCTCCTCTGAAGACTCCCCCGAGAGAGTAAATCAGACCTGAAACCATGTGAACACAAGAACACCAGCCCTCAGCACAATATGTGGCATATGGAAGTTGCTCAGCAAATGTTTATTAAACCAATGTCAGTGGGTGGGTAACTGTTCCCATAACTATCGTAGCAATGAACGCCTCCATTATGTTCCCTACAACCTCTCTAAGAAGTGTGAAGCAGCAGAGGCCCCTTCCCTGATTAGAGCCAAACCTCCCCTTTTAGCATTGGAAAAAAGCTCGTGGTTTACTCTGAAAGGAGTGGGTTAGAACTCACTGTATCCTTCAGATAGCTGCCGACGTAGTAGTCTTGAAGGAAGCCCTCAGCCTCACCTCCCACCACTGGGGAGGACATGGGCCAAGCCTGTATACTCTAGATGTTCTGGTGACATCCCTGGGACACAGCAAGTGTCTCCCACAGGGTAGGAAGAACTTTCCAGACACTGTCAAACAAACTTTTCTAAGGCTCCCAGAATGAGGGGGAGGAGCAGATGTGTCTATTCTAGAGCCTGGGACATTGAGGACTTGGCGCCCCATCATGCCTCTGCTTAATAAGCACCTATGAGGGGAAAAGGAGGAGGAGAGACATGTCTCCAGTCTGCTATGACCACGTCTCACCAAGCCCACCTCTCATCTCTTTGGAAACCAGCCCTGATCTCTTTTAACCACCCTGTCCTTTTTCTGAGGCCCACCATAAATGGCCATAAGCACACCCCTTGTACAGTATCAGGCTTGCTGCTAGGAGTTCTGACCTTTGATGAGACGACCTTTGCAGCATTCTGGGGGGCAGCCAGGACGAACTATCCTGGCAGTCCAGCCACACCATGGTTCATTGTCATGTGTCAGACATATGGTTCATATGGCAAGCCTTACTTAAAAGCAAAGTGTGTTTATAGGGTATTAAACCAATACATCATTCTTCTTCTATCCCCGGACTTCTGCCTCCTTGAGTGGCCCTTGGGACAGGGGCTTGATTTTGTTTTTTCCAGGTTTCCTTTATCTCCAGAGTCACCACAACTCCATGCCATGGAAGACCCCACCACCACCCAACCCCGCTTCACTCAATCCCTGATAATTCCGGCTTTTTCTCTTCTCCTGTCCTTACAGGTCATCCCTAACAGAAAAGCTGAGCAATCAACTCAGTACCCAGACAGCTCATTCATGGCCAGAGTAATAGATGCTAAATCTGTAGCCAATTAATGGCAACTGCTGCAGGCCAGTCAGTAGCAAGGGCTGTCTCAAGTTCTGAGATCAGCCGCGGAACCTGTAGACCTGGGTGTCCATGCTTACTACCCTGCCCGCCCTCGCTATTTCTCAGTGCTGTCATTTGGTAAACGTGTGATGTGCTTCAGCTCTGATCTCTGCCCTTAAGGATCCCATCTCCTGGCACAACCCTCAAGGCTGAGTGATTCTGGGGAGCATCGAGGCTGAGGCACTGTAGGGAACAGCAGAGGGAGAAGGAACCCTGGTCCTCTTCTTGAGGCTCTCACAGGGATTGTGGTGTGTGTACACAGGTGGCAAGACGTGCAACCCAGTGCTTGGCCAGAGCTCATCCGATGCCAGGGTGGCTGGAGATGGACTGAAGAGGGAAACAGGCCAGGAGGAGCCAAACCAAAAGGTTTCTAACAGAGATGGGCCTTTATCAAGCTTTGAAAAATGATGACAGACAAAAAGATACAAATTCAAGGCACACATATGGCTCTGTGGTAGGAAGGGGTCCTCTGTCAGGAGGACTAGAATGGAGTACTTGCAGGTTAGACTGGAATAAAACCCAACATCACCAGGATTTTCTGTCTTTAGCTCAGTTGCCGAGGAAGAATGATGAGAAAGGAGGCTCCGGGGAAGGACTATAATCATCTTTTAAAGCATTATTATTATTATTATAATCATTATAAGATAGTGTCTCATGTAACCCAGACTGGCCTTGAATTTACTGGTAGTGGAAGCTGGCCTTGAAGCCATGATCCTCCTGCCTCTACCTAACAAGTGCTTGGATGATACTGGATACCACCATGCCTGGCTGGGACTCTACACTCTTACGACTAAATCTCCATGAAGCCAAAGGGGTCCCAGGTGTGTTTGTGTGTGTGTGGTGTATGTGTGTGTTTGTATGTGTGTGTGTGTGCATATGCATCTGTGTGTTTGTGTGTGGTGTTCATACACATATTAAACAAAGTGTGGGTTTTTCTGTGGCCAGGAAGTAATAGAAAGATTCATACATGAGTGTGCTAACGGTAGCAATGTAAGCTGTAGGTGAGGCAAGAGTGACCACAGCTGTGACACCTGGGAGTCCCTGCCCAGGACAGGGATCTAAAGGGATGACCAGGGTTAAGTCACTAGTTTTGAAGGAAGAACTCAGGGTATGTCTTTCAGAAGCAGGAAGAACTCCACTCCCCCACCCCCACCTTTCTGTGGCTCCCTTGCTTCTTCTTGTGCAGACCCCAGCCACAGTCCCCTCTCCCTTCTCTCTGAAGCACTCACACTCTGCAGCATGTCTCACCACACACCTTCCTTCTCCATGGCTCTCACACACGCCCCTCCGACCCTGGTACCGCTACCCTCTCATATCTACTTCTTCCTGCCCAAGAACTACCAGGCTACAAACAGAAAGCTGGTGTGGAATTTTGACCCTTAGTGCCCATGGAGAACACATACCCCCAAACTGCACAGCTTTTAGGGTTTCTGATGCAGTCTGTCCCCGCTGGGCCCCTGAGCCCACGTGGCTCATCTCAGTGGAGCCTCTGCACCAATGCCAGCCATGGGTTGTCCTGTGGAAAAGCTCAGGATCCATTTTCCTCATTTTTGGGCCTCAACTTTGGTGACTTACCACTCCATCATCCCTCTCTGTCATTGACACATGATTTTTCAGGCCACTGGCTAAGCACATCTTCCTCCTTGTCCTGGTTAGTTTGTGTCAACACAAATTAGGGGCATTTGGGAAGAAGTAATTTCAATGGAGAAAATACCTACATCAGATTGGCTTGTAGACAAGCCTGTGAGGACTTGTCTTGATTAATGGCTGATGTGGCAAGGCTTAGTCCACTGTGGGTGGTGCTACCCTAGGCAGATGGTCCTGGGTTGTATAAGAGAGCAGGCTGAGCAAGCCATGTGGAGCACGGTAGTAAGCAGCATTCCTCCGTGGTCTTTGCTTTAGTTCCTCCCTCCAGATTCTGCACTGGGTTCTTGCCTTACTTCCCTCATGAAGAATTTGGGGAGTAAGTGAAATAAACCCTTTCCTTTACAGGTTGTCTTTGGTCATGGTGTTTATTACAGCAATAGAAACCTAACAAGATGATTCTCATCTTTCTTTTTCCTCTGCTTCTGTCTCTACTTTTTTCCCACTCTGTGTTCCCTTTGTCCAGTGACTGCAGCCCCATGCCACTGTCTATCTGGCCTCCATTTGCTGTGGAGTCAGACCAATTGGGAAGGAGGGGAGGGTGGAGGAGAGGTTATTGGTGAGGAGTCAATGGCACAGCTTGCCAAGAGGCTGCTCAGACACATCTTCCTTGCCAACAGAGCTGAGTTAAGCTCAGTGCAGGAAACTCATTGTCGAATGTGTTAAGCATGTGATGCTTGCCCCAGAGAACCCTTCAGCAGTGGGTTAGACAACCCCTACCAACAGTTAATTGTAGAATGGTAAGCTTGGCCTGGCAGTGGATCCTGTGGTGCACACACACACACACACACACTTATACACACTCACACACATACACACTTACACACACACACACACACACACACACACACACACACACACACATCTAGCAGTGGCCCTGCTCAACACTTCCACTCATGCTGGTCCTCTTTCTCCAAGATTGTGTGGGCTACAGACCTGCCCTCTCTCCATCCGTCTTTACTTTCACCCAGTTTTAGTTCAGAAGCCAGAGAGCTCCTTCAGGGATGCGGTGTGACTCATCATCTCAGTGCTCAAAACACTGCGGTGGCTTTCCATTCAGACTCAAAGGCTAAGTGTCATATCAGACTTTTAGTCCAACATGGCTGTCATCCACTTGCCTCTCCCATGAAGGTGCTCACTCCCTCTCTGTTTAGTTAATTCTTCCTTATCTATTCTTAGCCTGCAGGTAGTAAAGTGGAGTTCACCTGAGGTCTGTCTGGCTGCTAGCTCAAGGCACTTCTGTGAGAAAAAGCTTTCTGCTATCTTAATTTCTACTTTGCTTGTGGTCTCAGCCAAAAATTGGTTTCAACTGGTCTCAGAAAGTCAGCCAGGAAGTGAAAATTCTTTTTTTTTTTTTAATACTCATGCCACAAGTTTATTTGTTTTGTAGCTCAGGCTAGCCCAGAACTCACTATATAGCCCAGTTTGGCCTCACACTCACGATCTCTCTGAATTTTGGTTGACAGGTAGGCAAGACTCAAAAATAAACATTTCAAATGGTATGTTGTTTTGTTGCTTGTTTGTCTGTTTCTTTTTCTGTGCTGAGGGTCAAGCTATTCCTGATTCCTACAGTGAAGGTACCCAGGGCCAGGATGAGGAAAAACTCATGAAAGCCTTCATACTGACATCTGTAGACCCACCATAGAGACAGAGAAAATGCCAGCAGATGAGAAAACCCTTGTAGGGAACTGGAAGGCTCAGGGGATGATTCCTCATTCCTGTGGCTCAGATCACAGTGTGCAATGTGAAGGAATGGGCCCAAGAGTCCTGGAGAACCTTCTCCAGCATGGGAGATGAAAAACGGACTTATTAACTCCAGGAGGGACACGAGGCTGGACCGACAATGAGCATCAGTTCTCCAGGCTCTCAGCTCTGTGAAGTCACCATGCTGGCACACTGTCAAGTGAGTCCTGATCAGAGGCACAAATCAGTCACCAGGCACCAGAGTCCTTTTCCGCCCGTGGGCACTAGTGAGGTTCAACCGGCTCCTGTCAGTCCCCTAGAAACAGGCATCTGACAAAGCAGGTGGACAGGTGGCTCCTGGGGAGGTGGTGGGGCCCATTCTAGGTTAGCTGAGGAACTCCCTGGGCACTTTCCAGAATTAAATGCTGGGAGAGGGGAGGCAGGAGAGTTTCAGGAAGAGGGAAGCAGGGAGCTAAGAGAGAGGAGCACACTGTGTGTCTGAAATCGGCCAAAGCAGGCTGGGCTGTTGGACCATACAGCAATAAGGGCTGTCACAGAGCTAAACAAGGACTTCCTGCCTTTGACAACCGGTACTAAAAGTAGTCCTTTGCTGATGAAAGATCCTCTCTCTCTCTCTCTTGTTTTATTCATGGTCAAGGCCCCACCTGAAGAGAAGTTATATGCCTGGCTCCGTTCCCAGTGGTCCCGTTCACCATACCTTCACTTCCCCTCATTCTGAATTTCCTACCTACAAAATGGAGATAAGAATCCCATTTCATGGGGGATATGTCACACTTATGTGACACTGGAACTCGGGGCACGTAAAATCTCACGTATTTATTTACTTATTCACTACTTTGGGAGGTGTGCCTCAAAACCTGTGTGAAGTCAGAGGCCAACACGCAGGGGTGGCTTCTCTCCTTTCATCATGTGGGTCCTGGGGATTTGAACTTAAGTCATCAGGCTTGGCAGCAGGCCCTTTTACCCCCTGAGTCATTTTGCCAGACCTCAGTCATGGTTCCTGACCTGTAATAGTCTTCAGATCCACCCAGCCTTGCCATTGTTCAGTGGGCCCTGAAAACAGGACAAACCCCTCCTAGAATGTTGGGTTTGACTCCTGTAAAAGAGACCCAACATTCATTTCAGGTCTTGATTGAGAAAGTAAATGGGTGGTGATCTGTTATGGTGAGAACACATGCTAAGAATGAAAGAAAACATAGGAATTTAAACAGTGAGATCTTCCAGAGATGGATCTTGCACCTTGCAGAGTCAAAGCCTTGTATGTCACCAAACACACCCCACATTCCATTCTTAATGTATGGTGACTCATGCAGCATTTGTGTTGGGGATATTTAAATATTTGATGGCGTTTAATTTGCCTCTCAAATTCTGGTAGGGTAATTGATCCCACATTGGTTTTTTCTAAACCATCACCAATAAAAAGTTTGCTCTCTGCCATGCCTCCTTTTGATTCCTCCATCGCCAATCAACTCTCATTTCTACTCAGGAACTAGGAGGGATGGCTTTGGCAAGTCACTTGGTGGCCCTGTGACTACTTTGCAGTATTGTCATTTGGGCTGAGTCAGGAAAGGGCTGCTCCATTAATCCTGTATCCTTTTTCGGGACCTCATTTCGAGGATATGACCAACCATGTTCCTAAACTGGACTTCCAACACAGTGTAATTCCATTGAATCCTAGTCTTTCCTAATACTTATGTTTCTCATTTTCATACACCCCACCCCTGCAGTCTCATTATACGGAACCATAACAGGCCCATTCTCCCCTTGAACATCACAGTTATAGGCAAGTCTCTAAGTATCTTCAGCCATAACAATAACAGAGTTACCATGAAGAAACTATTCTTTCATGCCAAGTTAGAGTCAGGCATGCCACACGGAGACTGTACTTGTTAGTTTTTTCTTTTCTTTCTTTTTCTTTTCTATTTATTTCCTTCTTCTTCTTCTTCTTCTTCTTCTTCTTCTTCTTCTTCTTCTTCT
>CAJQZJ010032679.1:2891324-2920235 GCA_907164525.1 Lophiomys imhausi
TTCTTCTTCTTCTTCTTCTTCTTCTTCTTCTTCTTCTTCTTCTTCTTTAAACTCAACACAAGCCAGAGTCATCTGGTAAGAGGGAAGTCACCTGAGGAATTGCCTCCATCAGATTGACCTGTGGGTATGTCTGTGGGGCATTTTCTTCATTAATGATTGATATAGGAGGGCCAGTCCATTGTGGGTAGTTCCATCCCTGGGCAGGTGGGCCTGGGTTGTATAAAAAAGCAGACTGAGCAGGGCGTGGAGAACAAGCCAGAGAGCAGCACTCCTCCATGGTCTCTGCTTCAGTTCCTGCCTCCGGATTCCTGCCTTGAACTCCTGCCCTAGCTTCCCCTTCACAATGGACTATGACTATTAAACCAAGTAAACCTTTGCTCCTCCAGGTTGCTTTTTGGTCAAGGTTTTATCGCAGCAACAGAAACCTAACTAGAATAAAGACTCTCTTAGGCATTATTCAAGAAACAGATACCAAGAACTATTTTCAACTCAGTGAACAAGACCAGGTCCCTCTTCCATGGGCTTTTGTTTTATAGTGAGAAGAGAACCAATCGGCACTAGTCCTGATGTAGTTTTCTCACTTGGAGAAGGTCATTTGAATGGCAAGAGCACTGCTATTTTGCATTAATTATCGAAGTCCACACTGAAGATCTGAAAGTGAGTGGGATAAGCAGAGATAATGTTGTGCAAGCATCTGTTCCTCCAACCCACAGTGGAAAGAGAACAATTAAAGGAGATAATAACAAGAGATCACAATAACAAATGCCTTGCACAGTTATACACTGAGCATGTTTAATGCATGCTAGTTTCCATCTTGGCTTCAGAGAGTGCCTGCCAGAGCCAGCCGCCGCTGTAAGAGATGCTATCCACTCATGACCTGACAGTGGGACTCTGTCTCCTTCAGACAGCAGCTGTCTGCCTCTGCCATCACCCAAGGGAACTTGAGGCTTTGTTCTCTATCTGGGAAGGGTCCTCATGTCACCCAGCTCTTCAGGCAGGGTCCTGTTCCTGAATTTCTTAGTCAGGAGATTTCCCTCTCAATGGTAAAGCTTCCCCAAAACTTAAGAGACTCAGTCTTTCCTAGCAAGCCCCCTGCTGAGTCCTCAGCCTAGCTGTGCCTCTGCTGCCCAACACTAGCCACAGTTCCAGGGCCAAGCCACTGGTCAGTGATAGGGTTTCAACCTGATCTTCAGTACCAGCTGCATGTGGCTAGGCTGCTGGGAATCTGGGAAGTTGATGCCAGAGGGGGAACAGCTGATCCTAAGGAAGAACCCATGGTGGAGGCAGGGGGATTGGGTCACGAATCTCTCTCCCATGATTCTGGTCAGCAGGAGTGAAGGTTCCTAAGGACAACTCATGTCCCATCCAGGCCTCGATTTTCATGTCCAGTCCATCAATTCCCAGGCTTCTCAGAGTTCAAACCTTCCCAGAGTGTGTGTCCAGGCTTAAGTATAGGGGTTGAGAGTCCTTGCTCTTCCCCTTGCCCTCGGTCTTCCCAGTCTGTTATAAAAGACATGAAACTGAAGTGAATGAATACAGTCATGTGGAAATGCCACTTGATATGGGGCTCACAGGGCAAGGCCAGTTACTATTTCAGACAGGAGGGAGGGTGAAGTCAAGAGGCAGGTCAGCTTGTTGAGCTGGAGAGGTGAGGTGAGGCATCAGTGGGCACAAGGGCCATGTGTCTATCATAGAGGCAGCTGACTACCTGGAGACCCTGCTGGAGAGCCTCCTGGTCTCCTCACCCAGCTCTTAGCTAAACCACACCCTAAGCAACCTCAGAAACCCAAAGCCAAAAACTGCTTTATTAGATGGAGAGACTAGATCCAGATGAGCTTAGGATGTTAGGTAAGAAACAGTGAGGCCATTTGGAGGAACTGGGCAAACTTTAAGGAAACCGGGGCAGTTAAGAGTGGGGAGCTAGTTGCTGGGCGTGGTGGCATACTCCTTTAATCTCAGCACTCAGGAGGCAGAGGCAGAGGATCTCTGTGAGTTTGAGGCCAGCCTGGTTTACATAGTGAGTTCTAGAACAGCTGGAGCTAGTGAGACTTTGTCTCAAAAATAAATAAATAAATACAAACAAAAACAAAAACAAAAAGTAGGGGAGGTAGGAACCTTGATCCCAGGAACTGGCCCAGCAGAGCAGCCTGACAGTCTATTAGAAACAAAGCCAAGGATCCCAAGATAACGCAATATACAAACTAGAGAGCTCCACATGGCCTCTCTCTTCCTCCTCTTGCCCTCATGGCTGAGACATATGCTGCAGAAGTGCACAGCAAGGTATGGCATACTCAAGTCTTTAGAACGCAATAATCATAAACTGAGAGGCAAAATCCAAGATAGACTTTTCACCACAAGCCTGACAGAGAAAGTCTGGCAGAAAATACAGGCAGAGTTCAGAGTCCCCTCAGGTTAGTGAGAAAGACATAGGCTTGATGATGGGTTGGGCTGAGATAGGGAGGCACATTGCCCTGGAATGGAACTGGCAGACTGGGAAGGGTAGATGGGTCTTGGGAAGTGGTAGCCCCAAAAGCATCCCTGACAATGACATAGGAGGACAGGTGTGACGCACCAGGAAAGATGTTGTCTTCAGCCCTCACAACTTGGACTTTCTGGGAGAAGACTATGGTGGATGGAGACTTGTGTATGAGCTCAGACCCTACAGTGGGTCCCACGCCTTGACATCATCTGCACAGGGAACACATAGCTTTCAACTTCTCATGAGAATCCAGCCCTACACCCCTCTGTGTGTGTGTGTGTGTGTGTGTGTGTGTGTGTGTGTGTGTGTGTGTGATGACATATGTGATGTGAGCTTTCAAGTCTTTACTCAGAACTGTGGTTTTAAAATCCCTCTTCTTAGACCCATGAGGGTCGAGAGGAGGATGTGGAGCATCCTTGGTTGGCTCATCTCTTTGAGCAAAGACATTTTACACCATAGCACAGAGTCATGATAGCCCATGAATCAATTCAAACTCTCCAAGTTACATGGAATTGCCTGCTTTTCACGTCTGTGCCACTCACCCAGAAAATCACAGGAGCATGTCAGAGACCCTATCATCCGTTCTATGCCATGGGGAGGTTGGGGACCCCAGCAGGGAACCTTTGTGGTGCTCAGGTCTTGTGCCACTTGCCGTACAATGCCTTTTTCTCTTTTGCAGGCAGGAGAGCTTTAGCTTGGAGGAAGGGTTGAGCGCACACACTAGCCCCCCCCCGCCTTATTCTTTAGGCCATGAAGGCAAAGACTTGGGTTTATATATATTATATGAAATAAATATATATATTATATATAATATATATATGAAAAGTCTAGCATGTGGTGCAACCAGCAAAGGTAGTGGGGAAATGTCACCACTGACATTTGTATAGAAAGTCATTGGGAGAGGAAAGGTCATAACACTTGATCTGTTGGCTTTAATGACAACTGGGAGGTTCCTGGGAGGAGCTGGGTACTACATGCTTTCCTGTCTGGCTACCAGCAACAGGGAAAACTGTCCATATCCTGCACAGCTGGAGGTTCTCACTTTCACATGACCTACTGAATGTTACTGAGCGTCATATTTGAGAATAGGCTACGAGATCAGGGAAATTACTTGAGTCATGTTGCTTCTTGGAGGCACAGACCTTCCCATCTTACTGCAATGAGAAGGATCTACGTGTGATGCCGTGAATAGAGCAGAAGCATCCTTAACATAGCTCCTCTTAAAACATGAAAGATAGAGGTTAGTCTTCAGTGAAAAACCAACTCATGGCCACCCCTAGGCCTCAGAGAGGAGAGCATCAGCTCCCTGAGGGTCAGCAGAGACACTTGAAACACTAAGGGTTCCCTAGGGGGCCATGTTCATAACCTCCCTCTCTACTTTCTACCACAAGCTGGGAAGCTGGGGGACTATGGAATCTCCCCTCGGAGACAGACTTTGCATCTATCTGCTACCTTCCTCCAGTTCCTTCTCCATGCAGCCAGAGTGAGCATTTTTCAAACACAAGTTGGATTCTTTCATCACTCAAAAGCCCTTTCCATGTAAGTCAGGATCCTACAGAGGCTTCTAGACCCTGCATGTCCAAACTCCACTGGGACTGCCCTTTCTTAGCCTCCTACCTCAGGCAACCTTGGTTTGTCCTTGGTTCTTTCAGAGCCTGTTCACAGTTAGTAACTGGAACATCTTTCTGTCCTATTAGACTTCAAGAGGGGAAGACTGGATGTTTAGTTTAAACTTGTATACCCAGGGCCTAACAGTACCTGAGTCCGGGGCTTAGCCTTTAGTTTCCACACTGCAGTCTCTCTGGGTCTTGTGACTTAACTCTCAAAGTTTGTTGACTGTTTGGTACCACTATGGGATACAATTATCAAAGGGACGGTGGCTTTATGTATCAGTGTGACTTACTGTGTCAAGGGTTCCAAGGGACGAGCTTAACTAAAAAAATTGGGGCTGAGCATGATGAGAATGCCCCCACTCAAAGGGATCAGATAAATGAGGCGGCATCGTGGAGCAAATGGACCCTCAGCTGATCTGGTAAACAGCTTAAGACTCTGCAAGACATGAGCTGGACCACTAGATGCCACAGGACCCTTCCATATCTGGCCTCCTCCCCGGTCCCTTAGCCCTGGGGGCCTCACCCTGCCAAGCCTGGACCAGAGGAGGAGTAGGTGGGGTGAGTGGGAGGGGCAGACAGAGCAAGCAAGTGACCTACATCTGTTTGCTCTCTGCCTGTCCACCGCCAGACAGCTCAGAGTCCCTGGCAGCTAGCAGCAGCTGGCAACAGGGAGGGAGGAGTGTGCGGAGGCTGGTGGGCCATGCAGGTGAGTGAGCCCTGTGTACCTGGCTGTCCACCTGGTCTGGGAAGGGCAGGAAGGGAGGCTGTGGGCTGTGCTCTAGCTTTTCTGAGCAGGAAAGAGCAGACAGTGGGCATCAGACAACTGCCACAGATATCCGGCTGGCTGATCACAGGCTGGGGTGCATTTCTGACACTTCTAGGGGACCCCAGCATCCCTGGAGGAGGTGAATTTCAGTGAGTACTGTCTGAGTGGTTCTGCCCTGCCTCTGATTTTCCACACTGCCTGTTGCTGAATGTAATATGACAACTGAGTTAAAATCTTGCTAGCAGTTCAGAGCAGTGGCCTCAAGGCCAAAGCAGTTGAGAGGAGCCCTGTTTGCTCTTTCTTTCTGTTGAGAAGTTGGAGGTAGCAGGGACCTAGGCTGGCAGAATGGAACAGCTTCTGGGGCAGCAGGTGAGAACTATAGGTCCTAACTAGAGTTAAGGGAGACACAGCCTGGGGCTCCCAACTTGGAGACTGATTGGGAAAGACAGAAATGAGTGGGTTTTTTTTTTTTTTTTTGAGATTTAGGAGTCTTCACAAATGTGGGAATAAATCATAAAGGAAAGAATTGATCCCCCTTTCCATTCACTCTAATTAAGCCTACATCTCTCTGTTCTCTAGCCAGACACACCCCTCACTCATTAGTCATTGGGTTTGCACTTCTTCTAGACTATTCCTAAAGTGGCATGACAATGGACCCTGAGTACTCAGGCTCCTACTTCTTTGCTTCTTAACTGGACCTGCAGAGGGCAAAGGTGAGAGGCTGGTGTTTGGATTATACTTGGGATGTGATAAATAGCTACACAATCTACTGGAGCTAATGGTGGTGGTGGTGATAAGGATGGTGACCATGTTGTGTCAAATTCAACCTCCAGTGAGACTGGGTACCAGTGTGATTCCCTCTATCAGATACTGACCCGAGGGAGGGATGGAGATCTTGGGATACCCACCCCCACCTAATGTAGCCAGCTGAGCCCTGTTCATTGGAATTGTCCTCTCTCCTGTCCACCCTTGTGACTGCTTTCATTGCAGTGGCTGTATCTCCTGTGGTGCTTGTGACCACACCAGAATGCTGTTGTCATACTGTGGCATTCCAGCACACGGGGGTGGGGGTGGGGACGGACCATGACTAGGCTGTAGAGGGGGCCAGGAGCGCCAGTGAGTGGGCAATTGTGTAAGAAAGCATATCAGTTAGAGGATGGAATTTGCTCTGTCATGTGTGATTCTATATCCATGGCTGAGTTCTTTGGGCAGGAGGTGCAGCCCCCTGACCGGAACCACTTGGCCATGTGTCGACCTCTCAGGAGGTAGGTAGGATTGCTGGAGGAGTCTCACAAGTCTCCCTTTAACTCATTCATGGCTCTCATCCAATCCCAGTTCAACTCTACTCCTTCTGTTATGGGCAATAGCAGATGAATGCAGTAAAAGGAAATGGGGAGGTGATAGTGGAAGGGCTTGGAAGAACCAGGACACACTCCTGTTTACCCAATAAGGTAGTTCACAAGCTCAGAGGGCAGAGGATGGATTTCTGGTGATCTTATTGGCTTGGGGATAGAAGAGCTACAGAGTCATAAATGAGGGTCTCATCCCCACAGACCTTGAGATCTGAAGGATTCCACATTGGTTGAAGGTGGGAGGCAGAAGGCTCCAGGCCCCAGTAGAAAATTCTAAGAAGCTGTTGGGGAATTTGCTTTCCAAAGTTGAGAAGTCACTGCTGTTGAACAAGACCCCCCGAATGAGTTTGGTCTTTCTCTCATAATGGCGAAGGGCTTGGGTCCCACCAGGAGGCTGTACCATCAGTAGAGTATACAGTCCCTGCACTACAGTTTCATTTCCTCAGGAACTGGGCAGCACTTACTTCTTCCCTGGAAATGTCCCTGGGAAATTGGTCTAGTAGAAACCTTTCTAGGGAATGGCGGGGACCTAATCATTCTCATTTTAGGGGTTAGGCAAGCTCTTAGGGCATCGCCTGCCCCCAACATCCACCTTAGATTCTGGCTGGTGACCCTGGTGGTATGGGAGGGGTAGACTATATCAACATGGGCCTCTCATAAGCTATTTGTCTGTCATCCTCAGGAGATCAATTTCCACTCAGAGGAACAAGAAGCTGGGACTATGGCAGGTAAAAGAGCTAACTGCCTCTTCATCCCTCACTGCTGTTCTGCAGGTGAACAGAAGGCAGGGCAGAGGGAGAGCCCAGAGCTCTTTGGGACACACCATCTCTGGTTTGTCAGCATGGGCTTTGGAGTTCGGGTGACAGGAACAGAACATCTGCTTCTTGAAGAGTGGCCCTCTTCTACCCTCCTTTACCTAGCTTTTCCTAGCGACACACCCATAGTCTTCCTGGGGCACACAATAAGACAAGAGCCATAAGATTCCCAATAGAAAGCTTTAAAGGCATTGTTTACAGACAGCAGGTAGGCAGGGCAAGCCTGACTTGACCACTGGAGAAACTTGGTTCTCTGGCTGAGTGGGTGGAATCTCCAGATGTGTTCTTCCTACCTTCTCCCAGGAAAGCCCCCTAAGAAGTCCTCCATCCCGGGAGTGAGCATCCGGCAGCTGGTGGACAAGATCCCCGAAGGCTGTAGCATACCAGATTTCAAACAGAAGCCTGTCACCTTGGCTCTACCAGAAGGTGAGACCCTATTGGATACTTCTGAAGGCATCATGGCTCCTGCTCTCTCACTCCCAGGAAGGCACAAGGAAGAAGGCTTGGCCCCCTAATCTCTCTGGGTATCCAGACCCCGCTATGTCCATCACCTATATATCTATCATTCCTGTATTCAAGTGGTGTCTGTCTGCTTGGATCCCTAGGAGGACAGGAGCCTGAGGAGACTATGAGGAAGGGCTTGAAGAGTCTACATTGTGGCTGTGCTGATGTGAGGGAACAAGGGCTGGTCAATACTAAACTGGGAAGTAGGCCCCCAGGTTCTTTTTTCTTCTCTCCTTGCCTCAGTCTTCTACAATAGGCTAAAAACTCTCTTCTCCCAAGCTGAGAGGATGGCTGTCAGTAAAGTGTCTGCTCTGTAAACATGAGGACTTAAGTTTGGATTCCCAGTATCCAAACTGGGATACTGGGGGACACACAAATGCCTGTAGTTCCCACACTGGATAGGAAGAATTAGCAGGATTCCAGGGGCTTGCTGGAAAGCCAGTCTAGTCAATTGATGAGTTTCAGGTCTTGAGACACTATCATAAAAAATATTAGGTGGAAAGGCTGGAAAGATGGCTCAGTGGTTAAGAGTACTTGTCTGCTCTTCCAGAGAACCAGTGTTTTGTTCCCAGCACCCACAGGGCAGCTCACACCATCTGTAACTCCAGTTCTAGTGGGATTCAGCACCCTCTTCTGGCCTCTGGGGGGCATCACACAGAAGCAGTGCACACACACATACATGAAGGCAAACATCCATACACATAAAATAAAAGTGAAGGAAAAACTATTTTTAAAAATAAATTGTGGACATTGGGAATGTATGCTAAGCCATATAACTCACATAATTGTGGCCTATTTATTTCTGTGGTTTTGTATTGTATTTATAGTTATAAGAAAAAGAACCATTTGTTGGACTGAAAGGGAGAGCTGTTGGGGGGAAAAAGAAATACCTTGAACTAAAAAAAAAAAAAGGGAAGAGGATGGGGGGTTGAGGGGGAGGAGGGTAAACTGGAGGGGGGAGTAGGGAGGGGATTGTGATTGAGATGTAACTTGAAGAAATAAAAAATAAATTATTAAAAAAAATAAATTGTGGAGTGTGAACAAGGAGAACACTTTACCTCTGGTCTCTCTCTCTCTCTCTCTCTCTCTCTCTCTCTCTCTCCACCCACACCCACACACATACAATTCTTGCCTTGCCTTTTCTTCCAACTTTCCCTAAAGAGCCACATGTTTAGTGGCTCACAGGCCATCCTAGGCTCCGGAGGACCATTTTAAAAGGCCACAGGAGTGCCTGGGGAAGTTGTGTTTCTTCCCTAGCCATGACCTTGCCATAAATTTTAGTTGACAACATTCTGGTATAAGAAAAATAATGATACCGTATTATACTTTTCTAAATCTGAAACAAGGTCATGAGACACAGGGAGGGCCCTGGGATCTTCCAGCACTTCTGCCGAGTTGTTCTGGCAGGAAGCATCAGGACTCTGTGAGGGTGAAGTAGCTCCAATGCCATCTTACCCTGCATGGAACTTCAGGCTGGAGTCCTATGTCTCGGGACCAGTTCCTTTGAGTACAAGCCATTGCTGTTCAAGATTGTCTTGTTCATCCTCCTAGATTGGAGAAACTGAACTCAAAATGTCATGCACTTCCTTGCTTTGGGAGAGCTCTCAGCCTCCTGATGCACCCACTCTCAACTCTACCTCCTACTCAGCCCTGCTTACCTCCCCTACCACAGACCACCCAGCCACATCTTCCTCTTGGGGACACTGCATGGTGGAAGTCAGGCTATCACTGCTTCTGGGTACCTAGAAACTGTTTCTACCTGGCGATATCAATCCTCAATCAAGGGAATCCAAGTTGGGTACTTCTTTTGGAATAGAGATGCCTACAACAGAGAGGATGATGTAAGCTTAAATCTAAATAATGAATACTGCCACTCAACACTTAAGTTGCCTCTCCCTGCCACAGGAAAAAATGCCATCTTTCGGGCGGTGGTCTGTGGGGAGCCCAGTCCAGAAGTCCACTGGCAGAGCACCAAGGGGTACCTCAGCAACTCCAGCAAGTACCAGATCTCCTCTCTTCCTGGCAGCAAGGAGCATGTGCTGCAGGTAAGCCCTGCAGTCCTCATCACCCACGGTTCATGGGTCTCTTCTTAGTACCTTAAATTCTTCATGGCGTCCAGTCCCCAGGTGAGGAAGAGATATTCCCACGGTTGGGTCTGTTCAGCTTCAACCCATGGTTCAAGGTCTCCTGAGACAGGAAGAGCCCTGGTGGGTTTGCTGCCACCTGGACTACACTGGGTCACAGGCGGGGCCCACCACCTTGTCTTTGGAAAGCTATTTACCTGTCTCTTTCTGCCTCTATTTCCTCACCTATGGAATAGCATAATTATAGTACATACTTTAAGGAGTTATAAAGGAATTACAAAGATTAAAAGTTCACATAATCTGTCTTGCCGGTGTTTCTCAATCTGTAGGTTGTGACCCCTTGGGGGGTTGAGTGACTCTTTCACAGGGGTCGCCTATCAGATATTTACACTATGATTCACAACAGTAGCAAAATTACAGTTATGAAGTAACAATGAAAATAATTTTGTGGTCGGGGTGGCACCACAAAACGAGGAACTGTATTAAAGGTTCGCAGCAGTAGCTCAAGTGTCCCACCTTAAACTGAGCGCAGACAGCCCTCGACTTACCATAGTCACACTTGCAATTTTTGGTCCTGTGTTGGTGGAAAAGCAATGTGCATGAAGTAGAGACTACATCCTGAGTTTTTAACTTTTCAGTTTGATCTTTCCATGGGTTAGAAATACGTAGGTGTGAGCCACTGCAAGCAAGGACAGCAACCCACATCCTTCACAGGATAGCTGTACTCTGTAGCATTTTGTGTTCACTGGCTCACAGGAGGTGTTTAACCCTCTTTTATAAAATGGGCTTAATCATCTTGCCCATCTGCAGGTTCGTGGAAGTGCTATCTCACAATAAGGCAGGCAAAGCTAGGGCAAAATTTGGTGGATTTGCTGCACTAAATACATTTTTCCACTGATAATATTTACAGATTACAGGAGGTGTACTGGAATGTATCCTATCACCAGTCAAGTGGCATCTGCACTCTTAAACAATTAGCAATATTATAGTTATATATTAATATTAGCAATATTATATATAGTTATAGGTTAATATTAGCAAGATTATAGACACTAGCAAGTGTCAGGCCCTGGACCAAACATTTATCACTGAGGACATAAATTCATCCTGACCATTCACTATGTTTTGAGATATTATCCCCATCTTTTTTTTAAGATTTATTCATTTTTACTTTATGTACATTGGTGGACTGCCTGCATGTATGTGAAGGTCCCAGACCTTCTGGCATCGGAGCTACAGACACACAGACAGGTGTGAGTTGCCATGTGGGTGTTGGGAATTGAACCCAGGTCCTCTGGAAGAGCAGCCAGTGCTCTTAAACAGCTGAGTCATCTCTCCAGCCTTTATTATCCCCATCTTACAAGTGAAGAAATTAAGATTCATAGAGGCCAGGGAACTTGCCCATGGTTCCTTAGCTAGTAATGCATGGCAGAGACAGTCTTCAGTGCCTGGTTCACCTGACCCCCAGAGCAGGCTCTTCCTGTGACCCATATTGCCTCTGATGGCAAGAATATCTGCCCTCTGTCTGGATCTACAATTTGTTTTGACATCCGCATTTCTTGATAAAGACTGAGTTTCGGGGGAGAGAGCCATGTCTGTACATCATACTTCCAATACACAACCATGTATATATAGTACGTAGAGAAAGGTAAGTATTAGCCCCATTCCCCTTTCTTTGGCCTCTCCACAGATCAACAAGCTGACTGGAGAGGACTCGGATCTGTATCGTTGCACGGCCGTGAATGCCTACGGAGAAGCCACGTGCTCATCAAGGCTCACCGTCATCGAAGGTGGGCTTATCCCACCAGCCTGCGAGAGCACAGGGCATCAGCTTTCTCAAGATGGGTTTATCCCATGAACCTGTAAGCACATCAGCTTTCTCAAGAGAACACTCTCAGAGGAAGGATACAGCGGCAGGAGGGGACAGAGCACCCAGAGACCCTGGTTCCACCCAGTGGCCCTCAGTTTGCATGTGCCTAAAAGACACATCCTGTGGCAGATGCTCTGAATGGGGCCACAACCCAGGTGTAGTCAGTTTCTGGTCCCTCATCTTCTCCAGTTACTTTCTTTTCCCACCTGGGTCTCAGTTTTCCTACTCTACAATAGGTATTTTTGTGTAGGTCGGTAGCAGAGGACCAAACAGGCAACACCAAGACTAAACCCTGTCTCAGACATATTCTATTTAGTTCACATGGTGTTTGTTTGGTTTACATGGTGTTTGAAGATTCTTAAATTTTTGGTTTGAGAAAGCAAACCTAGTCTCTCAAGTTAGCTAATGTTCATCTTGTCTCTAAGTACCAGAAAAATACAAAGAGAAGTCCAAGAAATAAAGGTACTAAATTATTCCACATAGTAAGTAATTCCAAAATTGGAGTCCGGGGCTCATTCTGTAGCTCTGGGCCTTCATAAAAGACCAAGTTCTTCTTGTCTCACTGTTCTGCTATCCTTAGCAGGCTGACTGATCACTACAGATCTAAGTTTAATCCACACTCAGGCAACAAGAGAGGGAAAAGGGAGGCCCAAGTACACCTGCCTCTCTCATCAAGGAAGCAAATGCTTAAAGCTTAAAAAAAAATAAGGGGGGGGAGGCTTTTGTTTACAAGTTATTGGCTAGGACTATGTCACGTGATAGCAGTTATTTGCAAGGGCAAAGTGTGTATTACATTTCCCTAGACCCTCTACTGGAAACAGAGGACAAATGCATGACTGTGGGAATAGCAAAAAAGCAGAGTCTGATATATTTGGCAGTTTGGATCTCATCCTCCAAACTGGCAACTCTCAGACGCTCTTGGATGCCCTTGAGTCTGCCTTGTTTGCCAACGGTCGCTTCCCTTATTCCTGCCACTTCCCTATAGACATGTGAGTGAGTCTCCCCTCATGAAATGATGTCCATGGTGAAGCTTTGAGGTATCAAAGCTCATGGAAGACCCTCACCCTCACCCTCATCTCCTCCTTTTGCTGGGATGCTGTTGTGCCCTAGAACAGGTGGGAGGCCAGGGCTCTGGGACTTGGTCCACTTCCTGGGAGGACCATCCAAGGGTCTTGCTTCACTCACTGTTTGTCTGCACCACCTCCCTCCTCTCTTCCTTGGATGGTCCAGTGGGATTTCGGAAGAACCGAAAAAGGCAAAAGGAACTTCAGGAGGGTAGGTAGAGTGGTCGGAACACCCCTCTGGGACCTTTGCATGCTGCTCCTTTTCTGGTATACCCACCCACACATACATACTTTGTGGGCATTACCAGAAAAAAATAAAAACACTGGTCATCAACCTTAGACCATATAGCCTTTGTTTGGACTCTAGGCATTCCACCTGGGATTCAAGGCTTATTCTTTATTTTCTAGACCTCAGGAAGGAGCTGATGGACTTTCGGAAGATGCTGAAAAAGAGGTGGGTCTGGGACTGTCTAGAGGATTTTGGATGTTCATGTGGTACCCACCTCAACTCCTTCCATAAGCAAGCTGGGCTCACTCTCCGCTTCTGATACAAGGAAGGAGCTAGACTGCCGCTGGTAGAAGGGAGGACTGAAGAGCACAGAACTGAGCATTCTGGATCTAGCCACGTTACAGCTCTGTACCCTTGAGTTAGTCTTCTTTCTCCACAGGACCATTTGCAAACTGGAAGGGCCCACTTGAGCAATGATTTTAAAAATGCATTTGAAAGTAACAGCACAATTCAATTCTAACCTCACTTCTACTCAAAGACATCTTACTCAGAAATCAACCCCATCAGTTGTTAGGAGCCCAGAGTCTCCTGTAAGCTGAAGCTGCAGGGTACGGCTTGCCTTATTCCATCTCTGGGTCCTTCCCCTTGAAATAGTGGTCCACCCCAGAGACTTCAGTCTCTGTGCCTGCCCTTCAAGAACATCTATTGCAGCAGCTTCCATAGACCACTCAGATTGCCACGGTCAGCTGATCAATACCTGGGACTTCTCTGGCCTCTAACTCACCTGCTTTGATCCCCAGGACCCCACCTCCAGCCCCTGATAAAAAGTTGGAGTCTGAGCAGGTGTGGCAGCTGTTGATGACTGCAGACCGTAAGGACTATGAGAAGATCTGTATGCAGTATGGCATCGTTGACTTCCGGGGCATTCTGCGCAAGCTGCAGGAGATGAAGAAGGAACAGGAGGACAGAATGGCGCAGGTATTCCGACCCTGCCACCACCCCCTACCTGGAGCACAAGGTCTGAAAGGGTCTTACAGCCAGAGCTGGCTTTGCAGAACTCAATATGGTAAACACTGTACCTCCATCTAGCCTCATTGAGAAGTCCTGCTAAGGATCCAGACTTCTAAACTTGCTCTGGGTTTTCATACCTGGGCCTGATACTTCTTGAACTCTGGACTTTAGAAAAGTTAGGGCTTTGGTGTCTTGGTTCCGTCATATGTAGAACAGTGATGATAGAAAATCTAACTTGGAGGGCTGACAGGATAAGGAAGAGAATGTTTACAGCAATTAGCCTAGTGCCTAACACATAGTAAGGGTGTAATAAATGCACCCCCCTGTCATCATTGTCATTGTTATTATCATTGGCAGACTTGGGGCCTTATTTCTTGAGGGGGTTCTAATACTCTGATTCCAGTATCTTATAAACTATATAGGAAGTTCCTTCTTGTATCTAATTTGATATAAATCTATTTTTTTTCCTTCTGGGATTGGAAAACAACTAGTTTTCATTATTCTGAAAGCAGGTTTTGATCATTTTGAAGGTAACGTCTCCAACCTCCCAGCTAGGGCTTCCACTTTTCTTTCAGTCATTCTTACCCACATCAGCACTGAGCCCAGCACACATCTTTGCCTAGAGATGTTCACCTAATGTTTATCAGCAAGAGGGACAGAGGAGTGGACACTCAGACCCCTCCTCTTGGTTTCCTTTCTCACCTGAATTTTTGTCTTTGAATTTTCTTCCTTGGAAATTTAAGTGTCCTCATTTGAGACCCCCACAAATTTCTGCTCTTCAAGGACACTGTGGGCCAAGGCTGAGGCCAGATTCTGCAAAGATTTGGAGTGTCCCAGAAAAACTGCTTTGGGGCTCCCCTAATGGGTTTGTCTATTTTCTAGTATGTCACTGCCATAGCCAACTTGAGACACATCAGGGTCACCAAGGAAGGGGTTGCCACGTTTGACCTGGAGTTGGATCTTAAGAACCTCGAGAGCAAGATTTACCTGTACAAGGTGAGGCTGGAGGCCCTGGTGTGGGCTGTGGGTCCTGGGAGGGAAATAACAGATCCCATGGAACCATACAGAACACCCAGGTAGGAAGTGCTCACCCACTGGGTTCTGGCTACAGTTAGGTAGACTGCCCTATGTCGGTGGTCTCCAGAAGCCTCTTACCTCTCCTTGATCCAGGCCTGTCACTCTATATAACATCCAATGCCAGAGTGGGGTAAGAAAAAGTTCTGAGCACATGCCAACCATGTGAGACCAGGAAGCGTGTGTGGGATTGGAGGCTGCAAAGCATACATTCCTTCTGCACCCAAACTTACCCTGAATCCATCACTTCAGACTAGTTATCCTTCCTGTGCCTCAACTTCCTCATTTATGAAGTGAGGGATCTATCATAGGGTACCGCAATGCCCAAATGACTCTGTGCATGCTTGTCTGATCTGGTGACCCAGCTCCTCTCACCTGTCACTCTTCTACCTTGTTTCTCTGTTTCTGCTCCTTGGCCTTGTCCCTGTTCCTTCTCTAAGCTCCCTGTGCCTAGCTCATCTCTGACATCCATATGGTTAATTCCCTCATCTCACCAGAGTGCTTCTGCTGAGCTCTCAGCTCCACTCTGGTGCTTCTGAGCCCCTTACCCCCTTAGCCCGTGTTGTTCTTGGTTTTATTTTTCCATATACAAATTACTTACTTATTTACGATGCTTATTATTTCTCTTTCTCTTCCATGGGGTTTTAGCTCCCTCAGGGCAGGAATCTTTGTTCTATTTATTTGTTCAACATATCAAGTACCTGAAATAGTGCCTGGCACACAGCAGGCATCTGATGAGTGTTAGCTATTGTTAATTCTCAGCGAGTAGCAAATCTAGGTATGGCTTAGCAAGGATGAGTGTGTGTATAAATGACTCCATTTTGTGCAGCCCTGAAGACATTCTCTGAACATTCTCCGTGGTGAATGAAGGGGCTGGTCCCAGGTCCCAGCATCACTTCTCCTGGTAGCATGCATAGCTGTGTGGCAACTCTCTTCCCAGCACAACTTGGATCAGCAATCTCAGACATCTCTGCATAAACAGCATGGACTTTTTTCCCACTCATAGAAAGAGGCCTCGGCACTCTTAGAACATATATTTCCACCTACCTCATGACTGACACCTCTATGTGCCAGCTCTGCTCTCTCTCCTGATCCCACAACTGGCATATCTTTTACGGTTCTAGGGTCATGTTGTCTTTGACCTTGGCCAGTAGAGAAAGCTGTGGGTGGTAGCCGGAGTGAGACTAGGATAGGAGGCTCTTTGGACCTACTGAGGCCCTGAACCATCCTTTCCTGGCTTCAGGATGGTGAGATGATCCCCTACGGCTTTGATAACCAGATCAAGCACTGCCTGAGACGGCTGGGGAAACGCTACCACTTCCAGATCCAGGACCTGCGGCCCGAGGATGCCGGTCTTTACCAGGTCATGGTGGAGGATGCTGTGATCTTCTCCACAGAGCTAGAGGCCAGCAGTGAGTGTTATTCACCACAGAAGTTTGCATAGGGGAGAGGAGAGATCTGGTTTGTTGCTATGGATGGGGGATACACAGATTGCAAAGACAATTAGGAAGAGGGATACACCCAGATATGTCTGCTGTTGGTACCCAGATGGACTCTCCAGAGTGATTTGGGGACATAGCCATGCATGACATGCCCCTGCCCACAGACCTTCTGTCACAGCTGATTATTTTCAAATCAAACCCAGACTGTGGCCTTTTGCTACTATTGTCACCCCTTCTGATGAATGTCTTCCTCTCCCACAACTCCCGAGCAAGAATTTCCATTTGTACAGGCCCGTGCAACACAGGCCTCTTCCACTCCCACTTCTTTTGTTTCTTCCCCACTTGGGAGGAGTGTCCCTCCTTGAACTCTGTCCTGTACCCATGAGGCCTCTTGAAAGGACAAGGGAAAGCCTGGAAGAGGAAGCTTTGGGAAGATATGTCATAAAGAACAAGGCTGAACCAATGTCTAAGAACAAGAAGAGAGTGGGCATCTGGCAGGCCTACCTAGGGTGCTAAGATGGGCTTTGAAATCCCAATAACATTATGACACAGGCAGAGGAACTTGGGCTTGGGATTGGGCCACCTCTGAGCTGTCAGGATGGGACAAGTCATTTTTAAGAAATTTTTGTAGCCAGGGACTAGCTCATACTAGGCAAACCCCAGCCCCTCGGTTCTTTGTTTTATTTTGAGACGGGCCCTCCCTAAAGCTGTTCAGGCTGGTCACAAACCCACTGTGCCACAAGCTGGCCTTGAACGTGTGATCCTCTGGCTTCAGCCTCCCCAGTAGCTGGGATTATCAGTGTATATAGCTAGGTATACTTAATTTCTTAAGCCTCAATCTCCTCATTGGAAAGAGGGAATTTAAGATCTCTCAGTGATCATGATATGATTAAAACCTCACTTTTTATGTGTGTATGGGGGTCCTGATGCCTCAGTAAGAACCTGGTGGTGGTTACAGAAACTGGGGTCAGGAGGTAACCCAGGCGAGGTGACAGAAAGACTGTGGCATACTGGTTTGAACTAGGTTTCTTAATTCCTAGCCCCAGTGCTCAGACTTCCCTGTGTCATGCTACAAAGCTGATGCCCCTCTTTTCCTGTCTCCATGGCAGCCATCCCCCCTAGAGTGGTGGTCCCCTTGGCAGAGGCACACTGTGAGGAACAGCGTGATGCAATCTTTGAGTGTACACTCTCCAATCCTTGTCCCAACGCCACCTGGCATTTCCAACACCGACCACTGAGGCTCAGTGATAAATATGAAGTATTTGTGTCCCCTGATGGGCTAACCCACCGGCTGGTTGTGAAGGGGGCCAATGGCTCAGATATGGGCCTCTACTCACTGCACACTGGACTCCACGCCTCCAGTGCCTGGCTGGTGGTTGAAGGTGAGTGGCCACAGTTCTGAACTCCCTGCCTTCACCAAGACAAGGTCTCAGAGTGCAGACAGGAGGGTTTCCTCCACTTTGCCATTTTCTTCTGTACACTTCTCTCACTCAGAGAGAATGGGAAAGGCTCCTTAGATCTATTCTTGACTGAGTGCAACACAGCCTCTTTATTGCCAGCCAAACCCAGCTGTGTGTACTCCCTTAGACTTCTTAGGGTTATCTGGGGCCTCAGATCCAGGATGACCCCCCAAGACGTGGGATAGGGCTTGTGACAGTGGCCCATGTTTAATGTGGATGAGAACCCCCAGGTGGACCAGGAAACACCCTAATCCTCCCAAGCATTGGCATCTGGGGGCAACACGATCCTAGGAAACTGCATTGTGCATAGGTGAGGCAGACAGTAGGACAAGTGGGTCTTCTAAAATCCATGACATCTTGATAAGTTCACAACTTTGACACATGAGTTTATGTGTCAAAACCACATGACCCACATGGCAGGATGGGGTGGACTGTGGATACAGGCCTGGGGGAGGAGGTGATGGGAAGTATCTATCAATGTGCTGGAACACCCTTGTTGGTTATTTTTTTTTCCTCCAATGGGCAGCTTCTCCACTGGGGAGGGTGAGGGCTAGGCAAACCAGCCATGTCAAACAGGTCCCCTGCCTTCATTTAACAGGGTCTTTTCTCTTGTCTCTCTATGGGCTAATACCTCTGTGTAATTAACACCTCACGGAAGGTGGGAAGGATAAAGCCCCTCAGACCACAGATACTGACCTCCGACTGCAGACTCCAGAAGCTCTGGCCTCAGAAACAGAAGACTCTGGGGGCATCAGCGGCAAGGGAGGACAATCCAGAGAGCAGGGCTCCCTCGAGGAGACTAGTGGGGCAAAGCTCACAGCAGGCCCAGATAGGGGTGCCTTTGGCAAGCATGGCTATTTCCTGGTAGAGGATGAAGATACAGCTAATTCTGCCTGGAGACATGGGCAGAACAGAAAGGGCTTTCTGGAAGGAGAGCAAGGCAGGGTCCCTCTTCCCAGGGACAGTCAACCCCTCAGAGAGGGAGACCATGGTGGAAGCCTTCCCAGAAAGCTTCCTCTCCAGGAAGGGGACACAGAAACAGATTTGGGCTTCATGGAAAAGCAACAACAACATCATGGTGGAGACAGCAATGGGAATAGCAGATGGTGGGCAGCAGGAGGTTGGAAGGCTGGCTCGAGCCTCCGTCAGAAAGGAAGACCTGCGAGCACCAGAGAAGGAAAGGAACTGAGAGAAGGCCATGGCAGTGAGCTGGACAGACATGGCCAGGGTCCACTCCGTGACCCTCACCTGGGAGCTGGGGCAGGGCAGCAGCTGCTGTGGGGACCCCAGTCTGATGCTGAGGGGCTTCAGATGGAAAAGGAGGAGACAGCAATGAGGGGCAATCATATGGATGAGATGGAAGGAAGGGGTGCCCTGAGCACGGAGAGGGGGGCAACAGCAGGGTGGGCTAATGGAGCCCGCCTGGGGGAAGCAAGAGCAGGCACTAGGGTAGGAAGTCCTTGTATCCCTGAGTTTCCTAGAGGAGAAGGTCGTGTCTCTAAGGTAGGAATGGGCCCTGAGTTCTGGGGCACTCAGGGAGGTAGAGATGCTGGCCATGGAAAAGCTAGGGTGTACTGGGAGGCAGGGGGGTATCCAGGACAGACATCTGCTGGCAACGACACCCAGAAATCATCTCCATCTAGAGGCAGGAAACTTCTGGGGTACAGGAGTCCTGAGGGCAAAGCTGAGGGCTCTTTGAAAGGGGCAGGTGGTCATGGGGTTTTGGGGATAGGTTACACAACTGGCCCTGAAGGCCCAGACGGTACCAGTGACTGGAAAGGTAACCTACAAGAGCTCCAAGGAAGGGATGGCCAAGGCACAGCTAGAGCCTTGGACAGGACAGAGGAAGGTTCCAGAAGCCTCCACTTTCCTAAGAGCTGGATAGTGGGGCAGAGGGGAGCAGGGGGACCAGGCAGAACAGATTGTGAAAACATGGGTCCTCAGGATGACACAAGGTCCAGTCTCAGAAAGACTGGAACCCACTGTGGGTCTGGAGTGCTGGGGTCTGGTGGGAAGGGAGGAACCATGGATGGTTCCCAAGTAGCTGGACTGATGATGTCTAGTCAGAGGGTAGATGTCAGAAACCACAGACTAGTTATGTCCCCAGGCCTGAGCATCCAGGTCTCCGGCGGAACACTGGGAGACATGGAAGGATTAAGAGACACAGGAGCAGTAGGATCAGAAGAAGACTTCTGGAATGGGTCAGGGAAGTCCAGAGGAAAAGGGTCCAGAAGTGAGATGGATTACAAGGATGGCTTAGGAGGTCCAGGGTGGGTGGAGTCTAGGAATGAGGAGAGCTTGGGATGTCCTGAAGGGATGGGTTCTAGGAATGGAGCTGCTTATAGAGATGGCTCAGGGACACTAGAAGAATCAGGATCTGGCCTTGATATTGATTGTAGAGCCACCTATGGGGCACCTGTAGAGACAGAGTCTGGGAAACGAGACACTTACAGGCTAGGGGGATTATGGTCTGCAAACAAAGGTCAGTATGGTCCTGCAGGAAAGCTGTCTGGAAGACAGGCCAGCCTCAGAAATGGCTCAGGTGGCCTTCATGGAATGTCCATTAGTGAAGCTCGGCATTGGGATGTATTTCAAGGCCAGGGTCGAACAGGCCCTGGTGGAGAGCATCACCCTGATCATGACTTAGGGAGTCTTGGGGCAGTGGGATCTGTGGGTGGGGATGGTATGAAGGCCTCTGGAACAATGGGGACGTTTGGGGAGGGATACATGGAAACAGAACCAGGGGACTCTGGGGGAATTAGTTCTTGGAGTCACTGTGGAGATCATGGAGGCTTCAGAGTCCTGGGGGCCTTTAGAGAAGGAGTCTTTGATGGTGGCACTGGAGTTCCATTATCCATGGAACCTGGGTCTCTGGGAAGGGGGGACAAAGAAGGCGATGGAAAAAAGATCAGGTTCCTTAGTGCCAGGACCTCTGAAACTGGAACTGGGAATTGGGACAAAAACAGGCACCCTGGGGCCCCATCTCCTCATGTTGAGGCTGGTTCAGAAGGCTGTTGGGCTCCTGTGTCTGGCAATGGATTAGGCTATAGAGATGGGGCTGGAATTCCAAAGCCTTGGGGAACTGGGGACAGAATAGCTTATGGAGAAGGGTCAAAGGGTCTTGGGCCTGGGAGAACAGGACCAGATGGTGAGGTAGTATTTAAAGACGGCTCAAAAGGCCTCAGAGGAATAAGTCCAGCAAGTGAGGCAAGTTATAAAAATGGAACTGGGAGCTCTGGGGCCATAGGATCAGGGTGTAATATAGATTATAGGAATGATCTTGGGTATTCTGGAGTTATGGGGTCAGGGAGTGAGGCAGGTTATAAGAATGACATTGAAGGTCATGGGGTCATGGAATTAGGGAGTCAAGCAGGTTATAAGAATGGGTTAGGAGCTTCTCAAATTATTTCGTTAAGGGTTGAGCCAGGTTATCAAGGTGGTTTAGGACATTCTGGAGAGATTTTGTCGTGGAACAAGGCAGGTTTAAGGGATGGCTTGGGGAAGATAGAAAGAAGGGACTCCAAGAATGAGGCTGGTTATAGGGGAAGCTCAGTGGGACCTGGGAAAATGGGGTCAGAGAGTAAAATGCACTATGCAGATGGTTCAGGGAGGCTAGGAGGACCAGGCTCCCTGGATGCACCCAAAGAACATGAATCCATAGGTCTTGGGTCAGTTTACCAGGCAGCAGCGGAGGTAGGCACAAGCTCCAAGGATGGTGCTGAGCAGCGCAGAGGAATGGGGCCTGCAGAGGACACAGGGCCCGAGGTGGACTCTGGGATGGCTGGAATGCTGGACACTACATGTGGCATAGCACACGGGGACAGTGCTGTGGGCCCACGGGAGCTGGGGACATCAGGAGGGCCGTATGTCTTTTCAGGTGTTCAAGAGAACAGTCTTGGGCGCTCTGGATCCTCGGAAATCCCTGAAGCCTTGGGGGTTGTTGGTTCTGTGGGGAAACCAGGTATCAGAGAACGGATAGGTGGTTCTAGGTTCTCAGGGTCTCCTAGGGACAGAGGGACTCTCAGTAGGAAGGACAGATCTGTGGAGCAAGCAGGAGCCGGAGGAACATCTAGGCTTCTTGATAGTAGGGGGACAGTGGAGAATGAGAGTGGGTCAGGGGTAGCCACTGTAGAGTCAGGAAATGATTTGGACTTTAATAAATCAGGTTTGGGGACAATAGACAGGTGTAGAGTTTCCGGCCAGGGGGGAGTGACACCTCAGAGATATGGAGAACCATTGCTGAATGGCAGGGCGGGGGGAACCAGTTCTGGAAGCTGGATAGACAGCAGTTCTATGCCTGGGAGAGAGACCAAGGTGATGACAGGGCCCAGAAGTGGGCGAGACATGAGCCAAGCTCAGGCTCCAGGTCAGAAAGACCAGGTTCAAGGCAGCTTTAGGACTTCTAGCTCACTGCAGGAGAATGATGTCATATTCAGGCAAACCCATGAGGGGCAAAGAGCCTCCAAAGGTGGGGTATATGTAACTGGCCAAGAGGCTACTGGTGAAGATCAAGATCCATGCTCTTTGGAGAGCAGAGGCTTAGGTTTTGGAAGGGACAACACTTATTTTTCAGAGACCTCAAGTGTCCCAGGCAGAAAGAATTCCAAAACATGTGGAGATGTTTCAAAACCATGGCAACCCCAGAATGAACTAGATAGTCCATTAGGCAGAAGAGACTTCAGAAGTGTGTCAGGAGGAATCCAGGAGCCAGGTTTTCAACTAGGTACAGGACAAGGGTCCCTCCAGCAGTGGGAGACCTGGGAGGCTGAAAGTAGCAAGGTCCAAGGATCTGGGGCCTCAAAGAAATATGAAGGACAGGGAGGGAAAGACTCTAGCCGGCCAGGCAGGAAGCCTGGTCCCCATGGAAGCAGGTGTCAGGTGCAGTCTGGGACTGAAGTTGAATCAGCAAAGAGAGGGCCCACAGAGAGGGCCAGAGGTCTAGAGTATTGGACTGGCAGTGAGGACAGAGGGTCTCTGAGAGAATCTTGGCATGAAGACATGAGGCGAGGTCCCCGCAGGCATATTGACAGCAGGAAAGATATCCAAGAGGGCAGGCCAGATGTCTGTGGCCAGGGACAAGATGCCACCCAGAGCCCCAGATCCAGTTACAAGCCTGGCACTGGCTGCTCTTCTTCGGAAGCCCGAGGTAGGTATTCCCAGATGACGGCTCCCATAGGGTGGAGCCAGAGGGTAGGGTCCTTGGAAACGGGGTGCCTACATGCCAGTCCTACCTTCAGTACAGGAACTCAACCCTACCAGTGTCTCCATTTCCTAGAATCCCTTGCAAATTCAGGGAGCAACCAACCCTTTCTTTCCCCTCCCTGTGCAGAAGGGATTCAAGCTGTGTGCAACTCAAAGGTCTGCTTGATATTAGATTCTGAAACCCTATGTGCAAAGTCCCAGCTTGCCTTTGTGACTCAGAATTCCCATCTGTGGGGCTCAGAGGAGGGGGGTGCTCTTCATCTACCTTATATCCTCATCTCTGTATCAGCCTAGGGAAACAGGAGGCTGGGCATTGGGTCTGGCTGACCTTCCCCCCACAGTGGGCAGGGCCATGGAGGCCTCCCAGAATTCAATGCAGGCCAAGGCTGGGCTTTGGGGACTTTCTTTGTGTCTCTCTAGGTTCCATGGACCACTTCTCTCTGGGTCCGACTGATACGGAGGTGCAACTGGGGGAAGCTGCCATACTCTCCTGTACCCTCACCAGTGACCTGGGACCTGGCACCTGGTTTAAGGATGGAGTCAAGGTACTGACACCTCACAAATATGGGTGGAGGTAGGGAGCATAGCGAAGCAGAGAAGTAGACTGAAGAGACTTGGCAGGAGTTTTCACTCTTCATTTCACTGATATTTTGACTCCAGGAGACGTTTAAACAGCTGCCGCGTGGTGTGTTTAAAATAAACTCGTTGTGAATGTGTAGCACAGCCTCTGCTGTCCTCCCTCATGAATTCCACTCAGCCTTCAAGGCCTTGGGGAAGTACATTGCCTCATCCTGAACCAGCTGGGCTTACTGGTCTCTGAGCAGCCTCTCTGAGCCCCACCGGAGCTGTCTGTCACATCAGGTGACACAGTGAAATCCAACTCCTGATTCCTGCTCTGCCAGGAACAGTTCTGTGACCTGGGATGAGTTCCTCATCTATAAAATGGGACTTATAGCAGTGTTGATCTTGTGTGGCTGTTTTGGGGGTTGATGGAGGCACTAGGCTCAGTGGCAAGAGGTGATGACCATCTAGTCCACAGGACAGTTATTAGGACTGAACTGGACAGGGTGGAAGTGACTGTCTCCATGGTGATCCTTGTCTCCAGCTCACTGCCCAAGATGGGGCCCTCTTTGAGCAAGACGGGCTCACACACAGACTGATCCTCACCCACGTGGAGGGGACCGAGGCCGGGAGATACACTTTTGTAGCCGGCAGCCAGCACAGTGAGGCCAGCCTGACGGTGCAGGGTGAGCTCCAGCCTTCCCTGCCCCAGTCTGTGTACTAGGTGAAAATGCCCTTCCATGGAAGCCCTGAATCTGCAACTTGGCTGCAATCTTCTAAGTCTATGGAGATTGTTTATGAAGCCAACCCATGCCTTTCCCAACCCAACATCTTATCAACCTTCTATACCAGGTTGGTGAGGTCTGACCCTGGCCTCTCCTACTGCAGACCCAGTCCATTCTCCTTGCTAGTCCTCATGAGCTGGGGTAGGGAGTTCCTTCTCTAGGCTCTTTCCATGATTCTTAGGGGCCGAGGACTTGGTCCTCTCTGATTCCTTTGCTCTGCCTTTTCTCCAGAACCCCCTTCTGTTGATCCAGATCTGACAGAGACGCTGAGAGAGCCACTGGTGTTCAAGGCTGAGAAGCCAGTGACTGCAAAAATCCCTTTCCAGAGCCACCTCCCTGTTCAGGCTGCCTGGAAGAAGGACAGGAACGAGGTGGTGGGCAGCAACCACACAGGCAACCAAGTGGCTCTGGGGGATGACCACACACGGCTGTGCCTCCCCAGCGTGTACAGGAAGGACAGCAGCCAGTACAGCGTGACACTCAGGAGCGAGGGAGACTGTGTACAGGCTGAGTTCACCCTGCATGTTATAGGTGCTAACCCTGCCTGTTCTCCAACTAAGGTCCCAGGGTTCTGGGGTCCCAGGCCCTCCCTGGTAGGGGAGGTAGACAGGCCTGGGGCCGGACTCTGCTATCCTTGGTCCTCATGTGCATGATAGTTAAGATTCAAAGCCACCCCTACTGGCTCACTTTCCTGTCCCCAGACAGCCTAGGAAGAAGAGATAAGCCAGGGCCAGGTATAGCATGGTGGAGGGCTATGTTATGCCTCTATGAGCTCTATTACAATAGATTCTGGGGAAGATGCTTAGTGGAGTGGTCGTCCCCAACTTGTACCAGCAAAGTCAGATTGCTAACACCAGAGTGCTAAGCAGGAGTCCATGCTGGCCATTGAATGGGGCTGGGTACAGGCTGGAGGGTCTATGGTATCGCCTAGGGCATAACTGGGGAGGTGGAGACCATAGACACCAAGAGACATTTGGAACCTCCCCATGGTCTGGCACCTCACCTCAACCTCTGGCTATATCAGGAGCCATGTGCATTTCCAGGCAGCCCAACCCTTTGCAGACTTATCAGCTAGTGAGGGGTTAAGTAACATGGCCCCCTCCCAGCTTCTCTGACTCCTTTCTCCTCCTGCTCCTCTCCTCAGACAAGCCTCAGCCCCCACAGGGACCCCTGGAGGTATTGGATTGCCACAAAGGTATCTGCCTCCGCTGGCGGCCCCCAAGGGCTGATGGGGGCCAGGTCATGCAACACTATGTGGTGGAGAGGCGACAGGCTGGAAGGAGCACTTGGCTGAAGGTGGCAGAGCCCCCACCAGACAGTACCAGCTTCACTGATGTCAACGTGGAGCAGGGCAGAAAGTATGCCTTCCGTGTGCGGGCTGTGACCTCAGAGGGAGCCGGGGATACCCTGGAGTCTGAGGAGGTGCTGGTGGCTCCTAAGGGTGAGAGAACAGATGCTACTTGGATAGAGGACTCACTGCCCTCTCTACTATGCCCAGAGTACGGGCTAGGGATTGCTAGCTATGCTTCAGTGGTGGGGGTGGGGGACTTGAGGCCTTTCTAGAGCACAGTGGACATTCCTTACTCCAGCTGATTTTGGAATTGGGTAGCCTTTCGAGTTCTTTCAGGTTGAGACAAAAATCTCCCTTCTCTCAGGATCTGCATATTGGTCAACATCTTTTTCTATCACAAGCCCCTGTTGTGGAACAAGCTATTGAGTGGGTGAGGTTACAGGATCTCAGAACTGACTCTAGACTCCAACCAAGGCTAGAGAGCATTTTCTGCTCCATTGTCTCTGTCCCTGAGCCAGACGAGTGTCCTAGAAAGAGCTGACTCAGCTCTGGAGCACTTCAGAAGTTAGAGCCCAACTGTGCCCCTAGATTTCCCATGTCATTCTCCCCAGAACTACCTCCCGTGAGCTGCTGCTTACCTCAAGCTCTGCTCACTGGCTTCCTCTGCCCTCAGCTCTCCCGGGACCCCCTTCTGCCCCAGTCATCCTGTCAGCCTCCAGCCAGAGCATCACTCTAACATGGGTGGCACCGCGGGGCCCTGGCAGTGCCCACATCTTGGGCTACCTGGTGGAGAAGCGGAAGAAGGGGAACAACATCTGGATGGCTGTGAATGAGGAGCTGGTGTCTGGTGAGTTGGTCTGAGGGCAGCTTCTCACTGACCCTATTCCAAGTTGCCTTGGAGCCCTTCCTGGCTACACCAGCCCTTGGCATCAATAGTGAAGATCTGTTTAACATAGTTGCTTTTCAGCTGAGGTGGTTTTGGCCCCATAAGGGACATTTAGAAATGTCTACAGCTGTTTGTGGTAGTCACAACTGGCTGGAGAGTCCATGCTCCTGACATCCTGTGTAAAGAAACCAAGGATGCTGCTAAGCATCCCACCCTCCAAACCCCAGAGGATCATCCAACAAAGTTTATCAGCAGAGCTGAGCTTGAGGACCCTTGGGGCAGAGGTCTCTGACTGGAAGCCAGAAGTAAAGCCGTCCTCTTTGGCCCCTCCATTTCAAGCATTGGCCATGGGCAGTCTACTTCTTCTGTAGGTGTCAGCTTCCTCATTGATAACAGAGATGGAAGTGACCCAGACCCTCTAGCTAGCACCTAGAAGCTAGCTGCTTCCAGAGGTAAGAAAGAACCTGGAAAAGATTAAGACTGGGGCAGGTGTTAAGGAATCTTCCAGAGCCCTGTGCATGTCTGCGTTGGTGTGTACTGGAAGCCCAACACTGGACTCACAACAAATTGTCAGGAGTCCTGTAATGGCCATGCCACTTAGGAGTTAAGGCCCCTAGGGGGCCATATCCTTACATCTCTAAGGTCACCATTGAGTATTTAAGTAGTACAACTCTGTGAGGCAGCACGAATCAGAGACATCAAAGTACCATCAAGACCATCTGACAGGGACTACAGAGATGGTTCAGCGGTTCAAGAGTGCTGGCTGCTGTTCCAAAGGACTCGGGTTCAAATCCCAGTGCCCAGTGGTAGTCCACAACTGTCTGTAATTCCAGTTCCAGGGGATCTGACACCCTCACACAGACATACATGGAGGCAAAACACCAATGTAAATAAAATAAAATAATTTAAAAAAAGACTATCCAATAAGGTTGTAGCAGAGCCAGATAGGACAGAGATGAAAATACCCTGAGCAGTGGTCTTTTCACCTTGGAAGCAACTCTGTCACACCTGGCTTGTGAGATGCAGGAGGGCTGTGTTAGACCCCATGCATGGACTTCTGAATTTGGAGGTGCTGAACTATGTTCCCATTTTCTGGTCCCACCATGGAAGACTAATATGGGATGTGGTCTTCACAGAAAGGAGGTATACTGTGGTGGATCTTCGACAGGGTTGCCAATATGAGTTCCGGGTCACAGCTGTTGTTCCCTCAGGCCCGGGAGAGCCTGGGCCTCCATCGGATGCTGTCATTGCTCGAGATCCCATAAGTAAGTAAGGTACCTATGCAGAATGTGGGGGAAGGATGTGCATGGGCTAGCTCTGAAACTGTGGGGGCAAAAAAGCTCACAGGTCAGAGGCAATGTGGGGGGAGACATTCAGGAGGGATGGAAGTCAGGGTCGAAAGGTCACTTAGGATGAGATGTATCTTAAAGGGCCTAAATTAAAATCAAGCAGGTCCAGGGGCCAGGCAGTTGAGAAGAGAACTTCACAAGATCATGCCATCCACTCTTTGACCTCTGGGAAGGTCAGTCTCCATGCTAGCCCAGTGGTATCACCTATCCACTAGCCAATAGTCTCATCCCTGAGCAGCAGGGAGGCTTAGCATCAGTTTTCTATCCAATTCAGGCTCTCCATCACATGAAAGGGGCCAGCATTGTGCCAGGAGCTAGATGCCCCCATCCCAGCCTCTGTCTTGGGCAGACAGAGCCTAGCCCAGTATTTGCTTATCTGTGGTCTCAGCAGCATCAGAGAGGTCAAGAGACATTCTCTCGACAACAGAAAAAGCAAAAGGTCTGTCATTAGAGACAGGTATGATACCAGCCTCTCACATGTCTATGCCCTGCAAGAAAGACATTTATCAAACTTTGATTCAAGTAGAGAATACCCTTCTCATGAAATCCCTATTAAAACCTTCACTCCAAGATATAGAGTTTAGAAGATGTTACTCTGAGCACCTTGAATAAGCCTACTGATGACAAGCCACCAAGGCAGCAACACATGAGACACATAGAATAAGCTAAGTGACGGACTCTTGGTATAATTCCAGTAACAAATAGAATATTCTACAAGGGATAGGGGAGGTGAGCTGGCCCATGTGTCTCTTCCTTGCAAATAGAGCAAATCTATCCCGTTTTACTACTGATCACTGGCTCTCTCATCGGTGATGGGAGATGAGGAAACTGGAAATGCAGTATCCACAGCAACCACTGCAGCTGACTGCATCTTCTAGACCCTAACTATTGAGCAGTATCTGTAGACTGAAAATGTCCCTTGGGAACCTTCTTGCATAATTGCAGGCCGTGTGTAGTGGCACACACATCTGCAACCCAGGCCCTAAGAAGCTGAACAGAAGCATATACTTATTTCAGATAGATAGATGATAGATAGATGATAGATAGATAGATAGATAGATAGATAGATGATAG
>CAJQZJ010032679.1:2920245-2939776 GCA_907164525.1 Lophiomys imhausi
TAGATAGATGATAGATAGATAGATAGATGATAGATAGATAGATAGATGATAGATAGATAGTTGGCTTGATAGGTAGATATGTAGGCAGTTAAGTAGGTAGGAAGAAAGAAAGAAGGAAGGAAGGAAGGAAAGAGAGAAGGAAAGGAAGAAAAGACATCTTAGGCTGCACCCAGAATTTCTCCACTAGGATCTGTGTTTTGAATGAAGTCCCCAATGATTTGAGTACAAAGTCAAGGTTGAGAAGTGCTCCCTTAGTCTAGTGGTTTTAAACATTACCAGATGTTTAGAAACACCAGTGATTCCTTACCAATCCCGGTGCCTCGGGGTTAGCATCTCACAGAGAGAACGTTTAATGTGAAGCTAGGTTAACAGTCAGAACACCACGCTGCCGTGCAATATTCAAATCACATCCGTCCTGCCTTTTGCTTGTTCCAGGGTCCCCCATGGGTAGGTAGAGCTGCTGTTGTTCCCATTTAACAGGTGAAGAACAAGAAGTCCATACTGGTGTTGTTCCCAACTAAGAGTTACAATTCAACATACAGATGTAGAACTCCAGCCCTCAGACACAATAGAACATAAAAGATTATAAACTAAAAATACCAGCTTTCAAGGATTACAGGCAAGTTGGTGGGTGAGTAGAGAAGGTAGCCAGGGACCCACATGCATAGCTGAGGCACAATACCAATTGTAGGTAGGTTTTGCAGAAACCCCTACGAGAAAAAAAAAAGAAATCCGAAATCCCTAGCAGGAAGACTTCTCAGGGGAAGCAGACACATTCCTGAAATTTCCACGGTGTTCGGCCAGGACCTCCAGGGCCCGTGCGGGATCTCCGGGTTACAGACACATCGAACACTAGCATCACCCTGAGCTGGAAGGGGCCAGACACCCAGGTTGGCGATGAAGCCCAGGGATATATTGTGGAGTTGTGTGGCTCAGACAGCCATCAGTGGAGTCCAGGCCACGTGGGCACTGTGCCAGGCACGACCTTCACAGCGAAGGGGCTTCGGCCCCAAGAAGGCTACTTCGTGCGGGTGACAGCAGTTAATGATGGGGGCCGTGGCCAGGCAACTTCCCTGGACACATTGGTTCATGCCATGCCTGCTATTGGTGAGTGTCACCTCCTTCCCCACCCTGAGTCCTATAGATCTTCATGAGACGCACTACTATTGCAGCCATCAGCTGCCTTCTTAACAGAGGGGAGGTACCGAGCACTGTCCTAAGTGGACCCCTTTTAGAAATATAATCCTCATTACAGCTCTTGTCCTACATGGTTAGTAGTTTTGATCCCCAATTTACAGAGATGAAAACAAAGATCCAAGATGCTTTGCCCAAGGTCTCCCCCATCGTTATGACACAGAACCAGGATTTAAAACAAGTGACTCCAAGGCATGGGTGCTGCTTGGTTTGAGACAGCACATGCCCAGCTCCCTGTTATTGCAAGGTTTCCCTTTGGGTCTTAATCTCTAGAAGCAAATCCCTTGTCTTTGTGAGTTGTACTAAAATCTCTCCAGTTGTCACTGTGACAATGAGACAATTGCAATGAAAAGCAAAGAGCTCCCTAGTACAGAATCATAGACTCTTGTCTGGCTCTGTCCTTACTGAATGTGACTAAGGTCACTCCCTGACTCGCACTAATGGTAGTGTCACCTCCAAACAAAAATGCAGTTGTCCCCTTCCTCCTTGTTCCACACTAGCCTTCATCTTCCCTGGTGGCAACTTTGTCTCTACTTCTGACCCTCCTGCCAGACTGTCCCTGTCAGCTCCTGGCCTATCTCCCCAACGTGCCCTTCCGAGCTCTCTCCCTAGGGCCGTTATACTGGCTCAGCCTTCTGTCTACATCCTGGGTGACCTGCACTGCAGGCCAACTGTGGAGAGAGGTGACAAGCCGTCTTGTGTGTTCCAGTCTGCCCCAAGTTCCTCGTGGACTCCAGCACAAAGGATACACTGGTGGTCAGGGTTGGGGACAGCATTCGAGTTCCTGTCTCCTTTGAAGTGAGTATACCCAAAGGGTGTGTGGCGAGACTTGGGAGCCCCAAAGCAACAAGGAAACTAGACAGTCTTGGGTTGTCCTTTCTTCCTCACTCCTCCTTAGCCCTCGTCATAGACTTGGGCTTTTCTCGGAAATCAGGCCGCTGTGATTTGGGTAGGAAGGAAAATGGCTCTTGAAGCCAAGCTGGCCTTTGGCCTCTGGATGCCATTCTGTTTTCCTGTGCAAGCGTATAGGCACACACACACCCTCTAGTGGTAGGTTCTGATACTGCACCTCCTCAGCCCCTTCCCTCACCGGCTTAGGCTGGGAACTGAGGGAGCCTGCAGGACAGATAATTGGTTTTTTTTTTTGCTTTTAGAATATATTTTGTGCAAGGGAGTGATCAGAGTTTGACTGAGGATGATCCTCAGCCAATATCAACGCCACCTGAATCTAGGTACAGTAACTAGTGTGGTGGTAAAACCACCTGATGCCGTCATCGCTCACTAATTTGACTCTGGGACAACATCTTAACCTCTCTGTGCTTAAATTTCCTCATCTCTCACATGGTGTTGAGTTGTTCCATCTCCCCTTTGAGTTTACCAAAAGGCCTAGAAAGTGGTAGTAGTGACCCGGACCCCGTTCTTTGTGCTTGCCATGTGTTGCTAATGCCTAAACCCTGGGAACACTCCCAAGGGTGAGTTCCTATTAGCATTCCCAGAGTGCCCAAGATGGGGGTCCCACGCGTAGATGGTAGCATCATCATTCAGCAGCTGGAGGGACTGTCCAGCTGAGAATGGTAACTGTTAGATCATAGGCCTGATACTTAGGATACTGATCCTGCCATGAGATCAGATATGCTACCTGGAGAAATCAGGCCATACCTCCCTACAGTTTGGCCATGAGTCGAAAAACCGACAGCTCCTGTTGAGAGTACACAGGCCTCATGGGGGAAGAGAAAGCAAGGCCACACAACAGAAGAGGCAGAACATCCCCTCTGTCTGGAGGACTTCTCCTAAGTGTTGTTTCCTCATGCTGACTTTGGTGGACAACTCTCCTGCCCTCACTTTAAGCTGTCCCTCTAATGCTCCCAAAATGCCTCTAATGCTCCCCAACCTCAAGGCCCACAATGCTGCTTCTGGTGTGAGGTACTGTCCTTCTTGATGCTTTTCCACCACAAGGTTTGATCATGACCCTTGTCATCGTGAGTGCCTCTCTCCTAATAAAGCTCACCATGCTGAAGAGCAATTTCATGCCAGCTCCTTTCCTAAACCTGCCACTCTCCTCTCCTTGACAGTCATCACGGTTCTAGGCCAGGCTGCCTAATCTGCCTCCTGCAGCCTCTCTCTATTGCAGGAATTCCCAAGTTACCCCTTAGCTTGGCACCAGGGAGGGAATACTTCCCTCCCAATTAGTCCCTTCTCCCTTCCCCCAAGTACCTTCACGTGAATCCAGAACCAGCTGTCCTGTCCTGGGACCATCTAACAGCAGCGGCTCGCTCAGAGTGAAATCTAGATTCTACATCAGTGTGGGGCTGAGGGCCAGTACAGGTTTACTGAGCCTTCTGGCTAACTTTCCATTCCTACTCCATCTTTCCCTACCCATTGGCTAGCCTCACACTTCACCACCACTCTGGCAGCCTATTTCTAACCAGGTACTCACTCATCTCCATGAGCTCAGGTGCATCCCTTCCTGCCTAGAATGGACTCCTCGCCCTTCTACATTAGCCCCAGCTTTCATACTTTCACTTTTACAGAAGCTCCACGAAGAGCAGTGACCAGGGAGGAAGGAATTACAAAGAACAGGGAGAAGAGAGAGGGTAATGACCTTAAAGGAAGACAGAAAAAAAATAGCATTTTTCTCTCATATGCATGTGTGTGTTTATGTGTATGTATGTGTGAGAGCAAGAAGAGAGAAAGTGAGAGACAGAATGTGTGCGATGTGAAGGCAGAAGGAGGACTATAGTAGAGAATATCAGGAAGATACAGTAATATATATACAATTAAAAGTCATAATTAAGCCGGGCGGTGGTGGCGCATGCCTTTAATCCCAGCACTTGGGAGGTAGAGGCAGGCGGATCTTTGTGAGTTCGAGGCCAGCCTGGTCTACAAAGTGAGTCCAGGACAGCCAGAGATATTCAGAGAAACCCTGTCTCGAAAAACCAAAAAAAAGTCATAATTAAACCTATTATTTTATATATGCTAACTAAACAGTTTATTTGAACAACAACAACAAAAAAAAAACCCTTCCTCTTCTCAATTTGTCTTTGCTCTTGTTCCTCAGGCTGCCCCCATGCCTGAAGTGACCTGGCTGAAGGATGGCTTTCCCTTGCCCAAAAGAAGTGTGACCACTATGAAGGATGGCCTCACTCAGCTTCTAATTCCTGCAGCTAGCCTCTCAGACCATGGCCGATACACAGTGATGCTGAGAAACCTACAGGGGAAGGACGCTACCCATAGCTTCTTCGTCAGGGTGGCAGGTGAGGCCAGCTCAGCTGTGGACTCTCATCAAGGTGTGAAGGCTGCACCTGGTGTTAGGCACAGACTGTGGAACTGAGTATGCAAGGTGACCACACTGTTGACCCTATGTGCTCGGAGGCCCAGGAAACTGTGCAGGGGAGTCCCAGAAAGCCCCCATTGTTCTCACCCATGAACTTGGAAACGCCACATTGTCCGTCACTTTTTACCTGCTCTTCTTTTGGAGTCCAAGAGTGAATGCGGTCCCCTCCACTGTGTCGCTGAAGGACACCGTGCGACGAACTGCCCATGAGCCCTGTGGAAGTGAAGGTTATCCCTTCCCTGGAGTTTCATTCTCCAGACTTGAATACTCAGGAATGAAGAAATAGACTAGCACTAGGCATTTGTGATTTGATTTTATGAAGAGTCTGACTTCTGCCCATATCCTGTCATTTTATCTTTTTTTTAAAAAGTGAGATAATACTTATTTTTTGGAAGTCATCTGTGTTGGTGGGTACCTATAATCCCAGACTTGGGGAGACTGAGGCAGAATCCAGAGTTAAGGCTAGCCTGGATTACAGGGGGTGAAACCCTGCCTCAAAAGAAAAAAAAGAGTATTCTTTGGGGGATATTTTTCATTTTGTAGAGATAATTGTATACCCAGACTTAGCTCCCTCTGGCCCATGACGTGCCTGGTAACATAACATTCTGTAGGACCCCCAGGAGACTTAGGGGGCTGGAGAAGACTGTAGCAGAATTTCTGTGGCTCTTCTGCTGCAGCATGGCTTCTCTGTTCTCTCTCTCTCTCTCTCTCTCTCTCTCTCTCTCTCTCTCGCAGCATGCCCACAGGCACCAGGGTCCATCTACCTCCAGGAGAATGTGCCTGGGACAGTGACAGTCCAATGGGAACCCTCTCCGGATGAGGCTCAGGGCATCCCCTTGCATTATACAGTGCTGATGCGCTCCTCATCTCACGGATCCTGGCGTGAGGTGGTCGACCATGTCCACACCAACCGCTTCACTCTCCTGGGAGTCCTCCCTGGCCATGAGTACCACTTCCGGGTTCTGGCCAAGAATGATCTGGGAACCAGCAAACCTGCAGATACCAGCCAACCCTGGTGTACCCCCAGGCAGAGAGGTAAGGGTCCCCCAAAGAGGGAGGAGCTTAGCTGTCTGGCTCTATGATTCAGGTAGTAGAATGTGTGGAATGGAGGCACTTCAGTCTAGCCAGATATGCAATGGTCCTCCTACTTCCTGCTCAATGCCCACCTGTACTGATGCCCACTGCACTGGAGTTGGGATGGGTCCCATGACAATGGACAGAAAGATTCAGGCTGTGAGTATTGTACTGTCTGGAGGCCTTTGGGTGAATTCTCAAAAAGAACAGTAAGCAATAAATTAAAAATAGAAGTTAGTATTTCTCTAAAAAACAAGGTATACTTTATAAATAAAGTAAATGCAGATCTTTAAAGGGGTCACTAGGAAAAAAGTTACCAAACTAGGTGTATCATTTCACTTCTATAAAATACAAAAAATATCTAGAAAGCTCTATACCAAAAATGTCAGCTACAGTGATCTATAGGTAGTGAGACTATAGGTTTTTATTCTTGTTTCTGCGTTCTGATTTACACACCATACATTTTAAAGTTTTTAACAATTTTTAAAAGCCAAACAAAGTTTTGGGAACAGGATAAAAACAGTGTCAGGTTGTGCAGATGAGACATGGGGGAAATCTCAGCGAACGGGCCTTCAGCAGTGCCATGGGCTCTCTGTGCTTGGGTCCCAGTCAGGCCTTCTTCTTTTTTTAACCATCCTTCCTTCTGCCCTGGACCCACAGACAGGTTTACAGTGAAGGCTCCGACACACCGGGAACCCAACCTCAGCCAGAAGCCCCGCTTCCTGGTGGGTCTGCGGGCTCACCTTCTGCCCCAGGGCTGCGAGTGCCGCATGACCTGTGCCGTGCAGGGCTCACCCCAGCCCCAGGTCACCTGGTTCAAGAACGACCAAAGCTTGGACAGACACCCTGAGATGTACAGTACTGACATGCTGGGTGTGTGCTCCCTCATCATCCCCAGTGTGTCCCTTAAGGACAGTGGCGAGTACAAGGCTGTGGCCAAGAACCCGCTAGGACAGGCTGTCAGCACAGCCACCCTCATTGTTACAGGTATTGATGGCTGCCCTGGCAGGGGACCAAGTGGGCATGGGAACAGAAAGGCGAGCAGGAGGAGTAGCCTCTGGCTTCAGGAACCCTCAAGGGCCTGTCTTCTCTAGATGACTCAGCTGGTATACCATGGCGTTGGGTTTCTGCCTGACTCGATGAGTATTCTACCATCACAGAACCTCCTGTGGTTTGATTTGCCCAATTGTAAAATGAGACATTAGCTACTTCAGGGGCCCACACTACCTACCTAATCATCCCCATGTGGCCTGGCACATGCCTCAGGATGAGACATAAGACTCTTGCTTGGCGTGTCCTTTTATTAACTGTGTCAGATAGGGCTATTTAAAAGACCATGTTGAATCTCTCATCACTGGGCAGATAATACATGACAATAAGAAAATACTTTGGTGGCTCTGGGTCAGCCCATCAGTATTGCAGAGTCTGCACAATGGGGCAGGTGTGGGAGGGGCCCCTGCCCCTTCAGGGTCATCTGAAATATCCCATGTCTTGCAGAATACAATTCCTAGTCTCACTCGACCTGGAGTCCTAGCCTTGCCCCATCCTACAACCAGGAGATGGATGGCAGATCTCCGAAGCTTTGCTCTTGATACCCATACTGTCCTGGGGAGCCAGTCCAGAATGATAGCAGATGTTCCTGAGTGAGGCAGGAACAAGGTGGCTTCTGGCGAGACGTGACCAGAAGGGCCAAGTCCTTGGAGAAGACTAGAAGAAGGGTGGAGGATGTGGTCTTGATCTGAATCATGGCTCAGTATGACCTTGTCACTATGGGTGTCTTTGTTCTCTGCCTTTGAATGAAGTTCCAGAGAGACTGGTCCACAGGTGGAAGCTGATCCCACTGTGACCCTAGGAGTGGAAAGTCGTGGAGGGCAGAGGACCTGGGTGAGGGCATCAAGGACTTCTGTGTGAGGCACTGCCTGTACTTCATTAAAACAGCAGACTAAGAAAGGGGAATTTTTTTCAGAGGAACTTGGGGCTGGTGGGTTGGAGAAAGGATCCCAAAGCCTCTGAGTGGAGGGCAGGTGGGCTGCCATCATGGCAGATTCTCACGGAGATATCTGTCATTCCTGTGATGTCCTCCATCCCTGATATTCATGAAAACCTCTGCCATGCATGAGCCAGAAGCATGTCTTGTGAGCTAGTCCTGTGGCCCATATGACAGGTTGCATCAGGATTAAGTGCCTCGGTGCCTACAGCGAAGCCTGGTCTCAAGGGGAAGGGAGAGTTACTTAATCAGTTATCTCACACCATGGCACCAAGAGCCTATCCCCCCACCCCCATGTCCCGTGGCCCCACAGTCCAGGCTCTCAGCGACTCTCTCATCCCCCTTTTAAGTCATTTCTAATGATGGTTTTGTTGCTGTTGCTTTTATCTTCCCTATCATAATGAAAGCCCATCAAACCAGCTTTTTAGTAAGGTGTTTTTCATTTAGATGCAGTTTCCCTAATTGCCAGTTTCTTATACTGGGCCATAACTAAGCTCCCATCTGCATACTGAATTGTGGATTTTTTTCCTACCTTCGTTATTGTTGAAGTTATTTTCATTTCTGTGTGTTTACACATGTGTATGCTGCATGTTGTGTGGGTGCCCACTGATGCCAAAAAATTCTTATTCCACCTAGCAAAGTCCATGTGGCTGCAGCCAGGGCCTGCTCACAACCCTATGCCACACACGTTACTTTTAGGGACTCTAGTCTATCAGCCATTTAGGACATGTAACTCAACAGAATATTTTTATTTATCATACCTGTATTTATTAATATTTAGCAATCATCTATAAAATACCTAAATTCTATAACCTAAACCTTAATTCTAAAATCTACAATCTATCTAAGAATATCTTAGTACCTAAAACACTCTAATACCTATAAAAAACGAACACTTAATACTATTTTAAATTTCTTAAAAGGATATTAATACTCTTGGCATAGGTCCATACAGGATGGCTGGTTTATAACTTTCAAGTTCAAAGTCTGTTGAGCATTGTCAATTTTCAAGGCCAGTCTACCCATACCATGAAGCCCTGGTCAGTCTACAAAGTCAGTCTATTCTGACACTGATGTAGGACAGTCTTTTCAATTAGCCAAGAATTGCTTCTGCTGTCTCCCTCAGCATTTCTATCACGAGTCTCTCACTCATCTTTCCAGTACTCTGGAGCTCCAAGATAGATGATTCCAAAGGACTCTGCCTTAGCAAGTCTGTGGCAGGTTTTTGTGTTGGATTGCAGCGGTCCAAACTCTGCCAATGGCAGCAGCATGGCCTCTTGGCGGGTGATGGCAGAGGGGCAAGAAGGAAGAAAGAGAGGCTGGAGGTGTGTGAACCCCCAACTTAAATCTTGTTGCACGTCTTGATGATCTCGGAGTCATTTTCAGCAGTGGTTTTTTTGGTGGGTTTTCCGAAGATACACCCCTACAAGAGTGGGTCAGTGTTGGCAGAGAATTTCTCAGGATTGCGTTGGTTCTTACAGCTAGCAACATCATCTGTGTGGCTTGCGAGGTTTCTTCCCAACGCTCCTTCAATAGGGCATATCCTTCAGCCACAACTGGCTCTGCCCAATCAACCCTAAAGAATGATAAGCTCCTCCCTATGTCGCTAGGCACTAACGTAAACTGTAAACTGTCTTTTACTAAGTCCTACTACAGGGACATCCCCTCACTCAGTTGGTTGACCTCATTCACTAAAAGGCATTCGACTCCATATGACATAGAAAGTCACCCTACGAATCCCCCCAGGGACAGCCCACCTTCAGACCTTCAGATGGAGAAACCTTGATTATATATCTTGTTAGAACAGCAGAGGTAATACCACTGTACCTCTCAAACTTATCCCCAGTTCTGTGGTGTCCCTCCTCAGGTATTAAGTACTGCATGGAGTCTGCCGAGGAGTCTGTTTCCATTCATCTCAGATAGAGAGGGCAACAGCTGGCCAAAGAAACGGTTCTGCCCAACTCCAGCTTGGTGAACAGAACTTAGTTGGGGTTGCTTGCATGAGCACAAGCATTTGCAGGTGATCACAGCCCCATGAAGAGTGGTTCTTCCCACAACAATCATTAACTACTTATCTACTCCTGGGGGTGGGGCTTCAGGCACCTCTCTGCCTGTGTGCCCCACTGGCCTTGGGAGCGCTTCCTTCCATGAGAGAATGTCAGTGTGTCTAGCCTTGTGCGGGTCTCGTGAGTAATCACAGCTGTTCCGATTTCAGTGTGGCTGTGGCTATGCCATGCTGGAAGGACAGAGTTCCACAATACAGACTACTAAAAGAATTTAACAGGAGTCTGGATAAAAGAGTCTAACTAAAAATAGTTTGTATCTCCGTAATCAGTGGAAGTCAACTAGAAAATATCACTTAAAAAATATTACCACTTTGGGCAGCAACAAATACAAGAAACACCTAGGAATAAATAGAATAAAAGATGGACAAAGCTCACATGGAGAAATAATAAAACTTTACTGAAAAAAATCATAAATAAGTGGATATACTTTGTTATGGGTAAGAAGCTAATATTATAAAGGCAGTGGGGTCACTTAGGCAGACAATCACTTTGGAACTGATATTTCATCCATGGCTGAGTGTGGGAGCGGCATTAACAAAGATAACCTTAACAGCCCAGCCTTTGTGGCTCTTATCCCAGGGTTGTTTATCCTGTAGTTAGGTTGTCCATGCTCTTTGCCCTGAGCACTACCAGCTGTCCCTTGCTTTAATCCCTTCCTGGACAGACTCCCAGTGTCTCCACTGAGATGAGGCCACCGTGCACCCCAGGGTGGTACTATGTAAACCAGGCATGCATCTTCCGTCAAGTTCTTGAGAAGCCCCTTCTTGGGGTGGACGTGAGTATCTGGAAGACAGGCAGATGGAGGCTGGTGGAGTCTGATGGGCAGAGTGGGATGGGCTCCTTCTGCACAGTCCTGGCTTAGAACGGCCTCTCATTTGGCTTCATGCTCTGCTGTTCCCATCTTCAACAGCAATAAGTTTGTTTTCAATGAAAAGGGACTCTGTAGTTTCTTTGTGCACTGGCCGGCAAGTTGAATGAAGGGTGGAGGTGGCACTGAGCAGCCATTCTAAGTGAAACATGTTCTATTACTGTAAGTGCTTATACTAACGTTACCACTGAGGTCGGAGAACAACTTGTGGGAGTGGATTCTCTCCTTCTACCATGTGGGTAGCAGTGATCAAACTCGGGTCATCAGGGTTGTCAGCAAGCAGCTCTACCTACTGAGTCATCTCTTCAGCCCCTCAACATTAGCTTTGTTCAGAGTGCTGAGCTCATCCACCCCTGGCCTGTGGTCACAGCTGTTAGGAAAAACCCATGGCTGACCTGTTGTGGTCGCCCACATCCAGAATTACAGGAGAATTGCAACTATGAGGTTAGCCTAGGCTGTACAGCAAGACCTTGTATCAAAATATAAGGGCTGGGGTACAGATCAGTGGTAGAAAGTATGCTTAGCATGGTTCGGGCCTGGGGTTCACATCCCAGAACTTCAAGAACAAACAAAAAGCCACAGCGTTGGCTGGGCTTTATTGGAAACTTCTGAGTACTTGTAGAGTGGCCATGTGTGTGGGAGAGCTGCTCCCGGGCACTGAGCCCACTGTGGATCCAGTCTTGGATTTCAGAGGGCTCACAGTAGTGTCCTGCCATCCAAAGGCTTCTCTGATGAAGTCGGCCTCCTGTGACTGTTTCATATCTAGTCCCATATGCAACCATCCTGGGATTCCTGAACACTCCCTCACACTGGCGACTGGATCTCTTCCTGTTGTATCTGAGGCTTTGTCTACCCTCCACCGAGGCAGTGCTAACCACCTACACTTGAGATAAACCCCTCTTGTCTTCTCAGAAGCCTGCACCATCCCAAATCCCTTCTCTACTCCTGTTTTAGATTCCTTAGTCAGTGAGTTCAAGATCCTGAAAAGGGGACTCTGTACCCCGGTGACATTCTAGTTGTCATGCTGTGTCTCTCCTGGCCTCCACAGTGTGTGCCACCTCCCTTTTGCTAATGCTGGGCCTAGACGAAGGGTTGTCCTCCCCCAGGAGCCTTCCCTGCTCTGACATTTAACGGTGGCACCTTTTACCCGAGGCACACTGGAGCCTTCTAAAGAGGGGGGGCACTGGCAGAAAACAGAGCACTCTGGGTAGAGGCAGCCTATGCAAACCAGAGAATCAACCCTTTTGTTCTGGTTTCTCCACTCCCATATCCTGACTCTTTCTTTGGAGGCAAAGGGCAGATATCCTAGTAGGAGAATTTACCATTTTCTCTGGCTAAGGGGTCCAGCGAAAGTCAGGTGACTCATGGGCCAGAGAGGAACCCAGGAACAGGCAGAAGCCCAGTTCTCAGGGAACACAGTTCTCCTCTTGACCTTGTTTACCACAGACTCCGTTGAACCACTGAGTTGTCTGTGCTCCCTGGGTCCCAGTTTCCTTTTATTGTTAAGTGAGAATGGATAGAGCCTTCCTCACCCACCGCTTGCCAGTTGGGTCAATGAGATGACATGGTGGATGGACAGTGCCCACTCTCAGTAGGCAGGCATCTGGAGATTTCCATGGGTTCATATCTTTCAGTAGGTTGGGCACTATATCCAGCTATATTGTCTTAGGGAAGCTATTCTAGGCCCTACCCAACCTCTCTTAGTTCTCAGTCTTGACTGTTTTTGTTCTGGACACCCTGGTCTCTTTGCTGTTTCCTGCACACAACACTCACCCTCCTGACAACTCAATGGCTCAAACATCCCCATTAGGCCAATATACTGATGGTACCTTCTCCCCGAGGCCTCTCTTGGCTACCTTATCTAAAAGGGCAGCTTTCCTCACAGCCACTTCCCTGGCTTATCTTCCTCCACAATCTATCACAGTATGACACAGTTGTTTTTATTAGTTTACATTGTAACTATTTCCTTCAATGAGAATGGCAGAGCCGCAAGAACACGTTGTTGTTGTCTTTCATGTTCATTGCTCTGTATCCGGGCCCAAAGAAGTACCTGGCACACAGTAGATAGCCAATTAGTTTAACAGATAATTAGCATGGCCGTGATTAGAGTATAAGCTCAGAGTCAAACTGAGGTCTCAATTCACCGGCTATGCAATGTTAAGCAAGTGACTTAAACCCTTTGAGACTGGACTTGTTTATAGGTGAAAAGGGACACAAAACTACCCCTTTCAAAGAATTGTTAAGAATTAAAAGTACTAAAAATGTTTCTCTTAGTCTGGCAGGAGGAGGTGGTGCGTCTGTTGTAACTCTAAGTGAGCAGGAATGCAACAATGTTACAGGATCTTTCTTTCCTCTCTTTCTTTCTTTTTCCTTACAAAAATGTTTACTTATTTTATTTACTTTATTTGTGTAACTGTTTTGCCTGCATGTGTGAGCACTATTTGCATCCCTGTTGTATCCCCTAGAACTGGGGTTACTGATGGCTTGAGCCATTATGTGGGTACTGGGAGTCGAACCTGAGTCCTCCGCAAGATACCTCTTAACCACTGAGCCATCTCTCGGGGTTCCCAGGACCTTTCTTAAAGATAAGTAGCTTCCTGGTTTTCTAGGTTCAGAGCTGTGGCTTGTAACCATGGAACAAGGAGCTGACTGGTGGTACAGGCCCAGCTGTGGCTGCAGCTTTAAGAGCCACAGGGTTCACCAAGCAGGTGCTGGCCAGCCATTGCCTCCTCAACAAATAGCTACTGGTATTCTGGGCTGGATTAAAGCTGCTGGGCCAGCTGGCCATCTCTATAGGAGAGGAGGGGTTGGGATTATGGGTGTTTTTCCTGCACATATGTCTGTGCACTACATGAGAGACCAGAAAAAGGCATCAGATCCCTTGAAACTGAAGTTACAAAATGTTGCAAGCTACCACATGGGTGTTAGCAATCAAACCCGGGTCCTTTGGAAAAGCAGCCGGTCCGTCCTCTTAACCACTGAGCCAGTGGCAGTGCAGCTCTGGGGTGCAACTGAGGCAGGCATTAAACTCTTGTCTGGAGTGCCTGACTTGGTCTCTGACCACCCGCCTCCAGGAGACCCATTCTTTATCCAGGGGCTGGATAAAGGAGTGTGAGAGGCCCAGGAGACGACCTGGGGGCTGGAACAGAGATGGAAGCTGCTGCTCTTGCAACTCAGAGGCCCTCAAGCATGGCCCTGTGCTGCCTCCCCGCTATTCTCTGAGGACTGACACTTGGGTTGGACTAGGGCCTCCCCTAGCCCTCCTATGCTGCTCTATCCATGCAAATGCTGGTGATGAGACAGTTCTGACAGGTCAAACAAGACTTCGTGGTCAGGCTCACTTCCATCCTTGTGGATGTTGGCCCAGCCTCAAAGCCTCCAGGCTTCCCAAACTGTCCCCTTAGTTTATAGATTGCTTCAACAGTGGGTATACAATAATTACTGTGTCCCGGGCACCATTTGGTTGCTGAGGGCACACCTTACTTAACCTGTGCCCTAGAGTGGCCCTAACCTCACGTACACTGGCCAATGGCCAAGCAGTTTCAGGACAACTGGGTCAGTGGTTGCTTAGATAAGCACAGGGGAGCTATGGGAAAACACCAGTGGCACATTTAACTCAAATTAAGGAATCGAGAAAGGATTCCTGAAAGAGGTGATACCTGAGCACAGCCTTGGAGGACACATCGGTCCTGATCTGTGTCCACATCAATTTTCCTATCTGCTGGGTAGGCAGGCTGGGTGAGCTGATTTAAGCAAAAGCTAGAGTGTTGGGCCTGCCCACGATGGTGGTGGAGGACTGCAGAGTTCAGAGCGAGATCATGTCCATCTTCCAGCCCCACACTAAGGAGAATGTTAACTTTCTCTAAAGGCTGCTTTGAAGGAGCAGACAGAGCCCTTCCCACATCCCACCAGGCCGAGCACACCTCCACGTGGGCAGCCCACTGGGGCAAGGGTTTTGTGTCCTTTGGAGCAGGCCTAAGTTTGCTTGAAGAGATAACAGATAAGTAATCATGGACAATACATTCCACTCTGCTGACCCACCCACCTTGTCCTTTTGTCCCAATCCCTAAGCAACAGCTCTGGTCTCAGAGGACCCCCACCGTGGTAGGAGGTAGGTCAGGGCCACTCATCTCCATGGAAACCCTTCCTATAGCTCCAGGATCACAGATGATTCCTGAGCCCTGGACCAAGACCTGAGGTCTGAGAGACCTTGTCAATTTTCTGCCCCAATTTGTGTCTGTTTCTTCCTCTAGACACACCTAGAGGAAGACTAGACACACCCATTGGTTCCCTCCTGCTTGCTCTGCTTCTGATTCTGTGGATACCCCAGGACTGGGCCTTGCTCCCTCCAACATTTCACGAGTCTATCTTCCTATGCCTGTGCCCTCCTGCCCAGAGCTGGCATGGCCTTACCTGCTGCCCTGCAACAGGCACCTTCCCCAGGATGTCTATGACCTAGGCATTAAGTCATGCTGGAACTGCTCATGAGAACCAGCCAGCAGCAGCCTCTCCCCAACCTTTATGTGACTACAAGCCATGCCTTCAGGAGAAGAGGGTGGCACAAGGGCAGGAAAATTGGAAAAAATCGAAACAAAACAAAAAATGGCGCATGGGGCTATTACTGAGTGGTAATAAATTAGGCACAGAGACTAGCACAGCTATTCTGGTTTTAGGGGTTTGTTGTTGTTGTTTGTTGTGCCCCAGGCAGCACCAGGCCTTGCCAGTTACAATAGCAGCTGGGCCTCCCCTTGTGAGGCTCACAGAGGAATGTCTTCACCGAGGGGGACAGCTCCTGGTGCTATGAGGTCACATGAAACAGGAAGTAAAGAGAGTACTGGCCAAAGCCTGGAGGGCAGCTTTGAGGCAATAGGTGAGATCGCCCCCTGGTGGCCAAGAAGGAACTGTAGAAAAGGCTCTGAAGGTAACTTCCAGCTGAGTCAAGGCTCTAAGGGAAATAAATGCCAGAGGTCTTTCCTAGAAAAGGAAATCTGGAATAAGACTGCTTCCCTGAGCCGACCTACAGTGTGATGGCCCACTTGAAACGCCACCCCTTAAGACCCTAGGGGCCCATTCAATCCTCTATGGGTACTGAGGATGGGGGTTGCAGCTAGCTACTGCTGGGGCAGCAGTTGGGGTCCCTAACCCCACCAGGTCCACATCCAGGCATGACTCAGGGCAGTCATGGAAACAGCATGGTCTAACTCCCTCAAAGAACAAATAATTCCCGGAGAGGGAAAGATCCTTGCCTGGAGTCCCACAGCGAGTTAGTGGTAGAGCACACCCCCACTCCCCAAGCTCCTTCTGGATTTGCATCAATGCACTCCACAGGTACCTAGGGAGCTCAGGGCTCCCTGGATACCCTGGTTAATCCTGGCTCCATCACTGGTCTCATTGTCTTGGACACGTTAGTTAACCTTGTTGAGCTCAGTTCTTCACCTGCAAAATGAAAGCCTTAGTCAAATTTCTCTAGAGTTTCATGAGGATCAATGATGACTTTCTGTCAAGTTACTATTGTTCCTTCTAAATATGAACCGCCCACCTCCCACACCACCCCTCCGCCCCCATCCCCACCTCCAGCAGTGTGGCCCTTGCTCTTGTTGGGTTCAGGGTGGAAGCTGAGAAAACTCACTTCAGAGACAGAAGCTTAAAAACGAAAGCTTTATTTTCTGGGCTCGCAGGGAGGATGCCAGTTTGTGATCTGAACAGTGTCCCCAAAGGGAGATTGTACAACATTTTAAAAGGATGGGGACACAGAGAGAGGGGGAGCAGGGTGGGCTGTTGTGTTGACCAATCATTTTGACACAAGAGGTTAAGCAAGGAAGTTAAGGTTGATGACTGAACATTATCCGGTCACCCCGTTTCAGGGTCCTTGATTCAGTATTTGCAGACAGGTCCCCTTTTGGACTCTGGCCTGGAATTTAGGATGATAAGGGAACAAAGGAGTAAACAAGCTGCACATAGTCAATTAAATCAAGACAAGCAACACATTTATGGCTTGTGTGCCTTAGATTAGATAAGGGGATAACAGCAACTTCCTTCTTTATATCCTTTACTGATTAACAGACAATCATGAAACACCTGAAGAAGCAGGAGAGGAGTTGGTTCTGGGGCATGGGAACACTGAACTCAGTTTTGTCCCTGTCAGTAAGATAGAACTTGTCCCTGAGATGGCTGGACTCAGGGAACTGTCTCCTAACACTCTGTACCACCACAGAGGAGCTTCTCTGGAGCTGGGGCTGATGTAAGGTTGCCAGGCTAGGCCCCAGTATCATGAGGTCTGGGCAGAGGCTGCGGGGAAAAATGGGAGGGGCCGGCGCCTTGGGCTTCCTAAGACACTACCACCCATCACAGGCTGTTCCAGGTGTACCACCAGGGGGTGGTATAGGCCTTGCAGTTGAGCTAGAGATGCCTAAGGTGGGAAAAAAGATGTGGGGCAGCCTGAAAGGGGAGCAAAGTGGAAGTAAGGCTGGAGCTGTGCTGTCAGCTGAGCGCTGTTTGTTCTCCACAAGTCTCTCAGGGGAGAATTGCATGCTGTCCCCGTGGGCCCAGTTTCTGGCCTGGAAAGAGATGTCTCCTTTCTGGGCTCCTGCTCCTGTTTGCCTTCAGTAGTCCTCTGCCTGAGCAGCCCTCATTCTGAGGTCTTCTGGAGGATGGGGCTTGGCTCTGAATGTCTACTGGAAGGGACAGACTGCCCGGCAGAGGATAGGCCTAAGACAGCCTGATGCCACTTCCTTTTACTGCTGCCGCCCTATCCCCACATACACTTAGTCCTCCAAAGTATTTCTTTTCTGCTTCCTTCCCTCAGGGATCCCAGACAGATTTCAGACACACTTCTCTACCCCTGCTGGACACTTGATGTGGGAAGACAGTAGAACAGAGGCCCATCCTACACATCAGCTCCCCATCTCTTCTGCTCAAGGCCCAGAGCTGGGGAGGGTGGCTTTCTGAGGGTCAGGCCCCTATTGGGGCCTAGTGAGAGTGGAGTTCCCTCAAAACCTCAGCTCAGATGCCCTGGACAAGACTCCTGAATCCAATCAAGGGACAAAATGACAGTAGACATGGCCAGAAAGGAAAGTGAAAAGGAAGCCAGGCCTAAGCAGGGGCTCTGGCTAGGAGCTGGCATGGGGCTCCCAGAAATGATGTTCTCCCTGGAAGATGGAGTATGGTTCATCCTTCCCTCCTTGCCCATCTCAGCCTGGGGAATCTGGTGGGGCTGGCCAAGAGAAAAGAGAGACATCTCAGGGTGTGGCCTCGTCTGCCGGCAGCTCTGTCATACTCCAAGGCCTCGATGTCCTGGGTGAGGTGCCTGAGATGTGGGGCACAGGCTGGGCACAGGCTGCTGAGGGAGGGGACCAAGGGAGGGGCCAGGCGCAGCAGTGCCACCATTGTCCCTTAGAGCAGCTGAGCCAGGAGCTGCAGGCTCACAGCCGATGGGGATCTTCTCAGTCCCTTCGGCTAGGTCTACCTTCTCTAGCCTTCACTTTCCCTTCCTAGTCCCAGACTCCATTTGTCAGGGTTAAGTCCAAATGTCTACTATGCTTCCCCTGACAGTCCTCAAAGGATCACTCCTGGCTGTGAGGACCTTCCCCCAGCCCAGGAAACCCAGATCCATCCCTCTGTTCCCTCACCTTCTGCTCCCGGTCCCAGGAACAAACAGTCAGGGCCTATCCTCTGGCTTTCAGATCTTGTGGGTACAGTCATGGTTCATGCCGTAGGGTGTGGAGACCCATCACCATGCTGAATTATAGCATGTAGAATCAACCGACGTTCTGGCTGGGAGGGGGCAGATCCCAATCCACAGAGCAGTCAGAGGACCCTCGCACCAGTGTCCTGGGCCATCCATCATGACAGCATCAGCTGGTGCAGCCCAGTCACAGTCTAAACACGGGAGTAAAGTGTATTGACCCAGTTGCTATAGGCAAAGAGATGTGGGAGCCAGGGAAGGAAAGGCTCCAGTTTTGCTGAGCTGACAGTTTTCAGATTCCTGCTACGAACCGTGTGTTTGGCTTTTTGTGATCAAGGATCTGGTCCCCATTGCTCACCTTGGCAGCATTGCAGGTCCTGCCCACTTCAGTGAGCAACTCAGGATCTGGGAACCCCTCTGGGTCCTTCTGTACCATGGAAGTGGATAGTGTTGAGTCTCCTTCTAGGAGCTGGGGACTCCATGGCCTCTTTGTTCCTTTTACAGTGGGTTGAATCGCGCAGGTGGGAGATGATGGCCCCCTTCCAGGCACTGGGAAGGCTGGGCTCCAAACTGTTACAGGACAGCACAAAAGGGCCAGACGGTAGGGCCAGCCATGCCTCATCACAGCATGAGAGGTTAGGGAGGGCAGAAGATGGGTTTGGCCCAGGGAGGACAGAATGGGGGAGATTTCACCCATTCCAGATAACACAGATGTGGTGTGGTTGTTTCCTATTGGCTGTATCTACTAGACCTGTCATCTGAAACCTGGCATCCCCCCAGGGAGGAGTCACCAGAAGGCTTCCTATGGCACAGCCAAAGGAGTACCCCTTGTCCAGAAGGAGGCCAGGTGAGGCTCTAACAGGGCCTGAACTCCCAGGAAAAATATACCAGGTGTATCCCCTCCTCTGGCCTGGAGAGGTTCCATAGTGGGGGCTGGGATGTGTTCCCAGGTACGAATTGCTCTTCCTCTGGCAGCAGCACCCACACTACCCCCCACCCCCACCCCACACACGTGCGTCAGAGGAGCTGTCTGCGCTTGCACTGGGCTTCCCAAGCGATGAGACACGGCTCCCAGCCTGCCTTCCCAAGCCGCTGGCAGCTTACACCCTGTCATCTGGGGTGGCTACAGTTCCCTTTGTGCTCCCAGATCCCCTCTCTGCAACTGGCCCGTGGCTGCTCCCAGCTTTCTCTGTGGGCAATGGATCCAGATCCTTCCCCTCTGTAGAGGGGAGGGCAGTGGTGGAATAGTGGGAGACAAAGCTGCAAGAAGAGGAATATTCTCTCTCTCTCTCTCTCTCTCTCTCTCTCTCTCTCTCTCTCTCTC
>CAJQZJ010032679.1:2941190-2958397 GCA_907164525.1 Lophiomys imhausi
ATATATGTATATACATATATATGTCTTGATTTTTATTCAGTTAAAAAATTCATGTCTATTTTGCTTCCTGATTCTGTGCTTGCACCTTTGAAATTTTCACAGTGAATTTTTTTTTCTGATTCTCAGTAAGGAAAGTATATTTGATTCTGTCACAAACACATTTAACACACATTGGCCTACTTTGGACCCTGCCACCATGACTTCTTTTTGTTTTAAACAATTTCATAAGGACTTTAAGTCTAGGAAAAAAAAAATCAGTCGAAGTCTGCCTGGGTATACACCGCGGGCACTTTATTCTTCGTATAAAGGTAGACACTTTTCCTGCCATGGGTTCAGGGCAGCCTGGATTCAGTAGAGGCTGCACTAGGGAGAAACCTACAATAGTATGTCAAATGCTGGACCATTCTGACCCTAAACTCCATCCTCACCAAAGGAAAAAGAAGTAGCTTTTTCTTCTTCAAATGAAATTCATACCTAAACGAACCAGAAAAAGTAGAGCCACTCTGGTGGAACTGGCCTCGAGGGACTCACAGACCCACTCCCCAGGGGTGACCTTCCCCTGCCCCTGTAGCTCTAGATGGCTTCAGTGGGACTCTTGAGCTCCAAGACACACACACTGGAAACCGTTCTAGCTGAAAACATGGAACATGGTGGCTAGGCTCTTCTTTAAAGGGCAGTCAAGATGGGAGAGACCAAGTCTTCAGTGAATGCAGGTGTCACCTTCTACAAGGTGTTAGATGTCTTTGGATTTGCACTCTCATTAATTCTCGTGACTGTCTGTGAGCAGGTGTTCCCACAACATTTTATAGATGAGGAAGTGTGCTCCGAGAGGAATGCGCCTTGCATGACACGGCTGCTAGTGACAGAAACCCAGCTCCCCCAGGAATGTGTGCTTGCTCACGATGAGGAATCCAACAGTGGAGGGAAAGCTGCTTCAGCTGGGTATGGCTGTGGCGTTAGGAAACTGACATCATGGAACAGTCACTCGGCAAGCATTCCAGACATGAAGAGGGATGGCAGTGTCCTGGCAACAGGGAGTAGGCTATGACCAGTGACTGTTACCCCCAGGGGACCTAACTACCATACTTGCTCCTCCCCAGGACATCAGCATGTGGGGACTTCCCATCCACCAGGAAGACTGGGAAGGTAGACTAACAGTTCGTGGGGAGGGAAAATAGAAGCCCAGCCTGGTGAAGATCCTATGTCACCATGGTGGTTGGCTAGATTTCTGGGTGGCATCCAAGGGCCTCCTAGAAACCACCTGGGCACAAAGAGAGATGCTCCTGGCACTGGAGTCTGGGCTTCACATACTTTATTCTATGTGGGTGGTTCCTTTCTCATCAGTATTTTTTGGGTTCCTGGACAAAGGACGATAAAGAACCCCTTGGGCTCTCTGGAGTTCCTAGACCTCAGGATCTTCCAGACTCATGTGAGGCCCCATGTCCATCAACATAGTTGATTCCCTCTGAAAATCAAGCTTGTGAGGCCAGGATTGCCTGGCCCACCTGCCATGCCTTCTAGGGCCCTTTAGTGGGCTACCACTCTCTGTACATGTTGGGTGGAGTCATAGGAAAATGACTTGGCTTGTTCCTATACCCCTAGATCCTCCGGGGACAGAGGTCGGGGGGGGGGGGTTGTCTCTGACCTTCTTGGTTACTTTCCTACTCAGGAGAAATACTGAGAGCACAGTTGTTGGGAAGGGAACCTATAATTGGCTTTCCTACCACTATTTAGCCTACAGCTGCACCTGGATATGGCAGCCAGAGAGCAGAGAGAAGAGAGGAAAGTAAGAATGGCTGATCTGGGGGACCAGAGAAAAGTGGAGAATTGACAGCAAGTGACCTCCTGCCACTGTGGAGGTAAGCAAGGAGAGCCCACAGTAATGAAAGAAAGAAAGAAAGAAAGAATTTTTCATTGTGCTTGTTTGGTTCACACCAATCTCCCTGGATGGTACCTTTGATTTCTTTGCATTAAAAATCTGTGCTGCTACACTTCCTGTTTATTCAGATATATTTATCCTTCTCAGGTCTCTGATGTGGTTGAAGACTAGATAGTTATAGTCTCACAGTTAAGTTTTAAGTTGTTTAGGAATTAAAAGGATAGTTTAGGTCTGAGAAGATGCTTTTAAGTTGGTAATGCAAGTTAGGATGGAAACGGAGTTAGGTATAGAACTTTAAACTCATTGAGGTAGATAGATAATAGAATATTCTTATCAGTTGCTAAATACATATGGACTGGACATTGGGAATGTCTGTCATACCTTATATTTTTCATAATTGTTTCCTAATTGTTAAAAAAGAGAGATATAGCTATATTTGAAAAAAAATTGTATTTGATAGTTTTTGAGACTTGTTCCAGGTCTTACTCTACGAGATGTGTGCAATGCCCTTTTCTTATATTTTTGGTTGTGATCCTAGCCTTTAACGGTTGAGACATCTCTCCAGCCTGCACCACCCTTTTCTAATTAAAAATACATTTATATTTTTATAAAGTAAAAAAAAAAATCTATGCTGAACAATACCAGACATGACTAAAGGGCCTGGATTTCAAACACTGTATAGAGAAAAATGATAAAAAATATTACAATAACTTTACATGAAGCACATAATGAAATATTATCAAATATTATTTTGATATATTGACCTAAAATTAATTTTACCTGTTATTATTATTGTTGTTGTTGCACGGAGTTACTGGAAAATTTCAAATTGCACGCATGGTCCATATTCTATTTCTTTTTTTTTTTTTTTTTGGTTTTTTTCGAGACAGGCTTTCTCTGTGTATCCTTGGCTGTCCTGGACTCACTTTGTAGACCAGGCTGGCCTCGAACTCACAAAGATCCGCCTGCCTCTGCCTCCCAAGTGCTGGGATTAAAGGTGTGCGCCACCACCGCCCGGCTCACATATTCTATTTCTTTTGGACTGCCTACAAGCATGATGAGAGGGACAGAGGCCAAGGAGTTGGGATGGACTCCCAGCTAGTCGCAGCCAGTCAAAGCCAGCGAAAAGCTGGGCCCAGGGAGGAAGGCTGACTGAGCCAGGTCCCCAGATGCCTCCAGTCTGAGGAAAGCCAGGAGCAGGAAGGAAACAGGAAGTGCAATAATCAGAAAGGAAGTCTGTGTTATACCTTACACACTGCCCTGTTTCAACTCCATGACAGAGACGTGGGATACATAACCTTACTTCCATTTTATGTCTGAGGAAACTGATGGTCTCTGAGGTTGGCGCAGTCACCTGGGTCACAGAAATTGTGAGTGGCAAAGCAATGATGAGATTCAAATTTATTGGGCTCCAAAGCTTGGATGCTTCGCCTCCAGCTTGTCCTATGAGGTAGTTTCCGAGTCTTGGAGGTGGAAGTGAGATTTGGGATTTCTGCCTCTGAAGAGAAAAGAGACGAGCTTCACCGATCAATGCAATGGTGGGCACTTACTGGGGACATTCTAGATCCCTCTGTTTGTCTGGGTCTGGAGTCCCATCCTCCTACTTGTGCTGGGAAGAGCTGCATGGCTTTTCCAAGATTGTGTGAGAAGCCCTGGAGTTCAAGGCCAGGACTCCTGGGCTGTGATAGAAGAACTACGCAGGTCGTGACCAGATACACCCAAGACATCAAAGCAGGGCACAGCAAGGCAGCTGGTTCAAAACAAAAGCCTTGGGTTGTGGGTCTTGAGGCCCTGGGCTCTGGGGAAAATGAGGAACACTGAGACCATTTTATTGCCACTTGCTATGTAATTAATGACTTAATGACCTTTCAGAAGGCACAAGGAGCAAGAGAGCCATTAATGAATTCGAGAACATGACCCCAATTGAGAGCTGAGTCTCCATGCCCTGCAGGTCCAGCGGGTAGAGTCCTTGCCGCCATGGCCTTTGTCTGCTGCTGCATCCTCAGTCCTTATCTCTCCTTTCTCAGGCATGGACACCTCCACAAAAGACTGCGGTCAAAACTGGGGTCTGCTCATGGTTGCTGGGAGCTGGTGCCCAGTGCCCAGACCCTATGTGTAGGGCCTTGCAATGTTGCATGGGATAGTGGCTTCTACATGCATGGTCTTATGGAGTGGTGCCAAATCATTGCTCCCACCCCATTCTGGTCTGGATATTAAGGGCTAGTTCTGAAGCTATTTCCTGTTGTCTCCACACACACCGAGGGTCCTGCCTGTGAGCCTTTGACATGGGCCCCTCACCCTGCAGCTGAGATGTACCCTTCCTCAGAGATCTCTGGTCGGTTACTGATTTGGACAACAAGCCCACACACTGCCAGTTGGTTTTCTCTGAAGCATTCAAGTTCCTAGACTACTCCATGTTTCTATCTAGAAGGCTCTTTACCTTCTTTTTCTCGCTGGCATTATTTTTTTTTCCTCATCTACAAAATGATCTGGACTCTATAGATCTAGGATGGGTTAAGAGGAAACAAAATAAAATGCATAGTGTCTGACAAAAGAAGTGCCCTCCCCCAACCTATCCTGTCCAACCAGGCCCAGTCCAAACCCCACATGCTCCAAAAGCTCCCCCCCCCAATTCTGTCATCAGAGCATCAAGAGGGCTTAGTAGGGGGTCCGAAGTGCCTACCCCCATTCTTAATTTCACCTAGTTTCCAACATTTCTAAGCAATGATTTTGACATTTTGTGTAAAAAAAAAAATGGTACATGTTAATGGTAAACACCCAAGCAACTCCAAATTCTGCAAGGAAAGTAATAGATCACCCCAAATCCTGTGTAAACCAGGATTACTCTGTGACCAGAGTAAACAACAAGAATATTGGCTGAAGATTGGTTCTGACATATCTCCAAATATATATGTAGAATGGTGGCCAGGTAAAGAATTTTACAATTTTGTGATAATATAATACATTTTAAACAAGTTGAAAGTATTATTTATTTGTACTCCTACATAAGAAGAAAAAAAAAAACTGAAGGCATTCTTCAGCCTTCCAAAAAATGCCTCATAACCACAAGAGACATTTTGTTCCTATAAGATCTATGAATAAGAGCACTTATTTTTAAAATTTATATATTGTGGTTTCATTTTAGGTGGCCTGGCTGACACCCTTTGATGAAAGAGGAAATGACTGCCACCTTACACTTCATCCCAGCTCCCCTTCTCCCACCTCCTGACTTTTGTTGCTCACATGACTTTCATCTTTTTAGAGATTTTGTTCTTTTATACTCCCTCTGTAAAGCTGTGTGCTTCAATGGAGGTGAAGCTTGCTACCAGCCTTTCTTCCCTGGCCTCTCTGTTCAGGATGTCCGTGATTAGATCATTGAGGGCTCATGGGATGAATCAGGGGCCTGTGAACATTATCCGTGCTCCACCACTGAGCCCCACCCCACCCATCAGGTGTATTTTTAAGGTGAGCTCCTCACACCTGAGGGCCTGTTGACACTTCTGACCTGAACTAGTGATCTTCCACTTTGTTTTGGGGAACGTTGCTTTGGGGGACAGTGTTGCCTTCTGGTATGGAATGGGGGTTAAGTGTGAACGGAGCCTTTTCCTCTTGTAACCATTTGGCTTTCTGGCTGGACACCTAATAAATTCTTTGTAAAAATAATTTATTTTTTATTTCTTCAAGTTACATCTCAATCACAATCCCCTCCCTACTCCCCCCCTCCAGTCCCACCCTTCCACCCTCCTCCCCCTCAACCCCCCCATTCTCTTCCCTTCTTTTTTTTAGTTCAAGGTATTTCTTTCCCCCCAACAGCTCTCCCTTTCAGTCCAACAAATGGTTCTTTTTCTTATAACTATAAATACAATACAAAACAACAGAAATAAATAGGCCACAATTATAAGAGTTATATGGCTTAGCATACATTCCCGATGTCCAGTCCATATGTATTTGGCACCTGACTTTAACATTCTACTATCTAACCATCTCCATGAGTTTAAAGTTCTCTGTCTAACTCCTGCAGGACAAGCTGGGGCATCCTTCAGATCAGCTGTGTCTCTCTGTGTTGCTCCTCCACTTTTCTCTGCTGTAAACTGTACTCCTTTCTTTGCACACTCAGTTCTTTACTAATTACACTCTGGCTATCTTTTCTGGTTCATTTGCTTGCCTTTAGGAATATTAATTATTCTAATGTTAGCAGGTCTTCATTTGCGTTTGCCTTCCAAACCCACCTCTCCAGTTGCTTTTGGTCTCTACCCGTTTTCCTCTACATGGGTGATAATGGCCTCAAGGCTTTCTGTTATGCTGTTCTATTCTAGGCCTCGCATGTCATTTCTAAATCTTAGTGGACATGTAACTCACACATCTAATTATTAGGCACACAATTGTATTTGGTTCTTGTTTTCCTAACCCCATGACCCATCTTCGTTTCCTTCAGTTTTATAATGATCTATTCTTTACAGCCAATAGCCATGAGCCCACTTTCAAACACGAGATGCTGCTGAGAGACCTGTGTCTGGCTTCTGCTGGGTCCTCTCCCTGAGTGGGTTCTTCGCCCTGCTCTTCACGCTGCGGTCCGTCCACCTCCCTCCCCCGCCCCGCTGTATGTTTTCACAGTTGCTGCGCCATTTCTTTTCATATTGCTTATGCTAACATGAGCAGCTCTGTCCACACCCTCTACTTGCTTTGATATAAAGCAGATGAATCACATCTGTCTTGTATTGTTCCCTGGATTGCCTCATGCCTGTAAATCTTGCCTCATGCCTGAGGCCTCCTCGGAAACAAGGCTGTGCTTCACTCTTGCCTAGCCTGAGTGCCTCTCCTTGGCACATGCCAGGCGCAGGCACGTAAAACTGATGTCTGACTTTGGATGGGGGTAAGTGGAAACTGGAGTTGTGTTACCTCCTTCTCAAGTCTTAAAGGCTTTTTTTTTTTAAGGTAAATACAAAGGACTCTCTACAGTTCTGAGAACTTCTTGAGGAAAACTTGAATCTATTCAGAAAACATAGCTTTGTCAAGTGAAAAGGGTGGTGTCTAGCACACAGCAGGTCTACCATGTATGGTAGAATAACTTAGAAAACATTCCCCTGACAGGGAAAGTATGAGGCGCAGGGCTTTGCAGAGCAAGCTGCACCCAGAGAAGATGAATGGTGCAGATACTCCCCTGCCCCATAGCCTGGCAGCATTAATCTAAGCCAGTGGCAGGCAGATTCTTGCAAATCTTACTTGGAAGACAGAAATTGAGAAAGCATTGCTGGTAACACAGGGGGAAGGGAGAAGCACGAGGCAGCATGAGGTGTGCCAAAGGGCATATGCCCAAAAGAGTGGAAATCAGGAACTCGACCAGACCTTTGTGTGCCCAAGTGGACAGCAGCGTTCTTTGCAGGAACTAAGGGGTGGAAGCAATCCAAATGTGAGTGACAGTTTAATAGACCCAGTGTGGTATGTACACACCGTGAAAAATTACTCAAAAAGGATGGAGATTCTGGCACATGATAGAACACAAGTGGAGTTTGGTAGCATTTTATGTTAAATGAAATAAGCCATGCTGAGAAGACAGATGCTGTTTGAGTCAAATTTTGCAGGTCCCAAAAGTAGCCAAAGCACAGTAACAGAAAGTAGAATGCATTGGAACTGGAGAGGTGGCTCAGCAGTTAAGAGCCCTTCCGACTCTTGCATAGGACTGGGGTTTGGTTCTCAGTACCCGCTTGGTTACTCACAAACACCTGTAACTCGAGTCCCAAGGGGATCTTGGGACTGGACTTTGAAACCCTCTTCTGAGTTCCATGGGCTCCTGCACTCACATGGCACACATACATACAGTTAGGCACACACATACACATAAATGATTGAATAAAATTTAGATTAACAAGAGAGAAATTAGGTTATAGTTGCCAGGGGCAGAGGGAGAGGATATGGGTGTTACAGTATGGAATGGCCAAAGAGTTCTGGAGATGAGTCGTAGGGAGAGCTTGTGTGGTTGTGGGTGCATTAGTAGTAGTCTTCAAAACTGCTTGGGTGAAATATTTTCCCAGGGTATGAAAATATGCAAAACACTAATTGAACTTGAAATTTTATATTCTCGAGCCTCAAAACAGACCTGGGTAGACTCCTGAAATGCGTAGAGTTCCCTTCAGGAGTGAGTTGCTAAGGTTAGAACTTTGAGCCTTGAGCCTGTTCATGAAGCACTCTAGTCCTGGGCTGTAGCCCCAGCCCCTGAAATGTGCCTTGGAGTAAAGTCCTGATACATGTCTTTTTTTTTTTTTTTTTTTTTTTTTTTTTTTTTTTTTTTTTTTTTTTAATGCTATCTAGCCTGGAACCTGTGGAGAGGTAAAGATACCTGAAATGTAATGAACAACTGGGCCAGGGACATCTGTATAAGTGATAAGAGGCGATACCCAAGAGCCTTCTGGAAACTTGTACCGTTACCATCTGTGTGCTGGTCCCAGGCCATCAGCTCAGTAACTTGCCCTTTCTGGTAACCTACATGGCTGCCCCAGGAGCGGCAGCAGAGGAAGGGCAATGGGTAGGGAAAGGATCCTCCAAGATCACCTTTGGCACTGTCCTGAGCTGTTCCCAGAGTTTGAGAATCTCGAAGTGGGAAAAAGCAATCCTGCCTCTGCCTCCCTTCATCCCTGTAAGGTTCCCTCATGCCATGGGCCTCCCATGTCTGGGTCTCAACATGACTCATTGTCCACAGAGATTTCAACAACAGGGAAGTGTCCATAGGAGGCACTGGGAAGAGGGTGGACACTGGCTGATGGCCGGAGGGGCCATGCACCATCCTGAGAGCTAGGTAGATGGAGTCAGCTGGTAGGTGGGGATGCTGTTTTTAGTCCTCGTGGACCAGGCTCATCCTTTGCTAGAAGGAATACATATTTTTTAAATTTAGCTATCATGGATCCTAAGCAAAAGGATGCTGTCATCTTATATAAGTGGCTAGCCCAGACTGGGACTAGAAGTCTGGGAAACTCATTTTATATTTCTACTCACCCTCCCTCTCCTTCTCTCTCTGCAGTGGATTCACGAATTCTGTATGTAAGTCAATGTGGCTAAATGGGCTGCCATGTGCAGATGAGTAAGTGGGTACATGGTGGAGAGTCATCCTCCCAAAAGAGCCAGGTGGGCTAGAAACTGAAGGACTCGGGGCACTTTTGTGGCCTGGGTACCAGTGGACATGTTTCTCTGCATGGCATGTTGGTCATTTTGCCCACAAGTCACCTCAAATTGCCCCACATCTCTGCCTTTGCACCTACTCTTTCTACCTAGAAAAGGCAAAACTAGGAAGTAGCACAGTTGGCACAAGAACCAGTTCTTCTCACTCCACATCCCAGTGTGCCCCACTCCTCAAGCTTGCTTTGAGTTTTCTGTGCAATGCATTTGGTGGCTTTCAAGTCTATACGGTGTCATCCAGAATTCTTTTCCTTCCTTTCCCTGAAGCTCTTCTGTGATTAGACTAAGCAGAGAGGTTTATCGTCTAGGAAAGGGTATTGAAGAGCGACAAGAAAGAGACTTTGAGGAAACCTCAGCAGAAAACAGAATCAGACACCAAAAGAAGACGAGTGACCCAGATGATTCAGCCTGACAGACGCCCTCAATAGCTGTCTCCATCAAAAGCCTACAACCACAACAACTCAATATCGCTAAGACCGTTCAGCTCTACACAATGCTCCAGCCAGAACCTCAGTAAAGCCTGGAAGTTCAGCTTCTGCCTACAAACTCCTTAGGACATCTAAACAGCTGAGAACAGAAGGACTGAACATAAAAGGATTGTACTAACATTTTTAACCATTTTTCCATTTTGGTTCGGGCCCCAAACAGGTTTAGTACGACCCAAATCAGCAGGAAGTCATTTTAAGAGTGGGACGTCCCATACCCAGAGGGTGGGGAGGGTGTTTCTCCGCGCCCCCCCCCCTTTTTGGTTATTTGAAGGACAACTGAAAACTCTGTTATTTAGGGGAAGAGATTACAAGTTGTTAAATGGTCCTATTTAATGGGTTTTGGAGGTTAGACCCAGGGTATTCCTTCTTTCCCTTTTCTGTATCCTTCTTTATCTCCTATGTAGGAATGCACGGACTTGAGAAAAATTGAGACATAGACATAGCACAGGAAGGACCAAGAAGAAGGGTCAGATTATTGAATATGCCCTTATACCTTTGTATATTGATACAAAATTAGTAGTATATTTGGCTAAAGTGGTATTGACCATTGTTTATTGTGCAAAAATAAGATTATATTGGACTACGTCGGTATTGATATTTGTATATTGATACAAAATTAAGATTATAATTGGCCACAATGGTATTGACCCTTGTATATGGAAGCAATATTAAGATTGTATTGGGCCACATAGGCATTGATCTTTGTATATTGATACAAAATTAAGAGTATATTTAGCCACATTTGAATAGATCTTTGTATATTGATACAAAATTAAAGGTAACGCTTCCTAATGGTATCATACCTAGAGATACTTAAAAATGAAATGTGAAGCTCTGGCCTCTTGATACCAACCGTCTTAAACTGTTTAGGATAGTTAAGAAAAACAAACTCCTAGTCATGCAAGCATGTCACTTTGTTAGCTACTATGACAGTCTATCACAGATATTCTCTAAGCTACTCAGTAATCAAGTTGTTAAGAGACAAGCAACATTTGCTTATCTAAATACAAGAGATAGATAGGGCATCTTCAAAAACCCCAAGAGATCTGCAGAATATGGCATTCAAAGATGTTGTCTTAAATTAAGATTTTTTTTTGATATCGAGACATATCAGCTCCTGACAGCACCCCCTATTCTACTCCAAGTAGAAGATAAGCATCGAAGAATCTCCAGTGTGAGACGGTTGAATTAGTGGCAAGCCTATCTCTTGGCATGTAAAAACTCCTTGCTTCAACTGCAGACAGACTGCTGTCCAAAAAGGACAAAACTTGGTAGCAGGGAAGTCGACAGCCTAGCTCTGCCAAGACAGGGTAGGTTAGTTCTTCATAATCCCTGCTCTACAATAAATGTCTGTCAGAGAAACAGGACCAAAAGGCTGAAGACTGATGCTGGAATGTATGGAGAGAAAATGGGAACTGTCCAGGTAGTCACTGGTTTGTCATTTCTTAGTATTGGAAGCTGCAGGCCCTGCACTTCCTATATAATCAGATATATTTATCCTTCTCAGCTCTCTGAGGTGGTTGAAGAATAGACAGCTTGAGTCTCATAGCTAAATTTTGAGTTGTTTAGGAATCAAGAGGGCGTTCTAGATCTAAGAAGATGGTTACAATAGTGATGCAAGTTAGTATGAAAGCTAAGTCAGTTATAGAACTTTAAACTCATGGAGATGGTTAGAAGGTAGAAGGTTAAAGTCAGGGGCCAAATATGTATGAACTGGACATTGGGAAGGTATACTGGGCCATTTAACTCTCATAAATGTGGCATATTTAATTCTGCTGTTTTGTATAGAATTTACTGTTATAAGAGAAAGAACCATTTGTTGGATTGAAAAGGGAAGCTGTTGGGGGGGGAAGAGGGTGGAAGGGTGGGACAGGAAGGGGGAATAGGGAAGGGTTTGTGACTGAGATGTAACTTGAAGAAAAAAAATAAAGTACTTATATAAAAAAAAAAAAAGAAAGAGACTTTGAGTTGACAGAAAGCGATACAACTCAAGAATTCTGCAACCTAAAATCAGGCCAGGGAAGGCTAGGGAGGATGATGAAGCCTGCCCTTCCTCCACTGTGAGGTTCAAAATCAGGGTGAAACCCTTTTAGGAAGGACAGAGAGAACTGACAAGAGACCTTAAAACAGGAGCCCTGCTCTTCACCTCTCAGGGTACAGAAAACCAAAAGCCCCTAGAAAGCAGGGGAGAAGACCACAGTCCTTGGGACCACCACATTCCCCAGCAAAGAACTCTAAAAAAAGGGTAGAGGACAGAACCTCCTAACACCACTCTCCCTTGAGAGTTCATCTGGGCAGGAGGAAGGAGGGCAGGGGCCCCATCAGCTGGGCAGGAACAGTCCTGAATCAGTTACTCACACTGTGACTTTGAATGGTTCCAAGCAAGACTGTTACAAATAATCCCTTAGTTTAAACAGGAAAGTTTAGTCCCCCCGCCCACCCATCGTCATCATCAATAGAACTATGAACAATATGGTAATTTGCCCTTCCCTGCACATTTAAGTGTATTATATAAAATTTGCACATCAGCAAATCTGAACTTTCCTATCTAGAAACTAAGACATACTAATCACACCCAAAGGCTCCCAGCCTACTGTGGGGCATGGTGGATCTGGAGACTTGGACAGACTGTGCACTGGGGTCTGCCCCGTGGCTCTACCTCTCCAGAGGATCGGGCCCTACAGCAGGCTGCTTTTTCTATGGCCATGTGGGTGAGTAATGCCATCCTACTGTCTGACCAATGATGACAGTATAATTAGCACAAACAGCAATTAGGATAATTGTTCTGTTTAGACATAACCAGACTTCACTGCTTTGGGTTGGGAGAGAGTCAGGACCTAAGCCCTTTCCACGGGGCTGTACACTGCTCCTCTTGGTTCTCACAATATCCTCCTGCAAACGGCTCCAGCTAGGGCAGACAGTTCAGAAAGGAGAAGCCACTGCTTAGAGAAGGAGGGTTCTCAGATGTATCTCCCAGGCCAAGAGGGTGGGGGGTTAAGCTATGTGGGGAATCCCGCAAGCTTATCATCACCATGGAAACTGCCAATTGTGCCTCAAACACTTCAGACAACAGGTGGTTTCCCAGGGGAAAAAAAGAAGTACAGAGTCCCCCTGACTCCCTGCCAGTCATACTCCCAACTAGGTGTTAGCGGCAAGGCCACAGATTCTCCAGCAGCTGCAGGAGTATAATCAAGGGGACTGAACAGAGAGACTGGAGGTCTAGCCTCCAGGACAGTAGAAAGGTGGAGGAATCCTGGGGCCCCATGGCAGGCCTTAGGACCATCAATAGATGAAGTCCAGTTAGGAGGAGCAAAGGACAATGCAGGTAGAAGCTTCAGGCTCCTGCAACTGTTCCATGCTACGTCTTGGATAGTGGCTACAGGGAGGGCTGATGATTGTTGTCACACATGGGATCTTCTGTGTCTAGTTGTTCAATGGTCCTGTCCTCTTTTACCCTCCCAAAGGTCCGTGAGGTTGATATACTCCCCCCTCCCCAAGTTCCACAGGCATATGTATCAAAGTGCTCACTGGGGAGTCTTTAGCTGGTGAGAGAAGTTAGGACTTGATCTCGAGCCAAGTCTTCTGGTTTCAAGCACTGAGTGTTAATCATATTATTGGACTTCTTTTGTGTTTGCAGAAGGCCTTACAGCTTGTAAAGTACTCTTACACATGTTAACCTATTTGTTTTTGCACAGAGTACCCTGGGGATGGTGGTGACCATGAGCTGATGGCATTTTACAGACCACGATTAGCTAACTTGCTCTAAGGATGCTGCTACCTGCAGCACCACATTTGCCTGGGGGCTTGTTAGAAATGCAGAGCCTCGGTCCCCGTCCCATACCTGCTGCACCACAATCTCTATTTTAACAAGATTCCTCAGTGATTAGAAGCACCTTAACATCCAAGAACTACTAACTTGGAGCATCTACCCCCACCTGCTCCTTTTATAAGCCAGCAAACCGAAACTCTGACAAGGCCAGTAACTTGTCCGAAGTCACATAGCAAGTTGGTAGCCACTCCAGGTCTGGAATTCTGTTTTGTATAGTCATACGAAAAACAAAGAGCTATGTAGAGCAATGTTTTCTACCTCAGTACCACTTCTGCCCACCAGCTCTTCATACCTCATTGAATTGGACAGGCTGGATGGACCCCATTCTGGTCATCTCTAAGAAGATACCAGTCCAGAAAAATAAAATTTTTAAGCTTCCTGCAACAGGCCAGACAGGCCTTCAGAGTCTCATGCACCAATGTGTAACTTGATCAGACCCTATGCTGCCTCTATTCCTGGACAAGACCTCAGTTTCCCAATTACAAAGTAACAAGTGGCCTCCCCAGAGTCTGACTGCCATCTGAGCTCTCCGATGAAAGGCCCATGGAAAGACAAAGTCCTATTATGTTTTCTTGTTGTGTTTAATTGTGGCCGCGTTGCTTTGACTGCCTGCAGACATCCCATTAAGTAGGAAAGTATGAAAATGATGGGCCGCCAGGCTGAGAGACTGGCAGTTACTAGAGGCTGGGCCCCTCTGACTTCCTGGCAGAGAGGCGTAACTGGCTTCATAAATTCCTCCCGGCAGAGAGGTGACGTCTCTGTGGCCCATTCCCTTTGCTGAGAGCCAGTGGGCATCATTCTTCTCTCAGCATGGAGTGAAACTAAGCATCAAGGCTGGTGCGGGAGGGGAGGCAGGGAGTAAGTGGTTGGCTTCCTGGGGCTGGGCAAAAGCTGGTCCCTAAACTGTGCCATTGCTGAGGGATGGTATCATGCTGGCCCCTTCATCCCTAGTCATGGGTCCCTAACCCCATCAAGATGCAGGCCAAGTGAGTTTGAGAGAGATCCCCTGAGAGAGGCTAAAAGCTCATGCTGTCCACTGGGCAGTTTCAGGATCAACATCTGGAACAGTTGCTTGTGTTCAAGCCTCCCATGACCTCGTATCTCAGAACAGTACAAAATTATTCTCTCGCAGTTCCAGATGGTGTAAGCCCAGAATCAATGTGTTGGCTCAATCTGGGGCCTGTTTCATATTTCCTACAGTTTCCAGTGGCTTTTGCATCCATTACATGTGGCAGCAGGGTTATTATCGCCGTCTCTGTCTCCACGTGGGCCCCTCTGTGGCTCCAACCTCCATCCACTCTTCTTTTAGGAAAACACTTGATCTTAACTGTGGTCCTACAAAGACTTCTTTCCCAAACTCACTACTCTCACAAGCTCCAGTGGTAAAGAGATTGATATTTGGCAGGGACACTACTCCACCCACTAAAATGTCCCCTGAAGACTATGCCCTTTGGCAGCTCTTTCCTGGAAGAGATGTTTTAAGGCGTGTATGGTGTGGCTTGGAGGAAAATCTTTTGTCTGGGGATCGTGGCAAGTACCTCAAGATCCAGATCTGCTACTAAGTAGTGGTAGCTTTGAGCAAGTCATATTCCTTCTCTAAGACTCAGTTTCTTATCCTCCCAATGGGGGTTGTGTGCGATAATGAGCCAACTGTATTTCTCAAGGAATTGAGGGGCAGATCCCAAGAGATACAAGACAGGAAGCCAAGACCATAAAGCACCTAGTAGATGTGAATGTTAGTAAAATGGATCCTCTTGCAAATGCATCTGAACCACCAAGTGGTCCAGAAAGCAGTCACTTTTTGTGAGAATCAAAATGATTGCCCCTTGTAACAAAAACAAAACTCTTTGCCTTAAACTTTAAATCCCTGTTTCTGTGCTCTCTGGTATTCTCTGTACCCTATGAACCCTCCAAATCCTGTTCCCACATCACCAGCCATTCCCAGCATTCTCCTTGCCCTCACCATGTGCTCTACAGCCTTGGAGCTGGGATAGCTGCCTAAGCTGAGTTTTAGGCGTCAACAGGAGAGTCTTGGGTTCACATCTCTAGGCAATTCAGCTCCATTTCATTGACCAGCTTCCAAGAGAGTAGGATTGGGGATAAAGTCCTCTGTGATAAAGGCCCCTTGGTCTTTCTTGGCACAGCAAAGGCTCTCAGAGCATGCCAGTCAATGACAGGATTGGCAGGTGGATAGCACATCCAGATGTTGCTTTGGAAAGCAGTGAGAAGTACCTTCCTCAGCTCTCCTGCCCCTCTACTCTACTCCCTTAGTAGCTGTGAGGACAGTGGAGTCCTAAGTCTGGGGATGATTAGAAGAATAAGGTATCAACCTTGAAATCCTCAAGGTCTTTTTGGCAAAATAGGTTTCGAGCCCTGTCTGTCTGTCTGTTTGTTCCCCCCTAAGGTTAAGGCTATTGTGGGTGTTTTCTAACATGGATCTGGTGACAGGAATGTCATAAGGCAGCATGTGAATGGAATGTAGGTTGGCTAGATTGCCATTTAAATATTCACTGTGTGGTAGTAGGTGTGCTAATGATACAAAGAGCTCAGACTGCACAGAGGGGGAGTATGATGCAGCAAAGTGGGCACATGAGTTGGCAATTTGCTGTAAGACTTGAGAGAGGGAGGGAGGGGTTGCTCCAAGGTGAAGGTGTCTTGAAGGCTATTGGGGGGGTTGAGACGGATCCCAACGGACAGAGCTGACTTGGGGGACCCGGTGCAATAATAGCTATGTCTGTCAGAGAGAGCCACAGTGATCAGGCATGGCTCCTGTTCAGGGCCAGTGGATGGGAGACTCTAGGTCCTTCATTGTGGCCTACAGCCTGGGTTTTGTTGAAAAAGGTGGGGGAGATGCTGTGGCTTGTTACTGGTGATCTGAACAAGAAGGCACCTGGTTTTCCATGGAAGGCTCCTGGTTTTCCATGGAAGGCCCTGGCTGAACTGATGGGGCAATACAGAAACAAGAGGCTTTGGCACTCAGCAGATTCTTAGCCTGGCTTAAGGCCCTGGAGTGTCTTGGCCCCCACCAATGCCCATCCAAGGCCTGGCAGGCTGCCTGCCCAGCAGCTCAGAGCAGAAGCAATGCAGGGTGCCAGCTACCTTGGGTGTGGCTGCCGTCTGCAGGCGAGGGCAGGTGACTCATCACATCACCAGCGAGCTGTGCAGGCCTGGGGTTGGGACTGGGCGGGTGACTGAGAGACAAAAAGAAAGAACACAGGGCCCTGTTGGGCTCTCAGGCATACACCCCAAGCTCCTACTACTCTCACCGTGTCCTTTCTCTGGGCTCCATCTCCTGAATACTAGCAATTCTCCCAGCATAAGACATTATAAGAGTATTATAAGAGCAGCACTTCCCAGCTCAGGCCTGTTCCAGGCACTTAACTCTCTCCCTTACCTCTGAAGCATCAAGTTTGTCACTCTGTTGCCAACTTGCCAATTCCAATAAGTGAAGGGACTCACTAGGGGCCCCTCCACCTCTCAAGTATCCACAGGCAATGACAGGTCACTGATGATATAAAAAGAATTAATTCAAAGAGGGGAGGGAAGAGGAGACAGGAACAGTCAGAGGGAGGTTATGAGTGGACTCTGGAAGGGGTATGTCCCTGCTTCAGGGAGGGAGGGGATGTCTGAGAGACCTGCCATCAAGAAACAAGGACATGAGTAGGGCATATGGCCTAGGAGCCTGGAAGCTAGGTTGGCGGTAGATGTTGCTGGAGGAAGAATCAAGCCCTTGTCAAATCCTTATTATGCTTCTTACTCTGCTCCTATTGTATTCCATGCACGGTGCAGTGTGTGTGTGTGTGTGTGTGTGTGTGTGTGTGTGTGTGTGTGTGTGTGTGTG
>CAJQZJ010032679.1:2965046-3027372 GCA_907164525.1 Lophiomys imhausi
TGTGTGTGTGTGTGTGTGTGTGTGTGTGTGTGTGTGTGTGTGTGTGTACTAGCCTCCTATTATATTGAAATGTCTGTCCTGAAATTCTAGACCTTTCTCCTACCTCCTCCCACTTACCTTCACCAGGCATTGCAATCAGGCAGAGGGGACAGCATCCCTGGTGAAGGTGATGTGTGGAGGGAAAAAGAGAGTGACTGAATTACTGTGATCGAGTTTAGGTTCAGGAGAGGCATTGTGGTATGGGGAGGTGGTTAGGAAGCCTCCACTTGTCCCTAGGATTCTCTGTCACTTTACGTGTAGCCTGGGAACCAAATGAGGGAAGATGCAAATCTGATTAGAAGGCCACCATAGGGCCACTGCTCCTATAACAAGGAAGGAGGTCTGGGTGCGTGCCCGCTTTCTCTAATAGTTAATAAATAAAGAGCCCCCTTCCCCTGAATCAGCTTAGGTAGAAAATAGTGTCAAACTGGAAATGAATTCAGAGTGGTGGGAACACTCCTAGTCTCAGCTGAGCCCACTTTCCCATTTAGGCTTTCAGTCCTGTGCCCACCCCAGGCTCTGTAAGTGACAAAGCCCTAGATTAGGGAAGGACAGGAAACGGGATCTCATCACTGAAGCTGAAGATGAAAAATGTACCTGACCAGGTGTTAAATAAGCCAACCTTTGGATATAATTAGCAAAATTTGAACGGGTTTCTTTATTTTTATTATTTAGCCAAATTGAGTAAAATGCTAATAAAAGGGCACACAGGCTGTGAACCAGTCCTGGTCAAGCAGGGCGTGCACATTAGAGACCTAGGAGACAGTGAGGGGCAAGGGCAACACAAAAGAAACAGACTTTGCCAGTTAGCTCTCCAGCTTGCCCACAGGCTCACACTTGGTGCCCCAGGCATGTGTTCTCTTTTGTCTGTTCCCTTGTGACCCCTTGGTAAAGCTAAGGAAGAGAAAATGGCCGTTGGCAAACTCTACCACCTCCTACACCAAAAAGCTGTGCTGTTCTCTGTGCCCTCTGCCCTTGTCTGGGCTCCTAGCTCCTCTCCTACCAGATGTGCACTCCCTTTTTATTTAATGCCTTTGACACTGCTTACTGGCTTCATTTGAAAGCAGGTTTGGAGTGACAAAGGGCCTCATCCGGCCACAGCCCAGGGCACAGCTTAAGGCCACCCACTCTTCTCTGGCTGATGTTTAACCTTGTCCCTCTTCACCCCTACCCTACCAGCTTCAGCTCCCGGCCTCTCATAGTACCAGAAAAAAAAAAAAAATCTCAAACTGGGTCCAGGGCCCAATGTCCCTTCTCCCTACCTATCAGGGTGTTCCCTGACATCTGTCATCTCAGAATGCTGCTTCCAGCTTGGTCTTTGTGGGTAACCCACCTGATGGGAATCTCTACCAAAGGTCCCCCAAGGGGATTCAGCCAGGTGAGGACTTACGGCTGACCCTGATGGGTCCTAGTGCATACTTGTCCAGAAACTCCTGGGACTGGCCCTGTAGGTGTGTCTCCTTGAACCTCAGCCTCTGGGGAGGTTCCCAAAGGGGACCAGTTTTCCCGGCTGGAATAGGCGGTTGGGGCACTTGGAGCTGGTGTGTCTGGTTTATCTGGCTTTGTTTTCGTCAGATTTCTCTGTCCTCTTCATCTGAAACGCCCAAGCGTTCTATGTTTGCTGTGTGGCCACTCTGCCCTCTCTTTCTCCTGGTGATTTCCATACCAGGAGTCTGCCTTCCATTCTGGTAGCTGTGGTAGCTCTCTGCCCCCTGTGCAGTTGAATTCCCACATAAATCTTTGGGAACAGAGCATCGGTTTCAACAGGGTCTTGAGCTATTTGCCTCATATCCAGGGTCTCTCTGTTAGAATCCACACTCTAAAGAAGACTGGCCTTGCCCAGTGGGTTGCTTGGCAGAATGGCCACTGTTCCTTGTGCCCTTGGTGAACAGCCAGGCAACAGTTACCCATGGCCGTGGTGGTTAGAAAAGGGTGTTCTTTGTCCTCAGACCCTGTCCATCAGGTTCCCTCTTGTCACCTTGTCCTTTTTAGGAAGGTGGATTTGAACTGTTTGGGGCTGAAGAAGGAATCTGGCACCATTTTAATGCACATCTTTTCGTACTCCTTCCTTATTCACGGTAGGTCAGCTCCTTCAACTTGGTCATGAACTCCCCAAAAGGGCTGAAGACCATGCAGAGGGAGGTTTCTGTCTACCCACTGGAACTGTCCCATGAAGGAGCTCTCCTGTGTTCTCTGGGTGTCCCTTTGTGTGGCAAGGTGTCAGGTATTTTTCTTCCTGTGTGGTAAATAAGAGGCAAATGGTGGTGCTGGGTGTATGCATGTGTGTCAAATCTGCTCAGCAAGAGACCTTTGCTAGGGACTATTGATGTTTCCAAGGGTGGGAAAGGCCCTCTGGCTGTTGATAATGATCTGCCCTATAAGGGTGAAGGGCTGACAAATAGTTACACCTTTCCGACTTGTACACCTTATTTGGAATTTCTTCCTGCAGCTTGTCCCATATCTCATTTGACTCAAGCACAACACTGGCCACCACAACATACAGATCACACACAAAGTTCCATAAACACAGCCTCCTTCTATTGCTTCTTCCAAAGGCTCTAACGTGACCAGTGTTTGAACTGCATGATGTTGCCTACTTAACTGACTGTGAGTCTAAATTCCCATCCTGTCCCAGGAGTTCTCCCTTCTCAAAAGTGTTATTCCCACTAAAACACAGAACCTCTATTCCCCTATGCTCGGAGGTTGAAGTGTCGTTGGACTTGAGGAGGCGCCTGCTTGCCTTCCAGATTTCCCACCTGTTCAGCCTCTGAAGCCTCATGCCAGCTCCTGCATGCTGTGAAAGGGCAGCCTTGGGCAGCCCGGCCTTTGGTGACTTGCGTGTTTGTATCTGTCTGTGTCTCAGCATGAACCCCTGCCCAGGGAAGACTCTGCTCATTCCACTCTTGAAGGTTGCCCTTTCCTGGCCACGGATGGTGGGTAGACATCACTGTGGGGTTGTTTTCTCAGGCACCAAGCTGAGATGAGAGATGTCAAAGGGTATTTGTGTTTAAGCTTGTTCCAGAGGCAAAACATACTAATTAAGCTTCAAATGAACTAATTTCGTTTCTTTACCATATATCTTGAAGTTGGAGTTTTAGCCAGTATTTCTGTTGACCTGCTACAACACATGCAAAAATGTGGAATATCCCAGGGCGTTTTGTAGCAAATGCTGTTTGTTTTCCTGGGTCCCGTCCTCTGCTAAGCTCACTGGCAGAGTTTGTAAAAATATATTGGAGGGTAGAATGAAGGAGTTGTGACCACACTGCCAGGTAACCAGTGTGGTGGGGCTGCCTTCTCAAACCAGAAATACAAATATGCTATTTATTCTAGGTTTAAAAATCTGAAAAGTGAGAGTCTGTCATGGTGGCTTATGCCTTTAATCCCAGCACTCTGGAGGCAGAGGCATGGGTATCTCTGTGAGTTCAAGGCAGCCTGGTCTACAGAGATAGTTCCAGGATAGCCAGGGCTACACAGAGAAACCCTGTCTGGAAAAACAAAAACAACAACAAAAACAAAAATAAAAAAATCTGAAAAGTACTTGCATGATGGGATATGACTTCTAGAAGTTATATGATGTTTGACCATAGCAAAATGGAAGGATGTCAGATATCCTTATTTGATATTCCTTTTATGTCTGTGGTATATACCTGTACATACATTTTTACATGGATATACATGTTGTAGACATACAGTTACTCTATACACATGGATATGCACAATTATATATATTCATACACTCCAATACATATACATGAATATATACACATGCACATATATACACACACATATATGTACATGCAACACATACCTATACACAATGGACATATACATATCCATACACATACAAACATCACACTCATGAACAGATATTTGCATGCAAACACTTAGCACATGCATATATGCATACACACATATATTTTACATTATCAATGTATCTCCACATAAGAATACACACATTTGCCATATACATCTATTCACAAATACACACACATACAACACATCCTGCATGTGCACATGTACAGATGCACACATAACATAGGCATGTACACACACCATATCTTGCAGCTTGTACTGTGGCAGGAGCCCAGCTTGACTGTTACCATTCTCTATTTTGCAGTCTTGGACAAGTCACTGCCTTTCTCTGGGTCTCAGTAACTGTTAGGAATAGGGTAAGAGCATACCAAAAGTGCTTGGCGCCCTTTGGATATAGGTTCGTAATTCCCTCCCTCTGTAAAGACTTTACCCAAACTGCCTACCGCTGTCTTTCGAAAATGATATCTTCTCAAGACCCCCAGTTGTTACGCCTCTCTAGTAAGTGCCCTTGCTAGCATACAAGAATGAAGTTCTCATTGGCTAATCTCAAACTTGGCTACAGGTTGGAATTACCTGGGATTTTTTTCTTTTTTATTTTTCTTTTTAAATGTTTATTTATTACTTCAGGTTACATCTCCATCACAGTGCCCCCTTTACACCCCTCCCAGTCCCGCCCTCCCACCCTCTACCCCCTCTCCCTTCTATCTTACTCCTCCAGAGTGGAGTGTCCCTACATATCAGTCCCCCACCCCAGTTCAGGAGTCATGTGAGGGCCAAGAGCTTCCTCATGTACTGGGGGCCTACTAGGCAGCACCACCAGGGCAAAGCGCCTCATAAACAGGTAACAAAGTCTATGTTCCTGTTCCTTTTGGTGTATTGGTTGTAGTATAGTTATCCTGTACTATATGGCTAAAATCCGATTGTAAGTGAATAGATGCTATGTGCATCCTTCTGAGTCTGGGTTAGCTCACTCAGGATGAGCTTTCCTAGTTCCATCCACTTGGCTGCAAATTGCAAGATTTCCTTGTTTCTGATAGCTGAGTAGTATTCCATTGTGTAGATGTACCACAGGTTTTTTAATCCATTCTTCAATTGAGGGACATCTGGGTTGTTTCCAGTTTCTAGCTAGTACAAATAAGGTTGCTATGAACATAGATGAGGAAACGTCCTTGTGGTTTGGTGAGGAATCATTTGGATGTATACCCAGAAGTGGTATGGCTGGGTCTTCAGGTAAAGCTATTCCAAGTTTTCTAAGATATTGCCATACTGATTTCCATAGTGGTTGTACAAGTTGCACTGCCATTAGCAATGGAGGAGTGTTCCCCTTTCTCCACGTCGCCAGCATGTGCTGTCATTTGAGTTTTTGATCTTAGCCATTCTGACAGATGTGAGATAAAATCTACAGAGGTTCATGAACCAAATGAACCTAACAGATATCTAAAGAACATTTCACCCAAACACAAAAGAATACACCTTTTTTTCAGCACCTCACAGAATCTTCCCCAAAATTGACCATACAGTCAGACACAAAGCAAGCCTCAATAGATACAAGAAAATTGAAATAACCGCTTGTATCTTATCAGACCACCATGGATTAAAGCTGAACTTCAACAACAACAGAAATAACAAAAATCCTGCACAGTCATGCAAACTGAACGACTCTCTACTCAATGACCACTGGGTCAGAGAACAAATAAAGAAGGAAATCAAAGTCTTCTTAAAATCCAATGAAAATGAAGGCACAACATACCTGGGATTTAAAAAACAGATACCTAGGTCCTTCTGTCTGCAATTCTGATTTAGTCGGTGCAGGAAGTGGTACTTTAAAACCCTCAGGTGATTCTGCAATATAGCAAAGTTCAAAATTATGACTCCAGGCCCCACCCTTAACTCATGTCGGACCAGCACAAGGATTCCCTGTACGTGACATACCATTCACTCATTGTTCTTGCTCCCCTAAAGGAGTAGCTCCTAAGTGGTGAGTTTTACCCCTGACCACAGCTGAGTTCCCCTCTAGCCCTTGTCTACTCTGATCCACCTTCCTGCCTATGCCAAGTCTGTTCCTACAGCATGTGCCCATGATCCACCCATGCTGTGGGTTTGGTTGTGGCCACACAGGTACTATCAGAAAGAACAGGCTCCATCAGATCTGACTTTAACCATTGCTCAGCAGAGTCAGCAGGAAGCTTATGAAGCTGAGGAGAGGGGTCCTTATGAGGGTAGCCTGGTGTTCTCTGGTCTTTCTGCTGTGTGCATAGGCCCTGGAAGAGGCCAAGAAGCACAGCACAGTGCTTGATGAGGTTGTGTTGAACTCTTTGCCCTCCCTGGGATCCTGGGAACTCCAGAGAAGCAGCAGCAGTTGGCAATGTTTCCTGTGACCAAGCAGAGGCTCAGGGGGCAGACTCCCCCAGGACCTCCTGGGACCCTCGACCGTCCGTTCCCACCGTCCATTCCTTCCCACTCACGAATATAATTTTGGGGGTAGTGTCTCATGCATGTCTTCGCAGAGGTTCTCTTTATTGCCTCATTTAAATTCCTCTTGCTCTGGGCCCAACTGTGGGTACTATAGAGGAAGAGAACTCTGGGATGGGGTGGTTAAGGACATTTTCAAGGCTGAAAGACTATGGGCTTCTTTGAGGAACAGGAGAGCTTGATTCGGGTATAAGAAGAAGAAAGACACATCAACCTTATGGGAGATAGCTATAGACTTCCAGAGAGGCTTCCCTCTGACAAGTCCAGCTCAACAAAGTAGAGAGATTTGGGAGAAGAGAAGTTGAGGAGTTTCAGGTGCCTACTACCCCTGAGGGCTGCCTGTTGGTCAGGAGGGCCATGTCTTGAGAATCTTTGCGATGTAGAAGTTGGTCCTGGGGCTGAAGGTGAGGTGCGTCTTGTTTATGTAAAAAGTCCCTTGCTTAGGGAGCTCCCAGCTTTCTAGGTACGTGGACACACACACACACACACACACACACACAGAGTTGTACAGCCCCTACACTTCAAGAAACACATCAGCCAGCATAGACAGAGTAAGTACAACTATTGGACCCAGGGCTAGTGTGGCTATGATGGAAGCTTGGAGCATTAAAAGATGGGTGGGATCATCTATTCCTGATTTTCGTGCAGGGTAGTGAATGCAGAGATGGGGACTGGCTCAAGAAGAGAGAGAATGCTTCAAGTGCAGTGGCTGTGATCTGCTTGAAAGCTTGAAGGTGCATTGGGGTGGGACGCCCCTCCCACGCCTCCCAGCCTTGTAGCTGAGAAAACTTGGGTTGCCCACTTGGCACAAGAAAGCCAGCCAGTCTCACCTAATGCACTGAAGAGATGAGCGCACAGGGACAACTGACCTCAGCACAGTAGACTGTCTGACACGTTCACCCAGTGAAATTGTACATCGGCACGGACACAGACAGGCAGCTCACACTGCGTGTAGAACAGGGACGCTCAACCCAAGGTGTTGGGTTCTATGTGTGGGCAGATGTGTCCTGAAGATGGCGCCCACGCTGAGAGGGCCTCCAGCTTCAATGAGACGCCACCGTCTCATTCTGCTCAGGGCTAATGCACTGGTGTAGAGAACAGTGGGAAGGCAGATGCTTGTCAGGAAGGACAGTGTGAGTCTGCAGGTTGAACTGGATGTTAGGATTCTCTCCCTTTATCCCCACACCCAGGATAAAGAATCCTTCTCAAGGAGGTGGGCTTGGGCATCTGTAATTTTATACTGCCTCCTCAGCCTCCTCTCTTGTTTCAATTAACACTACCCTCAAAGAACCTTTCGGGTAGACGGGGCCCTGGTTGATAGAATCCTAAGACTCTAATCCCATTTGCCATTAAGTGGAGGTGTTGAGCCTCTAGGTGCCAGAGTACCTTTCTCACAGGACTGGCTGGACAGGGGAGGAAAAGTGGTCTCAAAATGTCCAGCTCAGGCCAGTTCAACTGTGTCCGATCCCTAGGAAAGAAGAGCTATGCTTCTGGCGTTGTAAAGGAACTGAAGTGCCCGGCGCTGGGGATAGTGGAGACATGAACTGAAAGTGAGGCAGATGCAAGTGTAGCTGGCCAAGAAGGGCTTCCTAGGAACAAGTTTCGTAGAAGTGGGGAGTGAGCTGTCGTGGTCACCCTTGCTGAGGAGGTCCATGTCCTTGTCGTTGAGCTTGTGTTTTAGAGGACATGGCTTATCATCCAGACACATGGTGAAGGGCATGGAAAGGGGAGATGCTTTATATGACCTCTGGGGAGTCAGGTCACCCTGGTAGATTCCCTCTCGCAGGGGAGGAGGCCTAGGTGGGAGCCTCCAGGGGATGGTTCCTAAAGTAGGAGACCTCCCTGGAGCTCTGTTGAAGAATCTGTCACCACCCAGACTTCCCATCTGCAAATAGCTGGCTGACCCATACCTGCCCTTTGGGGAGAGATGCCTGCTCAAGAGGTGAGAGCCAGGCAGACAGTGGCCTGCCAAATTTAAGAGATGAGAGACATGGGCTAGATTAAGGCGGGTAAGACCTGGACGTCAGCTCCTCATAGTCCTGACTGTGTCTGTGCCTGGCTGTGACCCCTTCTCTGGTGACCAAGTCCACGGGATTCCTCCTGTTCCTTATGATGACACAGTTTGTCCAGAGGAGCTGCTTCACTTTGGATAGGTTCAGGAACAAATTTGCTGTACCCGCAGAGGGCTGGGAGTAAGTCAGAGGCTTTGTGGACAAGGCAGAATCTAGGACTTCATTTTTAGGGGGAAAGGGTGGACCTGGGCCCTATGGGATGGAATTCTAGGGCTCTATGGATGGAAAAGCCCCTGGAACAACCCTGAGGCTGGAGGCAGAGGAGGTGGGGTCAGCCTTAGTTGCCTGCCCATCTTCCTTGAAAACTGAACCTTTTCTAGAGAAGCATCTCTGGGTGCCATGAGACATTTTCACTACTGTCACACAGACACAGGGCTCTGGAAGTGCATGGGCCATTTAGGGTGCACAGAAACCTGTTTTTTTTTTTTTTTTAAAGAAAAAGAAGCTGAAGCCCTGAGAAAGCTTATGATTCAGGCCAGGACCAATTTTAGCACATTCGGGTTTCTGGAGCAGACCACCATGGCTGTCAAAGTCAATATCCCTCTGCCCTGCTCACCCTCCAATATGAGGAATGTGAATCAAGAGACATGCCCTTTGTTGTGGGTCTGGCGCTGGACAGAGGAGGTGGCCCTAAGCAGGATGCTGGCCTGATTCTGAACTGCCAATTTTGTTCTTGTTCCAAATCCAGACAATCCAATTCCCAGAGAATGACCTAGAGGTGGGTGGCTGTGGGAGACATGGAAGGGTTAAGGGATTCAAGTGAGGTCAAGGTCCAGCCCTCCTCCTTAGTCAAGATTTCTGATGGGGGATTCCAAACATCACTTTAGAGGAAAGGAATGTGAGTCCCTCTAAGAGGCCTCTCAGCTGCCTGTTCACCTTCACTCCCAGAGGCTACATTTAATGAGAATGTGAACAAGCCTTGCTATGGATATGCAGGCCACAGAACCATGGCTTGTCTTTCATCGAGCTTCCAGTGTAGCCAAGGAAATAGGATGTCAGATGGCACATGACTTGGCATACAACAGCAGGGTATGTTGGAGACTAGAGAGATTGCCTTGAGCAGAGCTGGTCAGTAAGGGCTTTTTGAAGAAGACGAGGTCTTGAGCCTGGCTTTAAAAGATGTATGTAATGTGACAGATATTGCCCAGGAGAGAGAGGGAGAGATATTCAGCATGGGGAATGACATGCCACTGTGAGCCATGTTTCATGACATTAGGACCTCAAACACATCAGCATGCTTGAAGTTGAGGCTGTGTTGTAGGCCTCCCCCTTCCTGCCATTCTGTGAAAGAGAGAAGGAAGATGGGTCCCTCATGATGCCCGAACCTCAAATCCAGCCTGCTTTCTGTGATTCAAAGCCACTTTGCCACTAATAACCCTAATGACACTCTGTCCTCCTGAAGAGCCTGTCATTTGTGGGTATCCAAGCACTGTGAAAACATTAATTAATCCTCAGTGGGCCTTTGAGGTTGGTCTTTGGTACAACCCCTGCCCCCCAACGTTTACCAGCGGGAGGACCTCAGAGAAGGAAGGGGAAGGTTACCTGATCATCTGTGGGGGATGGGCTCAAGTTTGAAATCACAGTCCCGACAGAAGCAGACTCTAAACAGTGTGCACTGCTGTGTGGCTCTGACCTTGAGGCTCTGAACCTGGGATGTCGAGATCCTGCCTTCCTTCCCCGAGTGGGAAGCTCATCTTTGTGGAGCAAGGACTTATGATTCCCTGTGCTGTAACTGCCATTCTCCACGGTTCTCCAGGACAGCTCCTGACCTGTAGGTGTCAATGTCTTTCAAAGGGTCTAAGAGTGGCCCTGTGGCAGGCTGGTGGCTCTTTGCTGGGCCCTGACTATGGAGAGTATGGAGAGAGATGGGCAAGGCCAGCAGATGAGGAACCGTTCTCCACACCCTTCTCCAGAAATTCAGACTGCTTCCCTCCATGGAGGAGGAGGGCGTGGATATGGGTGATGCCAGAACAGCAGGGATGGGTAAAGATGAAGGTCATCCCTACCCTAACCTCCCTTCTCTGCCCTCCAGGTTCCATGTATGATGGGTTGGCTGACAATTACAACAACTATGGCACCACAAGCAGAAGCAGCTACTTCTCCAAGTTCCAGTCAGGGAACGGCTCATGGGGATATCCGGTAAGGAACTGCTTCCACCCTGAAAGATCTGGAATGTCTGTGGGCATGGTCTGGGATTCCTGATGGAGACAATTTTCACTGGTTTCTCAAAAAGACAAATGCAGACTTCAGTCGGCAAGTCAGGGTTGCAGGTCTGACCAGGGCTGTTGGCTTGGCCATTGCCTCATAGGGGACTCTGTGTAGTCTCCTTTGATGCTGACTGGGTATTTCTGAGTATCTCATGAGAACATTTTAGAAAAAGCATTTTAAAAGTTTATTTCCTAACTTTTCTGATTTGATCAAGGATATGTGAGAACTCTGGATTCTGGAGATCCTTTGTAGACAGAGGTTTTTAGGGAAATCATGAAGTCCTTTCTCTCTTCATGTGTACTGATGGTCAAACAAGTACCCAGGAAGTACCCTGAGACCAGGATATCACGTCACTTGCAGCAGCCTTGGCGTGGAGGAGAGCTTTGCTTGGGTTTACTAGTCAGAGATTTGGGTTCAAATTCAAACTCTGTCACTTCACTGAACTTGTGTTTTGGGTTTCAACTTCCAGCCCTCAAGTCCTTCACAAGTAGATATAGAAAAGTCTTCTTGGGTTTATTGTCAAGAGTAAATGAGCTAATATACACAAAAATAAGATTGCAACTCAAAAGGTTTTTTAAAATGAAAGTAGGCAGAGCTAATTCTAGATCCTTTAATCTTGGTTCTGGCTGTCTTCCTCAACTCCCTCTATCCACCTGTCCATTTCCTGAACAGATAGCCAAGGAGCTGAGTTCTGTACAAAGCACTGTGGTAGGTTCTGTGGATGTGGCCATATGAATCAGTATATGTATTGTCCTGTTCTAAAACCAGGGACATCGGGCTACATGGCTCCTAAGGTTTCCCAGAGTCCTCAAGTTCCATGGCTTTTGTTTATTTTTGCTAATTTTAATATTAACCTGCGATGTTCTTGGGAATTCTTTTGTGAGGCTCCCAAAACATTGTACAGACAAGGATAAAAAATATGCCTCCATGCAAAGCCAGGGCTGTGTCTTCTTGGGGTTCCAGGATAAGCAGCATTTGTTGCACAAATGACCACAGACACCACTCTAAGTTGCTGAGGATCCTAGGGTCCTGCAAGGTAAAGTAGATGGTTTGTGAAGTTAGTATTCTTTTATTGTGGTTTGGTTTCCTTTCTTCACCAGTTTAGTTGGGGCTAACTGTTAAGGATGTATCTTTCATGTATGCTACAGACTGGAGAAAAGAATGAACTCAGTCTGCTACAAATTCCTTTCTCACCCCCCCCCTTTTGGCTTATTTATATCAGTTGTCACTCTCAGTACAACATAAATTTATATGATCAAGCGAAATAAGCTTGCAGAGCACTCATAGGCGTGAAAGGGCTTTAGCACCAAGGGTGATGTCCAGAAAGATTCAGAAAATGCTTTCGTAGTGCAGAGTAAAGAGATTAGGCAAAGCCTGCAAAGGCAAGCAACTGGGCCTACCGATCCAAGCGAATAATCATGCTAGCCATATATGTGTTCCATGTTCCCAGGTTTCTACTTTCCTCTGTGACTCTAGAGAAAACTTATAACGACCCTGGACATCAGCTTTCTCCTCCATAGAATGAGATTGATGGCACCAGCTTTTCTACTTCAGTCACATGTTGGTATCATGTCACATCAAGTGTGTTATCAAACTGAGGGCATAACCATGGAACTGTGGGAGGAGGTGTTTCTAAAACGCCTCATATGGCCTATGCCTTTCCAACACTTTCTGACAGATAATTAACTCAATCCTTAGCTGTCTCGCTTGCCTTTAATGCTCCCAAACAGCCCCCACACCTCCCTGTGCCCATTTTCTGACAACCACTGAAAATCCCTTTCCTTCCCCGTGCCCTAAGGCCCAACCCTCTTCACTCCTTTGCTGGCAACACTGCAGACATGACTCATGACAGGGTAACTGCTGAGGCTTGTCCCGTCTCCTCTCAGTTCAGGAGAGGCTATGGGAACAGGGAAGAGCTGAGCACACACGAGGATTTGGCAGAGGGTGGGGGGCTGAGGAGAGAGGAAATAGAATAATTGATATTGGAGCCAGACATACAATCAACTGAGCACTGAGAAAAACTAAGTGGAGACCAGATTTAGAGAGAAGGAGAGTGGGAAAAACCATAATAGTAATCTGGGTGTGAGATAACCCTGTGGGATTTTCCCATGGTTGGTACAACTACCTTGGAATCTTGTATTTCCCACCCTCTAGTGAAACCAATATGGCAGCCAAAAGCAGGAAATATGGGAAGAAGGGTGTGGTGGTTCATCTGCACGAGCATTGTCAGCATGTTTTAAGTAGTTTCTGAGAGCTGGTGAAGGACCATTTCTTACACATACATTCTACTCATTCGGTTGGTCAGCCACCTTGCATTGAGCAACTGCTGGGCAGAGAATTACGTCAGGCACACTGGGAGATGAAACTACAGAGACTCACTTTGCCCTTAGTGAACTTCTAGTCATATTGGGAGAAGCAAAGGCCAACAGAAACAAATAAAGACAATCATTTCTGTACTGAAGAATTACACCAACATCCCGGTCAAATGTTCAGAACCTGTAAACGTCTTTAAATGGAACTGTTTTCAGTGATTTAGAATCCATATTAGGTGCCAGTGTTACTTCTTTATTGGAATGATCTTGGTAGACCAGAAACAGTATTGCCCACTCTGAGCACTTCATTCCTCAGATTTGGTTCCAGTCCCGAATAGCACATCATTCTCAAATGCCAAAGTTTTATCTCTAGTGAGTAAATATTTTTTTTAAATGTAGAGTGATTCTGTAGGCAATTCTAAAAGGAAATTCTAATGATATTTTAAAATCAGTACTGTTACTTTATAGTCTGCATCATCAAAAGACTTCTGATTAAAAAAATCTTTTGTATTTTGTCTATGACCAAATTATATTACAAGTTTTAGAAAACTGAATATAAAGAGTCCTGTAATAAAGCTTAAACTGAAATGAGTCTAACATACGAAAAAGCATCCAGGGGCTTAAGGAAAAGACTGGTTCAAAGAAAACCATTTGCGTCATCATCCCCCTACTGTCTGTGGGTCACTCCAGCCTCCTTCTTCAGAGACAAGAACCTGCTAGAAGACAGTATTAGAGCCCAAGAGGGTCCAACAGGCCTCTAGAAGAGGGAATGATTGTGACGTGAGGCAAATAATGCCCCTACACCTGATACCTCAGATGGGATGCCTTTGCACCTGTCAGAGCCAAACCAGTGGACAGTTAGGGCTCCAGTGGGCTTTACAGATGGGACGCTCAGGTCCAGGGATGATACATGACTCATCGAAGGTCACACAGATGCCTAATAGTATGACGACCTGGATCCTGACCTTCTACCTACTCACCTGGGGAGCTTTGCTTTCCTAACTCTAGGTGCTTAGAAGTTTTTGTGATGACCATTGTATCTGTCTCCATAAACTTGTATCCATCGACACTGCAGCCATGTGTGAGGGACTCACAAGGGATCTACCAACAAGAATCCTTTCCTTCCTCTCTTCCCCAGCCTTCCAGGCAGGAGTCTAATGCCAGCAGGAGAAGGAAGGGAATGGTCATGTTTCTCTTCGTAGACTCAAGCTCTGTTTACTTGGCAATAATTCTTACTGGGAAGGTCATAGTAAACGTGTGAGATAGAATACAACAAAATAAACTATCTGGGACATAATTGTAGTGATTTTTTAAAAAGATTTATTTATGCCTGTGTGAGGGTGTTGGATCCCCAGAACTGGAGTTTACACACAATTGTGAACTGCCATGTGGGTGCTGGGAACTGAACCAGAGTCCTCTGAAAGAGTAGACAGTGCCCCTAACCACTGACCCATCTCTCCAGCCCAGAATTTTGTTTTTGGTTTTTTTTTTGTTTTTTTTTTTTTGTTTTTTTTTTGAGAAGGGTCTCTCTCTCTGTAGCCTTGGTTGTCCTGGAACTCACTCTGTAGACCAAGCAGGCCTTAAACTTAGAGATGCCTCTACCTCTGCCTCTTCCTCCTGAGTGCTGGGACTAAAGGCATGCGCCACCAGCACCCAGTTTGAAAAAAATATTTTTTATTCTGAGATTCAAACACAACTCTATGTCCTGTGTCTTTACATCTGGCATTCTAGGCTGTTATCGCAATTTTAAAAAGTCTTCATAAGAACTCCTCTACTGGGCTAGGAACCCAAGCAGAATTATGTCAGGCTGTATGTCAGAATTATGTTAGCTGTTTCTAATTGGAAAATGGAAGTCTTTTGGTTCCTCTTGGTTGTCCTCATAATGGGTCACTTAGATACCTTCCACCGGGTCAGGTAGAGCAGGGTGAAGGGGGTAGAGACCTGAGGCCATTTGGAAAGCACAGATATTCTATTCTAAAGCTGTGAACAGTCACTCTCATACAAGTTTGTCCCAGATGAAGCTGGAGCAGAGGGTGCAGCAGTCTTCGTTTCCAGTACATCAGAGCTAGAGATTTCCTCACTTTAAAGCAGGAAACACATCCTGAGCATCAAGTTACTGTGAGAATTTGTCAACTAAAGTGTCCTTTGGATGTGGATTGAACTTGACCATCCTTCCCAGGATCTGATCTATAAAGGAGAGACGTTATGTGGTCAGTACCAGCCAGTTCTGAAGCAGGGTGAGAGCTATGGTGGCTGCCATATTGAATCATACACATGCTCAATTAAATTCAGCCTTATGGTCCCGAGGTGAGACTCTCAAGGGACATAAGGAGAGAGAATCCTATCTTTGTCCTGGACCTTTCTCCTAGCAGCTTACCTAATCAGTGTCTGATGTTCCCTTAAGACATGGTCTTGTGGACTCTGTACTAGATAGCCTTACTCTAAAGTGAACCAAGCCTGTTTATTCTGGACCCAAAGCAACCTGTGGGAGCTCCTGGTACTGATAGGAGGATGGTGGCTGTATCAGGCTTCGGTGGGAAATAGGAAATCCAAGTACAGTGTTCTCTGGGTTGGTGGTTCACCTCTGTCAGAGTTACACTGTTGGTTATGCAAAGGACTGGGTTGTGGACCACACAGGGCAGAGATATTGCCAGAGAAGCATGACAGGACCCTTTGTCCTAGGACCAGTAAAAAGAGGCTGCCCTCGCTAGTCCACAGTTAACAGAGGCTCTGTCTCAAGAGAGCATGATGTAGAGGCACAAGCCCTGGACTTGGTTCAAGAGCACCAGTCCGAATCCTGACTCTCTCCCTTCCTTATCTGTGTAACTCCAGGCATGTTCCTAATCTGCCTGAACCTCAGTCTCTGAAATGGGGAAAATCTCTTTCTTGGGGTAGTAGGAGGACTATGTATATGACATTCAATTAGCAGTACAAGGCCTAGAGTCTAGTCTCAATGAAACTGTTACAAGATGAGGGACTTGAGGTGGCATTTTTTTTCCAACACGAGATAAGGATCTTTTATTAGCTCCTCACCAAAAGCTAGCATGGGGCTCCATGGGGCTTGAGGGTGCACTCGTGAATCTGAACTGCAGGGTCAAAACCAAACCCAGGTGGCCCCACGGTTAGAGTTGGTGCAACTCCTCCAGCCCAGAGGCTCTGCTTCAGTCCTCTAGGTGAGTGAAGGCTCCATACTTCCTTCCTGCTCTCATGAGGGCATCTCTTACTACCGGGAAAATGGAAGTTACTCAGTTCTCACAACAGCTTGGAGACATGGTAGGATTTCATTTACTTTAGCTGTGTGGAAGGGTAACTGAGGCCCAGAGTGTAGCTCTGTCAAGTAAATACCCTGACTTAAAGTTCAGGCTCGTTGCCTCCCCTGCCCACTGCCCCTACTCCCCGTTCCTGAGTACCTCTTGCCAGGCGTGCAAGCTGGGATCCTTCGGCAGTGCCTGCTGGCCTCTGCCTTTTCTTGCAACGTCCAGGTGAGGGAAGATAGAGTAGACTCTGGCTCTTGCTCCCAAGTAGGCATGGATCCTGCTGTGTGGGGGAACGATTGATGTATTTGCCAACTCAGAGTCCCTGCTGCCAGCTAGTGACTCACTCCCACCTAGCCTTGGGAGATAGGAGGGTCCCACTAGGGCCCCAGGCCCTCACCCAACAAGAAGAAACAAATATCCTGCTTGCCAAAGGACAGAATGTGCCTCAGAGAGCAAAAGGAGGTAAATGGGAGAGTTGATGGGTGACTGGGGAGGGGACCCTTCCCTGTAAATGTGGCATGTTTCTGCCAACTAATCACTGCTTCAGGGATGCTCCTAGAACTTCTACTGTGGAACCTCACCTGTAACAAATACCCAAGTCTAAGGAGTCCCTGCACAGGCCTTCCTTGACAAGCCACAGTCCATCAAAGTGGCTTTGCTTACAACTGAGAAGTTTCTAGGTTGGACATCTTTTTTTTTTTTTTTTTTTTTAATGCTTCTTCCTCCATAGTAGAATTTGCTTATCTGAGTAGCTTGAGGCTATACTTCCTACCTAAGGATGTCTCAAGTCCTACATCTATAGCCTGAATCCTTCCTTGGGAGTCAATCTTCCATGTTCACTGTGCAGGCCCCATCATCCTACAGAGATAGGAGGACATGGTTATGGTATATAAATGAAAATGGCATCGCTGAGTATGAGCTTCAGATTAGAGAAACCAGACAGGCCTCTAGAAGATGCTGCATGTTGAATTGTGTGAAAAGAGAGGAGAGGCTGGAGAACACAGCAAGACCCTGGAGCTGGGGCTGGGGACTGAGCACTGCTCTGGCTATCCCAAAAGACCAAAAGAATGCACACCGTCACACAGCGTAGTATATTGAAAGTTGCGAGCTCCGGGGGTCTCACAAGCCCCTCAGTCACACTGACTTTCTGCAGCTACTCCCTGAGAAACAGAACTCACACTTCCCCTCAAAGTGGATTAAGCATGTCGACCCCCCCCAACCCCAGTCCTCTTGTCCTCATGAGGGACTGTAGGATAGTTGAGTGGAGCTTTGATAGGGATGGAGAGGGAACACCAGGAGTGATTAATCTAGGACATGGCCAGAAGCCCAGGACACTGTCACCAGGTCATGACACTGTCAGCAGCAAGCCCTTCTCAGAAAGTCTCCAGAAAAAAATGTTATTGTCTCCTAGAACAGCAAAAGCCAGTTTCAGCTTGATAGATCAGCTATGATTTCTGTACAATGAACCCAGAGCTCCAAGTTGGTGGTCAAACTGGAAGAACCAAGGCTCAGACTGATTCACCAGGGCTCCATTCCTTCCTTCCGGACTAGAGATTAGGAGGGCACATAATAAAGTTCTAGTTACCGAGCCTGGGATAGAGTCCTTGTCTAAGAAGGAAGCTTCTAGAAGAGGTAGTCATTGCTCCCTTCCCTACACTCACATATTCTAAGTGCAACCTCTGAAACTTTAGAGGAGTGACATGAAGAATCGAGAATATTTGTAAATATGTTTGGGTTTGTTTGTTTTGTTTTTGTTTATGTTTTTATCAGAAGTGATTAATAGAGTTTTGTTTAGGACCCTTTTGGGAGGTTGGGGTTGCTGACAAAAGTAATCTACCTAACCAGCAAGTCTTTAAAGTCCTTACACTGTGATTAAAAACAAAGAACAGATGAAACAACAGCCTAGAGAGGATATAATTAAAAGCTAAATTCTACAGCACATGCTGGCTTCAACCTAAGTAGGCCTCAGTTTCCTGGTCTGTAAATGAAAGCTGGGTGGAAGGGGTTGCCAAGCCTTCTCAGCTGGGGTTGTAGGGTTTGGGGATGTGGTCCTCAGGTTGTGGATTCTAACATGTGGGGGCTTGTAAGACTATCTCACTCCTCTGCATTCTCTGTCAATTCAGATAATGAAGTAATCCCTGGGATTAGGGTTGTATTATGAATTTACACAGAACATTCATGTTTTCATTCCCTGACTCGACCCTTAGGTGTCTGTAAGATGGGTGAGTAACCAAGTACTTTTTTCTGATTTGATTTGCAGAGGAATTAAGTGGCAGAAAGTGCAGGGGCTTGCTTATTACTTCACAGGTAGAGTTGGCAGAATTGAGTCTGGAGCCTAGTAGACATGAAGTGGGGGTGAAGAGTGAGGAGAGGCAGGAGCCAGGAGGGGCAGGAGAAGATGGGTGGTGTCTTTCCCCTGCTAGGGAGCTCTAAACTCAGAAGTGGGGACTAGAAGAAGGGCCATAGAAACAAAGTTGTGGAGGGATCTTCTGGTGCCTTAACTGGTGAGAACTTTACTTTTGTCACTGAGCCCAGAGAGACAAATGTAGTAGCATTTCCCAGGTGGGTGGAAGAGCTATCCCCACCCTTTGTTAGGGTGAGGTTCAGCTTTCTCCCCGAGGGCCCTGGCAAGTCTCTGCGAGGCCTGCTTGTCTACTTGCCCCAAGAGCGCAAACTCAGCTGAAAAACAAAATCAAATCTGGTTGTGGAGGGGCAGGGCGGGGAGGGGATGGGATGGGAAGAAACACTGGTGGGGAAAGAAACAGCTTGGGAGCCTGCCCCTCCACCCTCACCCTATGTACCAGGGAGTAGCCTTGAAGGGGAGGAAGACAGGGCTGAGCCAGGTTGACCAGAAGGCTGTGACTTCGGCAAGGCCTGCATAGCTTGCCCTAAATGAAAAGCCTCCTGGGGCAGTCTGTGATTGGAGAAACTGAGGCTGGGGAAAGTAGGCTGATTGCCCAAGACTGCTCAGCTACACATAGGGGAAAGAGGACTGAAGCCAAGTGCCCTGATCAGAGTTCTTGTCACCTGGCTGAGTTAAGCCTCTGTTTGGCTTAACATTTTCAAATAACATTTCCAAAGCCCAGGTCATAAACCCTTTGTATCCCAATTTCATAAAACCGTCATGCCAACTATTGCTTATTTTTCAAAGAATCACTTTCACATTTCAGGGCATTTCCTTTGAAAAGAAACTGTATACCACTAAGTTGAATGATACGAAACACCATTCTTTGCTATTAAAGGAAGGCTAGCCATGATCTTAACAACCAATATCAACAACGTGAAACATAACACCATTTAATGCTATCCAAGTGCCTTTGCTCCACTGGAAATTTTGAGTTGTTTTTCTCTGAAAGAGATGTTGGTGAGTACTGAAGAAGTATAAGAACTCACACCTAGGCTTTGGGTTCATGGTCATCAGACTGGAAATGCAAGCATTTCTACGTGCGTCAACGATGGTTACTGCCTGTGTCCCTGAGATCCCTAAAGTCATCTCTCAGCCACCAATGGTGCATGTCGAAAATATGTGAAGGGTCTGAGTCATAAGATAATCATGTGGCATGGTTTTCCCACACTGACTTCCACCCAGGTCATGTAGAGATCTGCGGGCCAAGGGAAAAAGAATCCAGGTAGAGCACCTTCTCCTCAATAAGACCATGGGCCACACGCCTCACTGACTACTTTTTGCTAGTAGAGTATGTGAAGATGAAGTTTCTGGCTATTCAGTGCCTGCCAAGGGCCAGGCTCTTTGGAATGGGACCACCTCTGGGGCTAACCTTAAAAGGGTCCAGGAACAACTCTCCAACTTCTACCTTCACCTACAATCTTTACCACCTCTCTGGAGGCCCACAGGGCTGGGGACAGAGTGGGAACATTCAGGGAGAAGCCATCTTGGCCATCCCAAGTCTTAGAACAGGAAGACCCAAGACGCCTAAATCCAAAGAAACCCAGCAATCATTGGCTAACTCCAAGAGACTCCAGGGCCCAGCTCCCCCTACCAACATTAGCACTGGCCCCTGTGTCCTCCACATAACTTATGTGACCCAGACCCAGACATACATTTGGAGTAAAGTGTGGCTTAAGGGAACCAGTTACTCCTCTCTGTTGTTAAACTTATGTTCCTACACAGAGCACATGAGCTGTAGCAATCACAAGATCTCCTTTGTCACTGGTGTCCTTTGGTCAGGAGGGTCTTTTCAACCCTGGTCTTTAGGAAATAGACATGTGTAACACCAGTGACTGTCCAAACTCTTTGTTTCTTTTCCTTTTCTCCCCATCCGCACTGTGCTGAAGATAGAATCCAAGCCCTTTCACATGTTAGGCAAGCATTCTACCACTGAGCTTGCCCCCTCCTCGAGCTCTATTCTCTTCTTAAATATATTCAAGAATCTCTCATAAGTCATCAAAAGAGGAGAGCCAGGTACCTCCTGGGCCTACAGTCTCCAGGAGTTGGACTAGCCAAGTTGCTAGAGACCACTTAGGGACACCTAAGACAGAAGCTCTTTGTCTTTTGTCTTTGTTTTGTTTTGTTCATTTAATTTTTATTTTTTGCTGAGTAAGTTCTCACTATGGAGCCCAGGGCAGCCTGGAATTCATGAATCTCCTAGTTCGGCATCTGGAGTGCTAGGATTATAGGCTTGTGCCACCATACCCAGTACTCTTTGCCAGTAGACTTTGTTCCTGTCACCAGATTCTAGGAGCTGGTGGCTGGTGACTGGTGGCCCTCAAACACTGAGAGGGAGAGACCAAAGACCCAGTTCATGGTCTATCACATATTAGCCAAGTGGCCTCAGACAAAGATTTTCTTTACTTAAGACTACCTCTGGAAAAGTTGTGTTTCTCATGTGAGCAGGCAGGAAGTGTATACAAGTGGATACGTGTGTTTGTGCATGGATGCATACTTGCATATACATAGATGCATACACATACACGTGCTCATCTCCCAAAGGGTTGATCTTCTACCCAAACATTAGGTGGAAGATAAAAGGGGGGGGCCACGTGCCTCCATGTGAGGTTCTTGATCATCTAATCACCAGGAACGGATTTGGGTTTTTCAGGAGCTCTTTAGGGTCCTGGAAGCAGGTTCCCTATGGATAGTCTCCCCAACAAAGCCTTTGACTCTCTTCTGGCACTGAGAAATACACAAAGGCTCAGGGCTCACAGTGACTCTGAGACTACTCAGCCTCCCTCCTGACATTCCAGGACAGGGTGGGGACTCTGGCAGTGAGAGATTTTCCTAACATAACTGTATTCTGCTTTGAAGCTACTTCACACTGCGGTGTCTCATGGGTTGGCCCATCACTGGGACAGTTGGGTTGGCCTCTGAGCTCAAAATCCAGAATCCGTGGCACCACAGTGTAGAATGACTAAGGCTGCAATTTGTCCGTGCTCATGGGAGAAAGACAGCCAAGGGCTAGGACTCTACTACCGTGTGCATATGAGAGAGCCCAGTGTCAAACTCCTGCTCAGATTTGCCTTTTAGAAGGAAGCATGGGGGAATGGAAAGATGTCTTTGCAGTTAAGAGCACTTGCTACTCCTCCAGAGGACTGGTTAGATTTCCAGTGTTCATGTCACACAGCTCACAATTCTCAGTAACTCCAGTTCCAGTGGATCTGACACCTCTGTCCTCGGTGGGCACCTGAACTTACCTGCACCTATCCACACGGAGACAGACACTCCTACACAGAGTTAGCAATAACTTTTTTAGTCTTTGAAAAGACTAAAGGTTTTATATGTGTGTATAAGACCTCGAAGCCTTCCCCCCAAGCTCATTCTGGCAGTGACAGGAGCTAAAAACAATCCTACTTCTCCAGTGTGTTGGAGGATGCAGGAAAGGATCTGGGTTAGTGATAAAGCAGGAAGCAGGATGCAGAGACAGCTGGTCATTTTGCTGCTGGGGTGGTCAGTCCTGACAGCAGTTTTTTTTGTTTTTTTTTTTTAAGTGTCAGTTCACTTTGATGCCTCCCACTGTATGTGAGGGGGGCCCCATGGGCTTCTCACCCATAAGGACGACTTGGAGCCTACAGCCAAAGAGGCTAAGTAACAGGTGTCCCTGGAGAGAAAGTCACCTCCCCAAAGCCTTTCAGGCTACTGCCTGGAGTTCTGTAGTGCCCTCACACCTTGGTTACAGCCATCTGGATGATTTGGGAGATCTGTCTACAGTTATCAGCAAATGTTTCTTAATGCTGACTGATCTGTAAGAGTTCACAATCTTACTCTTCAAAGGTCATGAGATACATTGATTACAGTTGGCCAGCTTTCTCACAAAATCTACATAGCTTCCGAGACAGGCACCAAAAACTTTTGCTTTTTACATTTTAAAGGTTATTTTTAGGTGAGAATCCAGGTGTGGTGGCTCATCCCTATAATCCTAACACTTAGGAGGCCAAGGCAGGATAATTATGACTGGGCTATGTGTTAAGACCCTATTTCAAGCGAACAAAAAACAACAAAAACAAAAAAAATCAGGTAACAAAATATAGCTGAGCCCTGAAGCTGGACTATGTTGGAGTTTGCTGTTGTCTCTCTTCTCAGTAGAAAAGAACTGGTTGTCAGCCGGGCGATGGTAGTGCACACCTTTAATCCCAGCAGTTGGGAGGCAGAGGCACATGGATCTCTGTGAGTTTGAGGCCAGCCTTGTCTAGAGAGTGAGTTCTAGGATAGTCAGGGCTACACAGAGAAAAACTGTCTCAAAAAAAAAAAAAAAAACAAAGCGGGGCAGTGGTGGCGCACGCCTTTAATCCCAGCACTTGGGAGGCAGAGGCAGGCAGATCTTTGCGAGTTCGAGGCCAGCCTGGTCTACAAATTGAGTCCAGGACAGCCAGGGCTACACAGAGAAACCCTGTCTCGAAAAAACAAAAAAAAAAAAAAAAAAAAAAAAAAACAAAAGAAAGAAAGAAAGAAAGAACAAAAAGAGAACTGATTGTTAAGCAGACACTACCCTTTAGTTCTGGGGTGTCCCTGGGTTTCGGGGTGTTGGTGTTGGAAGTGTGGGTGTGTCTCCTCCCTGCCTTTGAGGACTCCACAATGAGGCACTCCCACCCCAGCCTCCTTCAAGGCCAAGAGGCACCACTCTTAGCCAGGACGGACATCAGGGATTCTAACCAGAGGGGTTGTTCTCACAACTGTGAGCCAGGAAATAAGAAGCCCAGCCCAGGGTGGGACCTCTACTTCTTGAGAGGAGTCAGGGACCAGCACTCTCCCCGACAAAGTCCCATCTTTGGTGACTCAGGCCTCAATGGCTTTCTCGATGACACAGACTGCTAAGTAAGCAGCACCTTGTGCCTTTAGGAGAACACTCCATGCCCAGGGCCCTATGCGCCACTCTTGGAAACCTTGTTGCCAGGGCCCTATGCGCCACTCTTGGAAACCTTGTTGCCAGGGCCCTATGTGCCACTCTTGGAAACTTTGTTGCCAGGGCCCTATGCACCACTCTTGGATACCTTGTTGGTAGAGGACCTGAGTCTGCAAGCCCCCAAGAAAGCTCAGATTGGTATATCAGAGGTACCATGCTACTCAGGAGCAGATGAAAACCTGGGAAGATGCAAAAAAGCTGTTGTCATTACTATGTGAGGCCCTTCAGTGGGCACAGGCAGGCCATGGTAGTTGCTAGATAAACAACCACGGAGCCTGTCCTGGAGGGTCTCCCTGTAAAGGTCCTTTCTCTGGAAATCTCTCTTCAGGACCAAGAGGGATGAGGGCGCTGTGAAGTTGTGTGTGTACTGGCTTTCATGAGAAGGGCGTGGGGAGATTGGAGAGCTGAACATGGCCCTGTTGGGCACTCCACTGGGTGTGTGGTTTGCCAGGCAGAGAAGGGTGTGTCCTGTGGCAGGGCCAGTTTGCCCAGCCCCACCTCGTTGGCAGAAGCATGGTTTCAAAATGGGCTAATAGCTGGGGACATGGACTCTCTTTTTCATCTTGGCCTGCATGCCGCATACACTGCTCGCAAAGAGATAGGCAGTTTCTGTGTGGTTATCCAGGGCTCAGATAGAACTTTCTGGGATCAGTCAGGTATCAGCAATATCCCAGATCAGGGTAAATAAAGAAAAGAAATTCTCTAGAGTGGTCGGTTGTAGCTGTCCTTTCTTCAAGGACAGCTTGTTGGGGACCCAGCCCCATGCTAGGCACAGTGAAAATGCCTTTGGTTTGAAAAGCTTGAAGGAGTAATAGAACCCTACTTGTAGAAAACAAACAATACCAGGGGAGACTGGGTGTGTAGCTGGAGGAATCCCGCTGTGGGCATTCACAGCCTGGATGGGGCAGAATAGACTTTATGGAGATGACAGATTTGAGCAGAAACTTGGGGGAAATGTGAGATTAAAAAAGAAGGCGAGCAGAAAGTTGGTGAAGCAGGGGGCCAGTCCATACCTGCTGTTGTGGGGCAGTGTGAGAGGATATGTGAGGAGAGACGAGATGGCTGGCTAGGTGGGCTAGAGTCAAGTTGATTTGCTTCCCTGGTAAAGAGCAGAGACACAGTAAGTTCTCCAGCAAGGTGGGGGCTGATGGAAGCTTTGCCTGAGAAAATGAGGAAATGTGATGGGGCAACAAGGGCCAGACAGACCCTGTGGGCTGAGTAGGGGGCTGATGGGAGGAGTTGGAGGTCCCCAGAAATAAACTGAGGTAAGCTAGGGCCATAGTCCAACTAGTGGAAATGCAAAAGAAGGAAGCAGATGGAATGCTCCGGTGGGCACCACCTCTTCCAGAATGTCTGGTTGCTGTCCTGTGGGCCTTTGGAGCCTAAGAGGTATTGATTTCCTTTGGTCCAGCTCCCTCTAGAGCTGATGTTTCTTCCCTACACAGTGAGTAGTGGGCTCCTGAATGCTTCCTACCTAACTTAAGGAGGAGCAGGAAGAGATGGACCATCAATGTGGGTTGAAATGTTATACTTCTGGAAAAAAAGGGAAGAGAAGGGAAGAAAGCACTTAGGCACCAGAGGGCCTTAAAGTCAGGGACACTAAAGAACTAAACAACCTGGGTGCTTCATTAGCATAATGAAGAAATGTCTTCCTCGGATGCTGAACAGCCACATAAGGAAATAAATGCCTCCCGGCACAAAGCCTGGCTTCTCTCTTTGAGCAGGTAAGTTACTAGACAAAGTCATTAGGAGAAGGGAGGGCAGAACATGGACTAGCTAGGGGAGGCTTCTGACCAATGCAGTCTTGCCTAGCTTGCCTTGGACTGTGGCCACAAAGGGTCATCTCCCAAGAGCCCCACAAGTGTTTCAAATGGGAAAGCATGTCTTTGTGCCCACACCCTGGGCTTCAACCTAGCTGCCTAGCCCAGCCTGTTGACTAGATGGTCAGTTCTGCTCCCAGGGAGTTGAGTTTCCAGTCTGGAATGTTTTGATTCATGGACTGTCCCGTGGACTGAGGTTTGAGTTTCTCAAGAAAGCATGGGATAATATGACATGGTGTCTCTCTCTCTCTCTCTCTCTCTCTCTCTCTCTGTGTGTGTGTGTGTGTGTGTGTGTGTGTGTGTGTGTGTGCCCCCTTTGTATTCAAAGAAGAGGACGCTGCCAGCAGATTCCTATCTGAGTGTGGGGGTGTGGCTGGAGAGGAGACCTTGGCACCACAGCTCTCCCACCTGCTGTGGGCACAGGTGTCCATGCATTCTCTTCTGGCTACAGCTGTTTGCTTAGGACTTAGAAGACAGTGTTTGGAAATGAGGGTGGGGGTGGGATTACTATCATTTGGAGCCCCAGGGCAGGGCCGCCACAAACATCTTGTGATGTTTGGGCATCTAGACAATGAAGAAGTGTCTTGCCACAGATGCCAGGAGTACCCATGTAAGGAAAGGCTGTTCCACCTTGGCAGAAAGCCTGCTTCACTCTCTACGTACCACCTGGGAAGAACAGGTACCTCTATTTCCCCAAACATACTTAGAGCTGTTCTGTGCTGTGGAATGAGCTCAGCATGAGGCTCTGAATACTGGGTGTCCCCTTCCTGGGCCCATTCCCTTATGGATCATCTAAAAACTTCTTTCGAAATGGTGCAGGGCATTAAAAACCCTCAGGGAGGGGCCGAGGAGATGGCTCAATTGGCAAGTGTCTGATATACAAACATGAGGACTTAAATTTAGGTCCTTAGCACCCACTTAAAAGCCAGGCATAGCAGTTCACACCTGTAACCTCAGTGCTGGGGGGATGAAGACAAGCCTAGCCAGCTAGTCTAGCTGAATCCATGAGCTCCGTGCTCAGTGAGAGAACTTGTCTTTAAAAATTAAGATGGGGAGCCGGGGGGTGGTGACGCACGCCTTTAATCCCAGCACTTGGGAGGCAGAGGCAGGTAGATCTTTGTGAGTTTGAGGCCAGCCTGGTCTACAAAGTGAGTCCAGGACAGCCAGGGCTACACAGAGAAACCCTGTCTCAAAAAACCAAAAAATAATAATAATAATAATAATAATAAGATGGGGAGCTTGAGCGGAGGGGACTGGGGAAATAGCTCAGTGAGTAAATGTCTTGTCATGCCACTATGACGACCTGCATCTGAATCCCCAGGACCCATGTATGAAGCCTGGGATGATGACGTATGCATGTGATCCCAGCATGAGAGAGACAGAGATAGGAGGATTCCTGGAGTACACGTGCTTGCATGTGCACCCTCAGCCAGCTCCTAAAGGCACGCAGTGTGAGAGTCAGACGGACGCAGGTGGTCCAAGTGCTTGTGTCATGTCCAGTCCTAATGTACAAACATTAGTCTAATGATGTCTAATGACCCTCTGTGTCATGAAGAATTTGGATCTCGGTTATACAGCTGGAGACACTTAGACATACTGGGTTTAAGTCCTTTGCCTGAGGTTGTACCCAAGGAGACAACTGACACAACCCAGGTAGTCTAACTCCAGTCTGTGCTCTGCACTTCCACCTCTCCCTCTTGTGTGGCAGTCCTAGCCTGGTTATGCTTGAGGGAAGTGTTTGGATTCCCAAGACGCCCTTGCCGATTCAGTCTTAGAGGCTGCAGCCACAGCTGGATCATTGGCCACCAGTGCAGGGAGGGCCAGAGGCAGTGTACTTTATCTGTGCCTTGGAGAGTACCCAGGCATGTGAAGAGCTAGGAGAAGACAGGGTCCAGCTGAGTTTTTCTCCTTGTCAACATGACAGCAAAAGGCAATGGAGATGGGAGAGCCATCTCCAGCTGTCCTACTCAGACAACCCAGAACTGTGACTTTAAAAGCTGGGGTGGAGCTCCCAGGAATGGATGACACTACTGGGGTGTGGCTGGTGGGGGAAGTTCTCCCCCATGCCCAGGGGGCAGCCCACCTCGCTGAGACTTGCCAGGGCAGCCTGCTGCTCCTTTTCCCAGGACAGGTTGCAGAGCCTAGAACCTCTGTCAGGCTTAATCAGCAGGATGGCGTCTTTGCTGGGTCTGGGCCAAGAGAGCACAGGCACTCCTCATCAGGTGTCTGAGATGACGTCCAGGTGTGTCACTTACTGAGAACAAGAGAGCTCCTGTTGCTTTTCCCTCTGAAGCCCAGCCTGCCATGGAGAGGAGGGCTCTGCTTTCCCTCCAAAAGCCCCATCTGCCGCCTCCCTACCCAGGAGAAGGCAGAATATGACCACTGCCTGACACAGTGGAGGCCCCTTTACATTTTGCATATAATCGTCCAAGAGTCCGGTTCATCTCCAAATGGCAAGAAAACTTCCAGCTCCTCTCACCTCTTCCTTGCCATTGTTTGTGTCTTTCCCAACTCCCACAGACCAGCTCACTGTGTGGCAGGGCGGTTTGACCCAGTTTGGGGAAGAAAATTGTGCCGGCTTGGTGTGGGTGAAGGGAGTGTACCTGCCACCTCCAAGGTTAACAGTCTGTGGCTTCTTGGTTTTGGACACCACTACCAACTGGTGGCTTCACACCCATTCTTTCGGGGAACTGGAACAATAGGTCCCTCCTTAGTTCTGTGTGGCTAGATCCGGTGTACATGGGATGTGATGACTGCCTAGCAGCCTCCCCTGCAGACCCACAGTGTGCACTCGTTCTCTCTTTTCTCCCTTTCTCCACGTCATCCCTTGCTGAGGGTTAGGTGGGCAGCCTGTGGGCTGGACTTGTCCACCACTCATCCCAGCAAAGGTGAGTCCCAAGTCAGCACCTGTGTGGAGAGGTTTTATCAGGCTCAATGTTGATCCTGTAGTCTGAGAACAAGTTCTAGCAGGCCAGACAGGGTCTGGGAAAGTCTTCTGTGTGGATGGTTCAGTACCAGAGTTGATTCCCACCAAAGCCTCTGGCTTTGCAGACTCCTCCAAAAGAAATAAATCCCCTGTTGGGCTTACAAGATCCTTAGGGACACCTCATTGTTCATGGTACATTTTTCCTTTGGATGCGTTTCTACCCTGCTTCTTTCCCAGCCAGCCTGGAGATCTCCCTGCCCCCACCCTGTACCCTGTATCACCACTGTGTGGAGAGTGGCTCCCTACCTAGCAGCCCAAATAGAACAGACGTTTCCAAATGAATGCAAGTGCTGATGCTGTCTGGCTGTGTCAGCTGCTGCTGTGTGCGATGATCTGAGAGACAAGGCAAGGGCTTGAGACAGAAGCCCATGGGTGCTGCCCACGCTCAGTGACTATTGAAGGACCCTCTTCTCTGGCTTGCAGCCCTCTTCCTAGACTTTCCCCATGTGGCCAGATCAGTGGCCTTTCACACAGTCCCACAATAAGAAGTATACCTGGGGGCTGGAAAGATGATTGGGCAGTTAAGAGCATTGGGTGCTCTTCTAGAGGACCTAGGTTCAATCCTGGAACCCACGTGGCAACTCACAACCATTTGTAACTGGAGTTCCAGGGGAATCTGACACCCTTTTCTGGTGCCTTCTTGGGCACTAGACATATACATCATGTGTAGAAATACATGCAGACAGAACACCCATGTACATAAAATACATTTTGTTTTGGTTTTTCTTTTAATTTAAAAAAAGTATATTTGACACTGTAATTCAGAACTTATTCACTGGAGCATAAAACAGGTTATGCTGCCATTGTGTTGCACTCTGTATTGTACATTTTCCAATAGCTTTCTTTATTCTATACTTTTAATAAGTGTGGGCATATCTGCTAAAATGACCTCATATTCCACAGCAGACCACAATCTGTATTTGGAAAAATAATACAGCAAGCAGACAATGCCCAAGGTTCCTTTCTCTGCAAATACTTCCAGATCCTCTGAGCACTGTGACGGGACGAGGAAGGGATACCTTTGTGGACATCTAGATCCAGGATACCAGTCAAGAGCTTGACTAACCCTCTCACCCCTCTCCTCTCTAGATCTACAACGGGACCCTCAAGCGGGAGCCTGACAACAGGCGCTTCAGCTCCTATAGCCAAGTGGAGAACTGGAGTCGGCACTATCCCCGAGGTAGCTGTGCCACCACTGGCGCTGGCAGCGACATCTGCTTCATGCAGAAAATTAAGGCAAGCCGCAGTGAGCCTGACCTCTACTGTGACCCGAGGGGCACGCTGCGCAAGGGCACACTGAGCAGCAAGGGCCACAAGACCACCCAGAACCGATACAGCTTTTACAGCACTTGCAGTGGTCAGAAGCCCGTCAAGAAGTGTCCGGTGCGGCCGCCCTCCTGCGCCTCCAAGCAAGACCCCGTGTGTATGCCGCCTATCTCCTGCAACAAGGACCTGTCCTTTGGCCACTCAAGGGCCAGTTCCAAGTAAGTGCTGCAGGGCTGTAGTGGGGCCCGGTGGGGTGGGAGGCAATCTGCTAGCCTGGCTCACTCTGCAAGGGGCTCCCAAGGTGGAGGTGAGAGGCTCAGCCTGTGTTCTGACTTCACTGTTGCCACCTTAAGGAGTCTCTGGTCTGATGGGCCACTGACCTAGGGAGCCCTCAGGGTGAGAAAGGTACAGAACTCAGACACTGTGGGCGCAGGTCTTCAGGGTCACAAGCTTTGAACAGAGGGAGGCAAAGGAGAGAAGATTAGTGAGCTAATGGCTGCCATACTGTGTCTCTCTGATCAGCAACATCAGCAGCACCTGGGAATGATGTGTTAGACATACTTACTCTCAGGGCTGGAGAGATGGCTCGGCAGTTAAGAGCACTGGTCACTCTTCAAGAGGACCCAGGTTTGATTTCTAGCACCCACATTGGTGACTCACAACCATCTGTGACACTCTCGTTCCAGGAAAACCAACACCCTTTTCTGGGCTCCAGTTATGCACATGGTACACAGACTTTCATGCAGGCAGAATACCCATACATATAATATAAAATAAAAATTAAAAAACTAAGTATTCATTCTTGTGTTCCACATAGTCTTACAGACACCTGGAGGTTCTAACAATGTGTGTTTCAACAAGCCTTCTAGATAATAGTCTTTCTCTCTTCTCTCTCTCTCTCTCTCTCTCTCTCACACACACACACACACACACACACACACACACACACCTCTGTGAAGGGTTAGCTGTCCTTTAGAGAGGCACAGGGTACTTTGGTGCCACAGTAACACTGAACCTACCTTTCAAGGTTCAGAGCGCCATGAACCCTCCAACTGTCCCTTATCAGCTAATGATAACTACTCATTTATTTGGCAAATATTTAGGGGTCATCTACTCCATGAAGGCTCTGGGGTGAGTGCAGGAGGCACAGCTAAGTTAACACAGCCCACAGCAGTCCGGGGACATGTTCTTAGTGAGCGAGAAGCTTTGTGCTCTTCCTATTCCACCCCTCTCCAGGCAGACCCTGGTGAGGAGTAAACAAAGCTCAGAGGTGGTAGCAAGCTTGCCCAGGGCCACACAGCTGGTTCCCTACCCTGTACTTTCCAACTAGTCCCATGTGGTTCTGAAGGAAAGTGGGATCCAGTTTACAGTGGACCACTCGAACTGCATAAGATGTATTTAGAATAACTTGTGAAAGGACTCAGAACTCCCTCTCTTTTGGAGACTAGTCATGGAACCATCTGCACCCAACTGGAGGTCTAGGATTGAGTGACAAGCCAAACAAAGGGGAAATTTGACTGATAAAGGTAAGGCAATGCCTTCTCAATAGAGAGCAGGTGTATGACTAGTCCAGGGCCAGAGAACTCTGCCCCTTGAGTGATGTTTTTCAGAAATGAAGTTGGATTGCCCTGGCTAAAACTATGGCTATTTTGTGAGCATCTGCAAAGTATCAATCTAGTACAAATGAAGAGAGGGTTCCCTCTGTAGATGCTAGGGACATCTGTAGGGTAGATCTGGGTACAAGAGAGGGTCTCTGCCATCTGAGACTTTTTCCCTCTGTTCAGAAGAAGGTGAAAAGGCTGCCTATGGCCACACACCATGGGATATCGGGGAGTTCCTAAATGAGGATTCCCTTCCTTAGAAAGTCTTCCTGGAAGGAAGACTCAGCAGGCCTGGGCTAGGCCTTCGTGCCCAGAACTGATGATGTCTTGCTACAACCAACAGACTCTTGCCAGAGGCTAGGGAATGTGCCAGAGGTTTCAGTGAAGCCAAACATTCAGTTTAAATAGTGAACTAATAGCCATTTACTGTGGTTCAACTTAATGCATGCCCTTCGATGTCTTCCTAAGCTATTTGAGTTTGAGCCTGATGTATGGAGAAGTTGTGTATGGTTTCTGAGCTGGAGAACAATCCAGTGGACAGGATTTTAGGACCTAGTCAAAGGCTGTAATGTGTTGGGTGGAGTGGCTCTGTAGCCGCTAGCCCCATGAAAGTGATCCTAACACAAACAAATATGGTAAAGTATGGTGACTGTGAGGATGAGAAAGACTGAATGTAAGAAATTGTGTGTGATCTCTGTGTGTGTGCCTAAGAAGATAGCTGGAAGCCAAGCAGTGGAGGTGCAACCCTTTAATCCCTGCACTCAGGGGGCAGAGGCAGGAGGATCTCTGTTGAGTTCGAGGCCAGCCTGGTCTACTGAGCAAGTTCCAGGACAGCCAGAGCTACACAGAAACCCTGTCTTAAAAAAAAACAAAAACCAAATAAACAATAAGCTAGCTGAACTAAGGAGGGAGGGAAAGAGAGAAGGAATAGACAGGCCACTCTCTTTCACTTTTCCAGGACCAGGCACAAACACAATGGCAGATTAGATGAGCTTCATTTCTGAATAGGGCCAAGTGTGTGCACAGTGTGAAGGTTAACTGTCCTCCTTTGGCCTTAACCCTTGGCAGGTGCCTCATCCCAAGAGAGGGAAACCCAGTATGTGGCCTTTTTCCTTCCTTATAGGGACAAGATGTTCTCTAAGACAGCCTGACTCCCTTTTTCTGCTTCCCTGGAGTGCAGATAGACAATGTGGTATTTGAATGTACAAGGAAGAATTTAGAGTCTGCTCACCCTGTAATACACTGTGCACCCGCATTCTTCCAGGATCTGTAGTGAGGACATTGAATGCAGTGGGCTGACCATCCCCAAGGCTGTGCAGTACCTGAGCTCCCAGGATGAGAAGTACCAGGCCATCGGGGCCTATTACATCCAGCATACCTGCTTCCAGGATGAATCTGCCAAGCAACAGGTAACAGGCCGTACACCTTCCTAGCTGGTGGGTCCTGAGTGTGTCAGCCTGGCCCCCACATATGGAGATGAGTGGGAACATTTGCAGTTGGTCCCTTCTCACCTCATCCAGCCACCAGGATAAGGAGTATTCCTGGCATTGCAAGATCAGAGCATCATTTTAACCTGCAGGGTAATCCCCCCCCCCCCATGGACCTTAGACAAGTGCATTTCCCTCACTGGCCATTGCTGTGTGGACTTTTCCTAGAGAGATGTAAACAAACAGTTATTCACCCCAGATAGTGTACCAATGGCAGACCAGAGTACTGATTCCCACCAAATTACAAACTGACATATCAATGAGTTTATTGGGCTTATTTACGAAGCATGAATGATGAGTAATTTATAAGGGCATAAGTAGCCCCAAAGCAAGTCTCATCCCAGCACAGATGTATAACAGACACCCCTCCCTTCATCTAACTTTTTACATTCTATATGTTCTATTTCCTCCAAGACCTGAGACCACAGGACCTTGTGTAGCTTGGAAAGAATTTGCATATCTCTGAGAGGGAGGTGTCTCCATCCCCTACCTCTAGTAACAAGCCTAATCTTTTTCTTTAAATTTTTTTTACTATGTATGTGTGTGTGTGTGTGTGTGTGTGTGTGTGCATGTTTATGCAGTGGTCAGAGGACAACTATGAGAATTCCATTCTCTCCTACTGGGTGAGTCCTAGAGACTGAACTCAGATCATCAGGATTTTTGGCAAGCACTTATACTCACTGAGCCATGGCCCCAGCGCTAAGCAAACACAATCTTGAGGGTCTCCTACAAGCAGTTGTAGCTTCTGCAATGATGATAATTCTGCGAGAATTGCTCTCTTCAACAGCCAGGGAAGAGGCCCATGGCTCAATGACAGCTACGGGTTTCACAGAAATCCCCTTCTTCAGCTTCCACTAAAGGATATGGCTGTACCCACCCTACCACTTCCTCCCTCAGTGAAAACAAGGCTCATTTTTGCCTCCCACAATTGGCTGTTGGATATCCAGGAAAATACCTACAAAACAGCTCTGTGTGCCACAAGTGGCTTCCTAGAAGCCTGGGTAATTTTCATCAAAATTTCTACCACAGGAGAGCTCCTGTGGCCCCATCCGTGTGTCTGCTTCACCTTAGGATTCTGAAGTGCATGGACTTGCATCTTCTCATCTGACCTTCACCATGCTCCAGAAGAGAAACACATGGCTCCAGAGAGAGGAGGGACTTGCTAAGGGCCCCAGTAGGAGATGAGAGAGCTAGGCTCTGATTCAGGTCTTTGGGTTTCTTGTCTGGGTCAGTTACCATTACCTTTTCACTGTTTATTTGTTGTGGTTGACTTGTGTGCTTCTGGACTGATTTTTGTTGTTGTTGTTCCGAGAAACAGCTCCTTTGAGTAGAGAGAATAATTGTCTCAGCCTCCCTTCCTTTAAACATCAATATGGGAACTCTCCCGGCAGGTCTATCAGCTAGGAGGCATCTGCAAGCTGGTGGACCTCCTCCGCAGCCCCAATCAGAATGTCCAGCAGGCTGCTGCTGGGGCCCTGCGCAACCTGGTATTCAGGAGCACCACTAATAAGCTGGAGACCAGGAGGCAGAATGGGATCCGGGAGGCCGTCTGCCTCCTGAGGAGGAGCGGGAGCACAGAGATCCAGAAACAGTTGACTGGTAGGATCTAGTTACAGCAGGGGAACCAGGGTGGGCAAGGTGGCAGCCTGTGTCTCTTACCTGTTCTAGTTTAGGCCAAGGCACAGCTGTGTAGGTTTTCCTGGGCCACTATTCAGGTACTCAATGGCACTGGCTTCAACTGGAGTAGTGGCAGGAGATGATGACCTGGGGGTGTACATTCTTCAGAGGGCATCTTCAAGACAGGGGTATAAGGGAAGGAGCCTTATGTAAGTAGGCACTGCAATTTTCAGGGGATGGAAGGGAAGCAAAGGCAATGAGGCAAGAGCTAGTGGATCTTAAAGGATGGCCTTTCCCTATATTCACAATGTATATGAAGCACTCAAGGCAGGGTACAGGACCTTGAATTGGACTGAAAAGCCAAGACTGTTCAGACTAGCAATTGATAAAAATTTCTAGACCCTGCCAGGTGGTGGTGATGCATGCCTTTAAACCAAGCACTCCAGAAACAGAGGCAGGTGGATCTATGAGTTTTAGGCCAGCCTGGTCTACAGAGTGAGTTCCAGGACAGCCAAGGTTATACAGAGAAACCCTGTCTCAAAAAAAAAAAAAATCTGGACCCACTTCCAAAGCTGGTACTTTCCATGTATTGTTTCAGATGGAAAACAGAGAACATTAAGTGATACTAAGTTCCAAAATATATGATTAAAACTGATCAGTCGACTGTATTTTAGCAACGGTCCATGTGCATAATTTTTACCTAGACAGAGAACTCTGAGACAGTCCCAGACCTCAAAGGACCTACAGTCTATAAAGACACTGAGAATGGAATCAAGAGAGAGTCAGGCCAAGCCTCACTTACAGGTGGGCCAATTCTACCTGGAAGGTAGCCACTTGCTAGAGCCCAGGCTGGGGGTAGCGTCACTACCCTAGGTTTTCAGAGCCTGCCATGTTGAGCTCACCATGTCTGTCTCCAGGGCTACTCTGGAACCTGTCTTCCACTGATGAGCTGAAGGAGGAGCTGGTGGCCGATGCCCTACCTGTTCTGACTGACCGGGTCATCATTCCTTTTTCTGGCTGGTGTGATGGCAACAGCAACATGTCCCGGGAAGTGGTGGACCCCGAGGTCTTCTTCAATGCCACAGGCTGTTTGAGGTGAGGGGAGAGGGTACATAAGGTCTCTCCACCAGGGCCTTCCACAGTTAGCCTCCGTCTCAGCCAACATTCAGTCAGGGTAGAGAACATGACACTCTTCCTGGCTCTACTTTTTGTGGGCTGGCTCCTGGACAAAGGGCCAGGTATTACCAATGCCTCTGAGTCTCGTTGTGTCTTGTACCCTCCTGAAAGGATCTAGAGAGCATCATTGGGAATCTAAGAGTGTAAATACTTCCATCTGAATATTCAACTAACTCCCCTCCTCCACCCCAGGAAAAATGTATTTCCTGTGCTATCTTGAAGAGCATTCTTTTGTACAAAAGTCTACTGATTGGCTACTCATGAGTCACCTCCTGCCCGAGTGCTGAAGCTATTTGCCATGTTCATTGGCATAGAGATGGTGCTCCTTTGCCCAAAGTGGTTTGAGTTCCACAGCAGGGCGTGGCAAAGCCCCGGTGGGATCTGGATGTGCCTGTTCTCAGAGCTTCAGAGTGGGTGCCAGCATGGAGTAAGGAAACCACCCAGCAAGTTCCCCTTTAGGGTCTCTCTTTGCCATAATAGAGTTTATCCCCTAGAACGCTAGAGAACTCTCAGAGTGAGGGATGAGGTTGGTATATGCTCCCAACCAGTATCCAGCCATAGTCTCCAAAGGGCAAAGAGGCTGGGTAGATGAAAAGTCACAGTAATTAAGGACTTTATGGGGCCACATGGCTGTTGGGTGTGACAGTACACACACACACACATCCTATACATGCAGCATACACACCACCTAGGGTAGGGGGATCCGCAGTGCTTAGGAATGAACACAATCTTTGTAAGAGGTAACTACAACCGAACCCCAGGTTAACCCCTCCCCCTTAGTTCTGGTCACCCCCTCAGATCCAAAAAGACAGCAAGCAGCAACTTCCAACGCCTGTCCCTAGAGTGGCCTCTAGAGGGCAGGAGCTGGGCTGCCATTTGCAGTGGAGCCATTGGGAGTCTTGAGCCAGGGGACAGAAGCAATGGTGAAAACTGAGTTCAGAGGACACTTGCCTCAGCCAGGGCCAGGCAGATCTGACTAAATGATTTCTTTTCCTTCTCCTCTTTTCTTCACTTATGTTTCTCTCTTTCCCTCTTTTTCCTGCCACAACTTTCAAATTCTGCCCTGTGCTTTCTGCTTCTGCCCCTCTGCCCTCCTATCCTCTCACCAACCCACTCGCCTCCTCCCCCCCCCCCCCCCCCCTCCTCCTCCTCCTCCTCCTCCTCCTCCTCCTCCCCCCCTATGGTCCTCTCCTGCAGGAACCTGAGCTCAGCGGATGCTGGCCGCCAGACTATGAGGAACTACTCTGGGCTCATTGACTCCCTCATGGCCTATGTCCAGAACTGTGTGGCTGCCAGCCGCTGTGATGACAAGGTGAGAGTGTAGGCCCCTGGTGACACCTCTGTCCCCAACCCTGTTGTCTCTGCACATATGCAAAGCCCAGGGCCACACACTTAAGATGGGGACTCTCCTGGTCCTGACATTTCTCTTCCAGAACCCATGAACCAGGGTTATACTTTCCAGGGGCTTGTGGAATCTGTCTCAGTGACAGGACATGGGCAGAGGCAGGGACAGTGCAGAGGACATCTGGACCATGCTAGTGCTCCCTGCTTGGGCTATAGAGGCCACACTGTTATTGTGGCACTGAGCCCACGAAAATGTTCCCAGAGGCCCTGTGTCCTCTCCAAGGTGAAACTCCTTCCAATACCTCCAGAAATACCATTGGAAAGCCACCCTCTGCCTTCTGTAGACATCTGTATGCAGCAGTATGCACAGATTGAAAAGCAGTTCATGGAGAAAAGATAAAATGGGGGCTAGGATACTTCCACCACAGCTGGACAGTGGTTCGGGACACAGAGGTCTAGCCCCCACACCCAGGACACCAGGGGGGTCAACGAAGGGAGATTTCTATCTCTGGAAGTGTAGCCAATCCTCTAACAACAGCCTTGTCACTTAGCCGCAGGACAAAGTGCTGGTCTCCCTGCTCTGTGTGTATGTCTCCTTTACCCAGACAACCTCAAGTGCCTCAAGTAGAAGTCAGAGTCACCCGACCCCAACAGGGACCAAGTGCAGCTCAGAGAGTAACTCACTCACCCCCCAGCTCTAGGCTGGAGGCTCGCCGAAAGCAAATGCAGCTGTAAACCCAAATGCTGTTGTGAAATCCTGTGTGTCTCATTGTTGGTATGCTCATAGCTTCTTTGATGATGGAGGCTGAGGGGTAGCCATGGGAAGAGGGAACAGGAAAGACAATGGTGACTAGGTGCTTTTAAAACCAGAAGGAACTGGGACTAGGGAAGATGTTTTCAGTCGTCTGCACCACAGGTGGTCTGTAACAATGAAAATGGTCACCATGTTTGCTGTATGTGTCATGTGCAAGGTCCCATGGCTGGTTATTTTCATGTGCAATTGTCCCTCAATAACCACAGACATTGCCCAAAGTCCCATGAACACCCAAATCCACAGATGCAAGCCCTTCTATAAAAAGAACAGTATTTGCATATAACCCATAAACACTTCTTTGTGTACTTTAAACCATCTGTAAGTTATTTATGAAACCTAATACAATATAAATGGCAAATAAAAAGCTATTATTAATGCCAAGAAAGAAATCAGTAAGTGTCCAGGAATACCTCTTTTCTTTTAAATAATTTCAATTTGTGGTTGGTTGATATTGTAGGTGTAGAACTGAGGGCCTAGGGTATAATCTGCCCCACCAGCCAAGAGAGGGGAGGATAGTCCATTTTACAACTGAGGAGACTGAGACCCATAAAGGTGAGACAAGTCTTACAGACTGAAAGTCATACAGGCCAGGAAGTAACAGAGGCAGGAATCGTGCCCCGTTCCCAGGGGGCACCTGTGAGATTTTTCCAGACTAACAGTGGTGCAGGCCATCCTGATTATTCAGGATAAGTTGAAGACCCAGAAGTATGTTGGACCAGTACTCAGGTACTGTCTGCTTGCTCGCAGTCTGTGGAGAACTGCATGTGCATCCTGCATAACCTCTCGTACCGCCTGGATGCCGAGGTACCCACCCGCTACCGCCAGCTGGAGTACAACAACCGCAATGCCTACACCGAGAAGTCTTCCACTGGCTGCTTCAGCAACAGGGGTGACAAGATGATGGTAAGTGATGTCTGCTGCCGAGCCAGGGCCCACCCCCCAAGCACCCACCATGTCTACCTCCCCCGCAGCCCTCTTCTCTAGGAGCCAGGAAACAACCCTGGAGGACAAGGCCCCTCAAAGCCTTGTTCTTAGAAGCACACCACGGTCCTGGAGCTGGGGCAGGGTGTGCCACCTAGAGTGCACAGGGGACCCATGTAGGCTGTAGGAGCCCAGGCCACCTAAGGACAAAAGCCCTAGACCTCTATCTTCAAATCTCCACTCCTCTTACTATATAGCAGGGAAATCGTCCTCATCATCTCCTGACCTCTGGGCACTGGGAAACAATACAATGCTTACCATCTTGGGCAAGGGTTCTCAACACCTTCTGAACCTCCTAAGAAGGATGCTATAGGGGAGAGTCAGGATGTAGAAGCCATTACACAAGTGTGGGCTTACACAATTGGAAACTCAGGGGTAAAGCTGCCCCCAGAGCACACTTCCTATGCTGCCTGGAGACCATTTAGAGAACCATGGTCCATTCCCTCATTTGGAGGTTATATACTGAGATCTACAGAGGAAAGGGATGCAGGGGGCCAGTCTTCTCCCATCCTTCCCAACAACCTGAAATTAGGGGAGAGGCAGAATGCTTGGGTATGTGACATCACCAGGCTCCTCAGTGACATGTTCTCTGCCTACAGAACAACAACTATGACTGCCCCCTTCCAGAGGAAGAGACCAACCCCAAGGGCAGCAGCTGGCTCTACCACTCAGATGCCATCCGCACCTACCTGAACCTCATGGGCAAGAGCAAGAAAGATGCTACCCTGGAGGCCTGTGCTGGAGCCCTGCAGAACCTGACAGCCAGCAAGGGGCTGGTGAGGAGCCCCACTCTCCCACTTCTCTGGCCTACCCCCTGAATTTTCACCAGCTTATCCTTTCTGTGCCTGAGTCTCTCAAACACATCTGGCTCTGAGTAAGCTTCGAGCTGCAGATGTAAGCATGTTGGGCCTTGGGCTGTTCACCAGAGCAGTGACGGGGCAGATAAACCTCTGCCCTCTGAGAACTCCTGGGTAATGCACTATAATGTCTTGTCCTGTGGCACTAACCGCTTGGGCTCTGCATACAGTGAGGGACAGGGTCGAGGAGTATGTTTGGCAAGAGAAATCCCCATTTCATGGGTTGACAGATAAAGTTTGAGGATCAGGCAGATTCAGAGAAAGCCATGATGGAATGGGCCTTGAAGTTTAAGGACTTGATGGTGTAGGTAAAGCCAGAGGATATTTGGTGGATAGCCAGCTGTTGTTCCTCAGATCCACTTAGGACAAAAGAGTCTTGGGCAGCAGTGTACATGGGTATCCTGAGGGTCAAGATAACTTCTCTGGTATAAGAAGGATGAGTCTGGGGTTCCCAAAGACCCCAAACTGGCCTAGATTAGGTCATACGGGGATGCTGGTTTGAGACCCAGATGAGCTGGCTTACTTGCAAGGGATCCCAATTCTACCTCCATATGGACCCAGGCCCTTTCCGATCCATCTTGGTCTCTGACAAGCCCTCAATAAACGGATTGGATTCTGCAGAGGCTAGGGAGTGTGGAGAAGAAAACCAGACTTTCTTTAATTGTCACTTGCCCTTGACCATGTGCTTTCACATGAACAGAGGCGTCTGAGATAAAAAAAAAAAAAAAAAAAAAAGCTGAGCCAGTGAGTGAGGATGGGACACTGCTAGTCTGGACACCAATCTTGGGTCACCATGAGCGAGAAAAATGACCCTTCTCTGCCCACCCACTAGGTGTGGGGAACATGCAGGGGCAGGTGAAGCCTAGCTCTTCTGTAGTCACTTAGGCCTGAGCAGAGTTGTCTTCTCCCAACTTTAAGATGAAAGAGAAAAGGCTAAGGGTTTTGTTCATTTGTTTGTTGATGTTTGGTTTTTGGGGTTGTTTTTAATTTTTTCGGTTTTTTGTTTTGCTTGGGATTATCTGCCTGTCTACTAACTATGGAGCCTGGAGGCCACAGACCAACTCCTCCCTGGGTCTTCTCTCTTAGATGTCCAGTGGTATGAGCCAGTTGATTGGGCTAAAGGAAAAGGGCTTGCCACAAATTGCCCGCCTCCTGCAATCTGGCAATTCGGATGTGGTGCGGTCCGGGGCCTCTCTGCTGAGCAACATGTCCCGCCATCCGGTGCTGCACAGAGTGATGGGTAAGAAAGAGCCCCTGTCCTCTCCTCCATCCACATAGGATACACAGGCACGTACTTTCTAGAGCCTTCCAGAAGGTCATCCTCAAACTGAGGGGAAGTTGGCCCAAGAGAAGCGTAGGAGTAGGAGTGAATTTTCACCTTATGGGTGCATCTGTAGAAATCCACCTGGATTGGAGTCCCTATGGGTCCTTGAGGGGCCACCTTGTTTACCTCCTGGCAGAGGACTGTGAGCACTGAGGCCTTTGGCAGAACCCCTCCCTCCGCCTTTCCATGGCAATCCTGACCCCATTCCTCAACTCCTTTGTCTCTAGGAAACCAGGTGTTCCCAGAAGTAACCCAACTCCTCACCAGCCACACCGGCAACACCAGCAACTCTGAAGACATCTTGTCCTCGGCCTGTTACACCGTGAGGAACCTGATGACCTCGCAGCCCCAGATGGCCAAACAGTACTTCTCCAGCAGCATGCTCAACAATGTCTACAACCTGTGCCGCAACAGGTGGGCAGGGGAGGGACCCACTTCCCCACACACCATAGCACTCAGGGAGCAGTGAATGTGTCCTGGGGAGGCAGGGTACAGGGGATGGGATGAGGGAGAAGTTCTAGAAACTGAGTGCTGAAGGGCTGTGGCTTTGGCCCCCAGGTCCTAGGAATACACAGAGGGGACAGGCCAGTGTCTTTCTTATCTGCGGAACATGCGGGACACTGGGCTATCAGAGGATCAGCAGGAGGCATAGAAGAGTATGGTCCAATTATATGAGAATGTTTTTCCTGCTCTATAAGGCTCTTTCCAGAGAACTAGGCTCTGGGATGGGAATGGGTGTGAGATGGGCCCACTGTGCAATGGTGTGGACTCACTGCCACTATTATGGTTCCTCTTTCATGTACTCAGGGCAATCCCATATCTCTGGATCCTAAAGAAGGGGTGGGTGGCAAGGGAAGGGGTGTCCCTGTGCCATAAGGACTTGCATCTCACAAACCCACTTCCCACCTCTGTAGCACCTCACCTAAGGCCGCAGAGGCTGCCCGGCTACTCCTGTCTGACATGTGGGCCAGCAAGGAGCTGCAGGGTCTCCTCAGACAGGTAAGAGTAAATCCCAATGGCCCTCCTGACTGGACCCTTCCCACCCTTGTGCCACACAAAAGTCCCAACAAATTGGGAAGGGAGTGAAAGATCTATGTACCCCACAAACCAGAATGAGACTGACTCAGGAGAGTCAGAAATGGATTTGAGTAGCAGTGCGTATGAGCGGGGCTGTAACCAGACGATCTACCACAGGTGCCTTGCCGCTGGGGGTAGAGGAAAAGTGAGAGAGACCCAGTGTGAGATGTCTCAGAGCAGGGCTTCTCGGCCTTCCTAATGCTCCTACCTTTTAATGCAGTTCCTCATGTTGTGCTGACCCCCAACCATAAAATTATTTTCGTTGCTACTTCCTAACTGTAATTTTGCTGCTGTCATGAGTTGTAATGTAAATAGTTTTGGAGGAGGTTTGTCAAAAAGGGTTCATGTCCCAAAGGCTGAGAACTGTTGCCTTACAGCAAGGTGGCAAGGAGGTTGGACAAAGGGAACACTAGTCATTTGGGAACATAGTATATCCTAGAACAGCTCAGGGTTCAGTTATAAAACCCCTACAACTTCAACTCAAGAGTTTTCACTTGGGCCTTTGGCAATGGAGAACTACTAGGCCTATACTCACTGTCTGAGACCCAGAAAAGCCAGGTGTGGAGGCACATGCACACCTATCATCCTTGCTTTTGGGAGGCAAAGGTAGTAGGTTCAGGAATTCAAAGCCATCCTTGGTGTCTTAGTTAGGATATCTATTGCTGTAATGATGCGCTATGACCCATAAGCAAGTTAGAGAGGAAACTCACACAGGGCAGGTGCCTGGAGGCAGGAGCTGATGCAGAGACCTTGGAGGGGTGCTGCTTCCTGGCTTGTTCCCCATGGCTTGCTCAGCCTGCTCTCTTATAGAACCCAGGACCACCAGCCCAGGGATGGCACCACCCACAACAGGCTGAGCCCTCCTACATCAATCACCAATTAAGAAAATGTCAGCCGGGCGGTGGTGGCGCACGCCTTTAATCCCAGCACTTGGGAGGCAGAGGCAGGCGGATCTTTGCGAGTTCGAGGCCAGCCTGGTCTACAAAGCGAGTCCAGGACAGCCAGAGCTGTTAAACAGAGAAACCCTGTCTCGAAAAACCAAAAAAAAAAAAAAAAAAGAAAATGTCTTACAGCCAGATCTTACAGAATCATTTTCTCATTTGAGGTTCTCTCCTTTCAGATAACTCTATCTTGTGTCGGGTTGACATGAAACTAGACAGGACACTTGGCTATGGAGAGAGGACTACATGAGACCCTTTCTCAAAAATAAGGAACTCTCATTCCTTGCTTGATTTTTCCAAACACAAGTAGGAAACTCAAATGTGCAAGAGGGATTCCAAACGCTATTCACTAATGCATGGAGGTTCATGGCCTTATGTTTTTGAATCAGTTCCTCTGAAGCCTAGGCATATGTACATAGTGGTCAGAGTACACTGGTATGTCCAGAGTCTAGATAAACCCAAAGATGTTACAGAAAGGTGGCTCAGGCCTCAGGGCCCACTTTGCTTGTCCTATGATGGTCCATGTGTTTGTTTCTCCCCTTGCAGCAAGGTTTCGATAGAAACATGATGGGAAACATTACTGGGGCCAACAGCCTCAGAAACTTCACCTCCCGGTTCTAAGAAGAGACTGTCCAAGCAAGTTCAACTTGCAGGTGAGAATCGTCCCGTCCCATGGCGAGGGATGCGTACAGAACCACCATTGCAGACACTCAGAGGCTAGGCCTGTGCGTTCTAGGGAGAGGCATGATTTGGCTTAACAGACAGTTGGGTTCTGACTGACAGGGTGAGGAGGACAGCCATATAGAACCCCAGCTGAGAACATGAGTTGTTTCCATCACAGGGCAGTGGGGATATGTAATGGTTTATTAGCACTGGAAGGGCCAGAGGTCTGTGTAGGACTCTACTGAGGGTAACTGTAGGTTGCCCACTGCACAACCCAGGTGGTGCCACTCACAAGTGGGTTATATAAGTCAGGGGTTACACAGTGTCATCCTGGATTCGGTCAGCTATAACTTACTTTCCATTCTTATTTTATTTTTCAACTCTTTTATTATTTCTTCATGTGTATGAACATCTTGCCTACACATATATCTGTGCACCACATGTGTGCCAGGTGCTTGAGGAGGCCAGAAGAGGGCATTGGGCATTGGGTCCTCTGGAACGGGAATTATAGACAGCTGTGAGCCATCCTGGGGGTGCTGGGAATCTAACCCTAGTCTTCTGGAAGAGGCACATACTCTTAACCACTAGGCCATCTCTCCAGCCCCTCCATTCTTCTTAAAACCCATTCTCATTCTGCACATACTTAGTGTGGACAAGCTTTGTTTCCAGCTGATGGTTCTCGAGACCAGAAACTCACATCCAATACTCTATCAAAGCTTTGCAAGATGAACATTCACTAGACTTAGCTGGTATGTTTGCTACTCACATTCTAACCTTCCTTCTTGATAATTCTGATTTGATAGCCCTTAAGCAGGATGCGGGAAAATGTGTTTTTAAATAGGTACCCAAAGGGTTCCTCATACAGATAATCCAGTAACAAAAGCTAAATATTGAAGCCTTGGGAAGGCGTGAGTGAGAAGCAATTTTCAGCCTGGGTCAGACTTTCTGGTGTGGCATTGTCTCACTACATGTATCTCGGCGTGTTGTGGTTGTTGGGGTTTAACCTACAGCCTCACACATTCTAGGCAAATGCTCTGCCACTGACTTCGAACCCCCAACCCTCTTTTGCTTATATATTACTGAGATAGGGTCTTCCTAAGTCCCTCCAGGCTAGCCTTGGACTTGCTCTGTTGCCGAGGTCGGCCTTAAACATGTGATCCTACTTACTGCCTTAGCCAGGTAACTGATATTGCAAGCACACACTGTCGTGCCCAGCTTTCACTATACGCTAACTCGGCAGTTTCTCTTTCCAGAGAGACACAATCCAGCTGAGAAGACCTCAGGCCTTGTGGATGGGTTACCTGCTCCATCCTGCACAGTATTTGGAGACGTTCAGATGCAACCAAGAGCAGCCTGAAAACTGTGGATGATGGGAATAATTTTTGATTCTTTATTTTTTTCCTTAGGGGAACTGGCAGGCTAAAGGGTTGGGGAGGTTGGGCAGGGGGACTTTCTTGAGTTAAAGGGGCTTACGTCTGATGTCAATACTTTCTTCTCTGAGAAACAGTATATATATAATGTGTATAATGTAAGTGTGTATGCCTGTCTGTGGGTGTGTGCGTGAGCGTGTGTGCCTGTTTGCATGTGTGTGCATGTGAGTGTGTGTGTGTGTGTGTGTGTGTTTGTGTGTGTGTGAATGCCTAACAACATAACCAACAACAGGGTAGGTGTGCTGATTCTTCGCAGCTCACAGGCAGCACAAAGGGCTCTCCTTGTCTCCTGCTACAGACAAGAGCCATGTGTGCTTTTGGCTAACTGGAAGTATAGTGAACACAGATAGGGGCCCTTGCCAGTGAAGGCACGGAGAGCTCGGCACCCTTTCTCTGCCACTTTCCAGATGGCAGGAGAAGGGACAGTAGCCAAGGATGGGGTAACATTCCCGCTTAAGAGGCAGAGAGGAGCTTCAGAAGATGCAAGATAGCATCACTTGCCTAACCAGGGAATCGGAACAGAGAGACAGGCTCACCATTCTTTGGGGCTCTGAGCCCACATGAAAGCTTTAGCCAGCAGAACCCCAAATCCAGAGTGCCTGCAAGCAGCTATTTCAGGAGGAAGAAAATAAGGATAGTGCCTGAAGCCCAAGCTCTGGGAATGGTGGCTTGTGCTCCAGGGATGGATGTGCAAGAACAGGTGGGCACCTGCCTGCTCAGGCTTCTCACAGAACAGAAGAGGAGAACTGGGAATTACCTGCAATGTGCCTCAGACTCAGCCTACTGGGTGTCAGGTGAGGGAGTGCTTGGAGGTCCCAGAGGCTGAAGGAAGGGGATTTGGATGGACCAAGCAGGAAAAGGAAGTGTCCTGTCAGGGCATCAGCCAGCCCTCTTTCTTCCTGAATTCTAGCTGTCAGGTCTGCCCTCTGTCTCTCTGAAACAAAGAGGCCTATCAGGGGTGGAGGTGGCCAATCCCAGGATCCCAGACTTCGCACTGCAGACAGTAGTAGCAAAAGAACACCTGGGAAGCCTGTGAGTATGCCTGCCCGTGTCGAGGCCCCTAGAATGGATGGCAGGATGGGGCAGAGCTGAGCCTCCCCCAGGGCCTCTCATGTCTAGACCAGCACCTCTCAACTGGTGTGGTTGGCTCGGGGTAGACAAGAGCAATGAGGCCACACCCCATTCAAGGAGGACATAAGGTGCTCCCTGGCTCACCCCTCTTCCTACCCCAGCAGTAAGACTGATAAACTCCCTTGTGGCTCAGAACAGCCTAGTAAAAGATCTGTCCACTGAAGATGAAGGTCAGATACATGAGGGCATTGACCCTGAGAAGTGTCCTAAACCATCTAGCCCAGAGTGCTCTGGAACGCAATGTCCATCCCTGATTGGCTCATGATGGAATCTGCCTCTTGCCTCACCTCTCCTCCAATACCAGCATAGGGTACTGTCCCACCACACCGTCCTTGGATAGGCTACTTGAGATCTCCTTTGCCAGTCACTGGGATCCAAAACCAATCCATTTCTTAAAACATGCCATTGGCACACTACTCTGCAGGCAGTGTACAAAGGAAGCACTTAGGGTACATCAGTAAATAAGACCTTCCACACCCCTGTCCCCATAGAGTGCATGTCCTTCCAGGGAGAAAGGATACCCAGGTCCTGGGCTTTAGGAACTGTCCACTTAGTAAGTTTGAGAGAATCATCCAGAATATCAAGTCAAAAGTGAAACTGTTACAGGCCCTGGGCAGTGCCCTTCCCATCCCACCCCAGCATGGTCCTCACTTCCTGAAGTTCACAGGCTTGGATGTGGTAGGCCCACCTCTTGCTTTGGGGATGAAGCAGGTGCTCAGACACTCAGGGGCCAGGCCCAATTATGGTAACCTCCTCCATGGTCTCAAGTTGGCTAGGTGGGCTGGGTCCAACACATGCCTGTTTTTCAGGAAGGGCAAAGGAGATGTATGAATACATTCCTAGAAGCAGGGAGTAAGGGGCTGGTAGACTTTATGTATCCCAGACCTATCTTCATATTTTAAATCAAATTCGCCTCCTACTTCCTTGCCTAAAATAAGTTACAATTTAGGACCAAACGAGAAAGGACCCAGGCCCTGTCTTCCTTGACTTTTGGGCTTGTTGCAGTGCCTGGAACTCTCCCTCCAGCCCTCATTCTCCTTGCTCTGTCTTGTATGAGAGCCGTGTGCTGGACAGGCCCAGTTTCCTTGTATGATACACCATGTATGTGCTTTGTTGAAATACAAGAAATCAATAAATTGCTAGTGTTTCTTTGAAAATGTTCAAGCTTTGTGTTATTTGGGGTACTACTAAGGGGTAAAGGGCCCTGTCTCCAAATCTCTGTTTGCTGACTATGTATCAGGCAAGGACTGAAAATATCATCCAAGGGCATTCATAGATACCTGTTCCACTGTAGTCCATGAGAACACTGTAGAACCATGCTCCATGATGGGGGGGGGGTTGCTGTCCTAATTTATAAACAGGAAGGGCTTAGGAGGGAACAAACTTGTAAGAACAAGTTACAAGTGGAAAAGTCATTCTGAGCACAACCCCATTCAGGCAGAGTCCCATAGGGAAGACATTTTCAAGGGGGAAGACTTAGGAGTTAATGGTTCCAGAATGCCTACACTGAGTGGGCTCCATGTCAGCTGCTGGACAGTTGTCACACAAAGGATATGGAAGACCCCGGGGCTGGCATGGGCCAAGGGCCATCATCGTCTGGGCTCCTTGGATTGAGAAGGGGAAATCCTGGAGAGGAGCCTTTTCCATCCTGGAGGCATGATGACGGGACAAGGCTTCCATTATAGCATCGTGGGATATCATGGTGTTTGGTGATGGCCATGCCAAGCGCCCCTCAGGACAGGGCTGTGGCTCTCTGTGAGCCACACTATTAGATAGATGCTCCAGGATGGGACTTCTAGAAATGTCCTGGGACCTACAAACTTGTACTGGCTGCAAAAGGCAGATAAAATTGCCAAATCAGGGCTGGAGAGATGGCTCAGAGGTTAAGAGCACTGGCTGTTCTTCCAAAGGACCCAGGTTCAAATCCCAGCACCCACATGGCAGTTCACAGCTATCTATCATGGCCGGGCGTGGTGGTGCATGCCTTTAATCTCAACACTGGGGAGGCAGAGACAGGCGAATCTCTGTGAGTTCAAGGGCAGCCTGGTCTACAGAGCTCCAGGACAGCTAGGTCTTTTACATAGAGAAACCCTGTCTCAAAAAACCAAATAAATAAACAAATAAGCAAATAAGCAAATAAATAGATAGATAGATAGATAGATAGATAGATAGATAGATAGATAGATAAATAAATAAAGTGGACATAGCTTGACCCCCTTCCAACTGAACAGCAACCAGACCACGAACTAGTACAGGACCAGCCCTCAAGCCTTCCTCACACCCCTCTTGTTTCTATCCCACCCCAAGGAGAACATGGCACTACCATGACTTGTCAGTTTGAACTTCACATAAAGTGCCAATGCTATGTCCTGTTTTATTCTAGCTTTAGCCTAACAACAACATGGCTAAGATTGGTCCATTCCTATGGCTTGCCTGGCTGTTACTGTCCCTGTGCAGCTATGCCACAGTGCAAAAGGCCACACGGCGTAAGTGCCACATGGCATTGCCATCTTCCTGACATCTTTACGCACACGTTTGGAAGCAATTTATAGACTCGTTGACTCACTTTCCCAGAACTACTACACGTGATTACCAGGAAGTTATAACACTATAGAAACTCAGTGTTATCCTGGATGTGGATGCAGGAGAGCCAAGTGACTACAAAAGTCCTAATTTAGCTGTCCTTAGCCAAGAGAGTGGCGGGCTCTTTGGGGGACAGGCTGATGAAGGCCTTGGATCAAGGATTGGATGGATAAGAGCAAAATAGACACCAAGGACACAGGACGTGTCCAACAGGTGGGAAGGGAGAGGCTTCAAAGTCCGGGGGATCCGATGTCTCAGAGCCCATGTCCAGACAGGTCCACATGCCTGACCTCGAAGCCACTTCTTGCTTCTTTTGCAATTTACCTGGTGTGGGGCCAGATGCCCCCAGGACTCAGAGAGCTAAAGCATCAGTCTTTAAAAGGCTGTGCAGTCAGCTGCCAGGACAGCTGGAGAAGGGCGAACAGATGTTGGGCAACAGTCTTCCTCTTTGAAGAGCCACACAATGACCCTTTCACTTTCAGAACCCTGGGGCATTGTTTTCTATTTGGCTCCATGCTTCACTTTAGTAAGCCAGGCAGAGAGAGCACAGAGCACCAAATTCCAATCAATAGATGATAAAACTGAGAGGAAGTGACCAGCTCAGGGTCACATAGGGAGTTTACATTAGTACCAAGCCTGGACCACACCCAGGCCTCCTGGGTCCTCAGTATCAGAACATGATAGGGAAGACCGCGGAGGAGGAATCCACAGTGCTCGCTCACTTTCAAATCTCCAGTGAATCGGGGTTCAGAGAGACAGCATAGGATTGCACATCCTATGAGGGCTGGTTGCTGTGCAGACATGCAGGGAAACAAAAGTTCTGATTCACAGACTCTCTATCAGATGCCAGGAACTACAGCATGCACCATCTAGTCTAGAGCTTGCTGGTTTGGTTGGTTAGAATATAAAGCTAATGAGCCAAGGGCTTCAAGGCAAGAAATGCCTCCATGACCCCAGCATGTGTTCCCCACCCTCACTAGTCATCCTGCAGACACCTGCTGGGTCAGCATGTGTGTGTGTGTCACCAAGAGAGGGGTTGGCCATCTTGAGGAAGCATATGGAAGCCGAGGAGCCTGCTATGGGGGATGAGCAGAGAACCCCACACTTTATGCTTCTAATGTGCTGCTAATGTCTCCGTTAGCCAACCATTAAGAAGTTTCACAGTGGTGGGGGATATAGTTTAGTTGGTAGAGTGTTCACTGCATAAAACTGGGTGTGATAGTATATACCTACAGTCCCAGCACTTGAGAGACTGAGGAAGGAGGATTGTGAGTTTAAGACCAGCCTCGTCTACAAAGCAAGACTGTAGCAAAACAAAATAAAGCAAATGAACAAACAAAAGAAATTTTTTTTTTAAGAGCAAAAAGACTTCGGTACTGACGAAATTAAGATTTTCTTCCTCTGGGCATGGTGGCACACATCTGTAATCCCGGCACTCCCTCATTGGAAGGATGAGACTGAAGGTTCAGGAGTTCAAAGTCGTCCACACATACAGAGTGAGTTAGAGGGTAGCCCCTGCTACAGTGAGCCCGTCCTGCACTCTGGGACCTGTGGTTTCCTAGAAGGCAGTTAAACTGCAGATAGCGGATGGAACCTTGACCACCTAGTCTGTGAGACATGACAAAGCTGGGGCATATTCATGCTTCAGCAAGGCTGAGTAACTGGGACCACGAGGACTCCTGTCAACCTGTGGCTATGTGTGCATGTGTGGGTCTTGGCATGTTGTTTGGGAGGAGGGAGAGAGAGAGAAAGGGGAGGAAGAGAGGAGAGAGAGACAGAACAGATATCTTCATGCTGGCTGTTCCTCTTGTCTGTGTCCTGGGATCATGTGATCATCTTCCAGGCGAGCTCTCAAGACTCTTCCAACTCAGTCTGTGACCTGGGTATGGATCAGTTCCAAAGAAAAGACCTGGAAGCTGGATGGTGAGCATAGCATATACTTCCTCTACCTGCCACTGTAGTAACAGCTCCACCCTCCACACCTTGCCCAGTGTCTACCTATTTGCTTTGTTGGGGACTGGCTCATCCCCAGGAACACTCAGAGCCAGGCAAGACCAGCTCCCAGTGGGTGTGTGTGTGGGTGTGTGTGTGTGTGTGTGTGTGTGTGTGTGTGTGTGTGTGTGTTTTTGAGACAAGGTTCTCTCTTACTATGTAGACCAGGTTGGCCTCAAGCTCACAGAGATCTGCCTCCTGAGTGCTGAGATTAAAGGCGTGCACCACCATGCCCAGCCTTTTCTGGACTTTTAAAGTAGAAACTTAGGTCATTGATTTCAGGCATTCCAAATATTTAAATTTCTTAGCACTGTTTTAGCTGAAGTTTTTAACTTTTTTTTTTTATATACCATTCACTTCTTTTGTGGGGTTTTTGTTTTCTCACCACACACACACATACATGTCATATGCACTCACCATACACACACATACAATTTTTTAAAAGAAAAATTATAAGGTACCCAGAAACCAAGAAAGAAACCTAATATCTATCTCTATCCTCCACATGCATACCACACCACATCACACCACACACATATACACACAAATACAAACACACGCACACAAACACAAACACACACACACACACACCACATATAGACGACACACACAGGCCAAGGGGGCGGGGGTGAGAACCTTTATGTTACTTTCATTCTTCAAGGGCATTTCTCTGGAGTTCTGATGGATGGTGTCTCTTTTCTTTCATCAGTTTAAAGGTGCTGTTTCCCTGTCTTCTGGCTGCCATTATTTGTGATTAAAAAAAATTAGCAGTCATTTGTACCACTCCTCTAAAAATTCTGTCATTGTTTGCACTTTCCTGACATTATTAGTTTAGTTTCTAACAGTAGCACACCCGGATGTGGCTTCACCCCTGAGGGTCTTGCTTGGCCTTTGCTGAGCTTCTGGGGTCTGTGTGCTGTGTCTTTCATCATGTTGGGGAATTTCAATTATTTTTTATCTCCTCTCCTTTCTCCTCTCATCCTGGGACTATGAGGTTATGGCTCCACAGATCAGTTTTTATTCTCTGCTCATTAGATCAGCTCATCCCCGTTGATCCGTGGTCAGGTTCACGACTCTTCTGTTATTTCAAATGTAACCGTGAACCTGTCAGTGAATTTTTGCTTTACATACTTTTTTTTTGTTTTAGAGTTTCTATTTGTTTCTATTTAACAATTTTGCCCTTTTATAAAATGTTTCTTACTCACCCATTACATTTTCCTTCACATCTTCTAGCAAAATGTAATTTCTGTTTTTAAATTACCCAATTCCAGGATGTAAATAACTCACATCAATCCTATTTGTTGCCTTTTATTTCACATTCTCTTTTTTCTTTTTTTGTTTATCTGTTTGTTTGTTTTTCCTTATTTTATTTTTTGTTTTTTTGAGAGAGTCTCTATACATAACTTTGGCTGTCCTGGCTCTGTAGGCCAGGCTGGCCTTGAACTCACAGAAATCCACCTGCCTCTGCCTCCCAAGTGCTGGAATTAAAGGCCACCAGGCCTGGTCACATTTGTTTATTTCTAATTTGCACCCTGAACATAATGAATGATATTTGTGTATTATCTGGATTCTCCTCTTCACTAACTGAAGGATACTGACATTTTTTCGTGCAGTTAACTGGCTCAGCTCAAATTCCAGCCTCCTTTTCCCTTGTGGTGAACAGCAGCTAAGCATTTGGTCAGTTCTTTGGGGTCTCTTTGCATTACCTAAGTGCTCTTCCACATATGCATAGTCAAAAAGCCAAGAAGAGATTTAGGTGTGGTTTGTTTATCTTTTTAAAATAGTTATTACATTTTTATTTATGTGAGTATGTTTAGCGAACATGTCTGTGTGTTGCACACACACAACACATGCCACAGCACACATGTAGAAATAAGAAAACAACTTGCCCCTAAAGGCATTGCAGATGTGACTGCTGTGTCACATGTGCATCAGTAGGTGGCAGAGAGGAGAGAGGCTATGTCTACATTCAGTGTTCTGACCTATGAACATCTGAATGAATAGTAACCTCACATTCCTGGGGGAGGGGGAATCAAGCTGGGAACCAATACCAGTTCAGTGCCATTGGTCCTGGACAGGAAGCTGGCCTGTGATGACCACCAGTTCAGCACCAGGTGGGCACCAGATGGGCTCCCAGGGCAGGGGGCAAGCTGGAGACTGGAAGAACCCTGCCAGACCCTAAATGTGGGAGTTGTGGGTGAGCCAGCCCTGAGAGAGTGAGTGTGGAAGACCCAGCCCTGCCTTTTGTCTGCTTTGTGGTGATATGGCAAGGGAGAGATCCCCTCCCCTCTCTTTTTCCCTCACCACTAGTGGTGGACAGGAGATCCGGCCCTGATGGGGTCACAAAAGCAAGAGAGCGTCCTTGCCCCTCACATGCTGCAGCATTCAGGAGAGCAGGCCCTGCATCTCACCTGGGCAGAACAGTACAGGTGGCCCTGAATGTGGGGGTTGTGGATGAGCTATCCCCAAGGAAGTAAGTGTGGGACAGCCAGCCCTGCCTTTTGTCTGCTTTGCAGTGATGTTGGCAAGAGAGACTCCCTCCACTCTCTGATGCCCTCAACACAGGTAGCAGGCAGGAGAGCTGGCATTGATGGGCTCATGAGAGGAGGAGAACTGGTCCAGCCCCTTAACAGCTATGGCACTCAGTAGAGGAGGTCCTACACCTTACCTGGGTAGCACAGTGGAACTGGCCCTGGATGTGGGGGCTACAGAACAAGAACCAGGGCTTTGAGTTGGCCCACACCAACATATACCCCATGGATGAACTTCTGGAGTGCATAACGAGGCCAGTTCCACGGACCCAAAACTGCAGAATCTCCATGACACAGGACCACAGTGGTATTTCTGAGAGGAGTCCCAGTGAGGTTCCAATATTGACAAAGTAGCAGAAGCCAGAGGCCTTGTACCAGACCAAGGAGTCATTGTAATGAAGATTTGCAAGTAAAAAGGTGTGGATAGGGCTGGAGAGATGGCTCAGAGGTTAAAAGCACTGGCTGCTCTTCCAGAGGTCCTGAGTTCAATTCCCAGCAACCACATGGTGGCTCATAACCAACTATAATGAGATCTGGTGCCCTCTTCTGGCCTGCAGGCATACATATTTCAATATAGAACATTGAATATGTATTAAATAAATATTTTTTAAAAGGTGTGGATAAAAGGGAATATTGTGGGGCACACTGAGACAGACTGCAGCTTCCACAATGAGATTTTTTTTTTTAATGTTGGGAGAGGTTTGAAGGGTGGAGGGTGGGTCTGAGGGGAGGTGGGAGATGAGAGGGAACAGGGTGCACGATGTGAAATTCACAAAATTTGAAGAAAAACAATAAAAAGAAAAAATGAAGAAAACAATATGCGGGAGTCAGTTCTCTCCTTCCACCAAGTGGGTTCTGGGGATCGAACTCAGGTCTTCAGGCTTGGAGGCAAACACTTTCACTCTGAGCCATCTTGCCAGCCCTTAGATATGGCTCATATTTGGAATTTGAAGCATTTGCTCTGAGACTGTATCACACTTACTGTATCCCTCTCTTTACTTCCTGCCTGCCTGCCTGCCTCAAACTCTCTCCCCCGGCCCTTCAAGCTAGTGAGATGACAAGCTTAGAGTGTCTGTGTGGGGCCAACTGCAGCCTGCCCTTGGATGAAATGTCTCCTTCCCTGCCCGCCTTTGGTCAGTCCCCAATATCTTCAGGTGGCTGTTACTTTTTACCTGTGTCCAGAGGGCGTGGCTCTTACCTACAGGAAAATGGTTTGCTAAGAGCTCCTCCACTGTTCCTGGGAATGAAACTCTCTGGCCACAAATGAGTGGCATGGAAGATATCAGTGTTTGGTAGGTGTGATTATGGTCGAGTGGTGGGGTGGACACTTAACCAGAGTGCATTCACACAGAAGGGAGAGATTATGAGAGCAAGGCACTCAGCTTCCAGAAAAGTTCTTGGAGATGGCAAAGAAAGAAAATTGGGATGGGAGAGGGTGCTGGTAATGGCTCCACTCACTCATCTGGCTGCTGCTCCAGTGCCAGAGGACCTCACACCTTCTTCTGGCCTCCGAAGGGACCATGCATGCACTTGGCACACAGATACACATACACACAGGCAAAAGGTCCACACATGTAAAATAATTAAGTTTTTTTTTTTAAATAGCAAAAAAGTAGGTTCTATGGGGAAGTGAATGTGGCCTGAAGATGGGCCTTTCTGTGACATGTTCTGGTGGCAAGAAGCAGTTACTGGTCCAAGAGGAAAGACTGTGGGAGTGAGAGGTCTTTGTGTAGATGAGACAGGTCAGGATCTGGTATCCAACCGACAGCTGTGGCTAGCCAGTCATCCACAGTCACAGACCCAAGGGGAAGCCAGTGCGGTGGGAGCTTGTTGGCTTTCTGTGTTGTTTCCATGTTCTCGATGAAATAGGAAGCCGGATTGAGATCCTGAGTGAGGATAGTGGAGACACGTTAGATATTTGGAAGAATGGAGAAGGCATGAGAGAGAGGGGAGCTACTCTCATGGTCGTGAACTTTAAGCTCAAGTTAGCATGTGTTTTCTCTACTCATTTTGCTACTACCTAGGTGAACAGGTAGAACAAGGACAGAAATCAGGGATATTCTGGCCTGGAACAATGAAGCAAGCCAAGGACACCGAAAAGGAATGATGGTAGATCATGAGCTTCAATCTGATTAAAGAAAGGGAGAACGTGAGGAAGTTGAGAATTGTTTGAAATTTAGGAGACAGGGCAAGCAAGATGCTCAGTGCTTAAAAGAGCTTGCCACACAATCCTGACAGCATGGACCCACAGTGGTGGGAAAGAACGGACTCCCAAAATCTGTCCTCTGACTTTCACACTCATATGTAGTGTGCACAAGCACATACATTAATAATAATAATAATAATAATAATAATAATAAATACTTTTAAAAATAAAATTAAGGTGATAGAATGAACAGAACGCAAGAAGATACTTGAGTTATAAGTTAGAATGTAATGGCCCAAAAGTGCACTGCTTGAAATTGAAGACACAGAAAAATTGTTGTTAATGGTCACAGCAAGGCTGATCAACTGTAGGAGTGACTGGCTAAGGTAAGAGAGGACCAATCAAGCTCTCGAAGAGAGATCAAGGACCAAGAAACCAGGATTGTAGAAGGATCGTGCAACACACATAGGACAACATTGAGCACTGGAGCAGAACAAGTATTGAGAAGGAGTGATAGTAGATCTAAGCTAAACTCTTTGGGGAGTGTCTTGGGATGTCTCTTGGTGATTACAGCAGAAGGGGTAGCCGTGGTGCAATGTGCAGACAGGAGATGTCTGTCAGCTATTGAAATAAAGGCTCCGGAAGAGCAGCACACCTTTGGCAGACAGACGAGACAATGTCTGTTGCTGCACCCTGTTCCTAGGAAACCGAGGTCGCAAGAGGAGGGTGCTCACAGGGCACACACATGCCGTGCGTGGCTCAGGGCTCCATGAGGTTCAAAACCAACCCGAAACCACGAGTGACTTGGGCTTGTTAGCTTTTAAGAAATAAAGGTTAATTGCAATCGCTACTCACCCGTTCTCCCAAACCAGTGATTCTGGCCTCGTGTTTAATGCTTCCTTTCCCATTCAGGCGCTGAGTCCTGATGACTATACTACCTTCTCGTCTCCACACACACTAACCACTGCCAGGGAACATCAAGCCTGGCCCTTTCCCTGCTCTATGCTGTCACCTATTGGCCCATCCCTCTCCCACACCATCTCACGGCCATCCCATCTGAGTGTGCCTTCCCCAAACTGTAATGCGAACTGCAAGGTAAGCAATGCTAACCACATCTCCACCTTTTGGAAAACATCTGCCAGCTCTGAGCTTTCTGCCCATGGTTCTCTTAGGCCAGCCTCTGTCTGTCTTCCTTGTCCTCTGCTTCTCTTCATTCCCTCCCTGGCCTTCCTCTATGACGGTATCTCTGTAAGGGTGGCATGGATTCGTTCCCACTGTCTGTGCTGTTTCTGAGGCCTGATGTGTCCTCCCACAGTGTGTTCTTTGCCCATCAAAACCCTAATCATCCTCCGAGAGTGGACTCACGTGCTGCTTCCTCCATGAGGCTTTCATGTTTATGCCGTTTCTAGGCCCTAGCTGTACCCTGAGTTGGACCTATGGAATGATGACCTACTCATTTTTGCATCTCAACACTAGCCCGGAGTCCATCCCAGAGCGTGGGCTTGGCATTCCATGAGCTGAAGGTGGCGCTGACTAACTCACACCTTTCCTAGTGAACTATCTTCAAAGCCTTCCTGACTCCCTTCACACATTTTGACCATCCAGTTCTCATTCATTCCAGCTGTCTGTCTTAGCCAGCTCCCCACAGACCTCTCATTCTATGGGGAAGAGACCTCAACATGTGCTGATTGCCAATCACATCTGGCTCCTATGACATCACCCGGCTGCCCTTGTCTCTCTGTCCACAGGGAGCGTGGAGAGTCCTTCTCTAAGGTGGCCATCCTGTGCCTCTGAGTGCAGCCGTCCCTTAAAGGTGTGGCTCACTGTGCCTCTCACTGTCACAGTCACCTTCTCTGAAGACATCTCAAGTTGTCATTTCTCTTAAGAACTGGAGCATTGAATAGAGGAGGAGGCAGAAGATGTGATAAGGGTATCAAGCACAGGGTGGGGCTGGGATCTCTCAGGTTTGGAGCATCCATCTTAGTGTGTTCTGCCATACAGAGCCAGAACCACCAAGTTGCGGGGGAGGGAGTCCAGAACCCCATTCCTTAGAAATCCATGTGAATATCTACCTCTGTGTGTGTGTCTGTCTGTCTGTCTCCCTGACTCCCTCTCTCCCTCCTTGCCTCTCTCCCTCCTCCCTTGTGGAACTAAGGATAGAGCCCAGGGCTCTTGCATGTTGAATAAATCCTCTACCACTGAGTGACATCTCAGGGAAGATCTCTTTTGACCACATGTGCTCCGCACAATCAAACTCCTTCAGCCTTCATTGGAAGCCTCTTCTGGAATTAGCTGTCTGGAAAGGACAAAAGGTGTGGTGTACGTTGCTATTTAGAAATGGGACTCCCCAGACCTCATGGATTCTGCTTTGGGATTCGTTTATTCTCATGTTATTATGAGTACAACAGGAAAGAGGCCCGGATACCACACAAATGGTGTCTCAATGTACCCATCAGGAGATCGGTTTCCAGGGATACCCAGCCTTGGAAACCTCCTCAATAGTTTCCTTCTTACCAAATTAGGGTGGGGGGGTTTCCCCTGGGGTCCCTCTGTGCTGTCACATTGTCATTACCTTGTGATCTCAGAGTGTCAGTGTCGACCTTCCTGTTGCCATAGCTCCCAGGATCCCCAGAATCACTGCAAACCCCAGACCTTGGCCCAGTTCGCTGCCCAGGAAGAGAAGCCTTCAGCATCACATTCCTGTAAGGTTCCCACAACCTCCCTGGCCCAGCCTCATCAACCAAGCTGCTAGTGGCGGGAGGCGGTGGTTTGAGAAGCCATGAGTCAGGCTGTCAGAACCGACCCTGCCAGTTCTACCTTCCTTCCTACCACAAAGTCAGCAAAAGCTAGTCCAGGGGTTGGCTAGAAAACCCTGTCGCGACATACCCTCCAGGTGGGCAAGGCAAGTGGAATTTCCCTGTGGGAACTGTCCTCCTTCTGGATGGACCACACCTTCCTTTCCAATGGCCGTCAGTTCACAGGAACAGTCCTATCTCCTACAGCAGAGAGACTCCAACTCTAGTCACAGGCTGGAGCACTACCCAGAACACAGAAGAGCTGAAATTTAAAACAAAAGTAGAACCATCCAGACCAGGAGAGATGGAGGTTCTTATGTGCTGACGTTGCCCTAGGCCCTGCCAATACCACCAATCCACCCACGAAATGAATGCAAGGGTCCCTCAGAGACCAAAGTACCTCCAACAAGAACCTTAGCAACTGGCCTGTGGGTGTGAGAGTAAAGGAATTACAGTATCCTGATGTCATTTGCCCAGGCTCACAGGTGCTAAGTGTCAAAGGTCTAAATTTTGGAAGCTCTGAACAAATGAAGAAAGGAAGGATTTTTTTCCCCTATTTTCAGAAGCTTTAATGCACTGAGGTATGTCAGGACAGAGAAAGTGGGGAGACAACACAAAACCTTCCCATGAGCCTTTGCAGAACACTTTTAAACAGAACACTGGCCAAGGAGTCAATCTGGGCTGCACCCTCAGATTGTTTAAGCTCACATGTGGAGAAAGGTTTCATATTCCTAAACCAAGACCTTCTGGAACATACCATGGCAGATCAGAACACAACAAGGAGAGATCTGTCTCTACTAAGCCTGGGCCAGGAGTGAGGCCTTGCAAGGGGATTCTTGGTAACGTCCAGCCTTTTGCTGGCCACGTGCACAGGCTGATATAGGAGTAGGCACACAGCCTGCTCTGTTGTTTATTGAATTTGACACACTCTCCGGCTAACACATGTCCCCAGACTCTCTGTCTTTTCAGGGATTGAAATTCCCACCAAACCATCAGTCAGAGGGCCACCCTTTGAATAGCAAGCTCCTAGACAATCTCTGGAAGTTTCCCACTCCTGGTGGGGGGGGCAGACGTGGGTAGGAAAGGCAGAAGAAAGTGGAGTTAGGGCTACAGGATGACATGAAGGTGAGAACAGTATGGAAGAGAGGTGGGTTCAGATAGCTGAGGCATCAGGAAAGCCAGGGTGGCTGTGGAGAACTAGACTTTACAGTCAGGGATAGAAGTGAGACACCAATAATGGCTGGAAGATGGACACCAACATCTGGTAATTGGCTAGGTCTCTCACAGGCCCACACTGGAACAGACAGTGCTGGAAGAGGGACTGGAGCCCATAGCCAGAGGAGCACTGGCTCCTCAGACGACAGGTATGACTGGGCTCTGTGTTCCTCTCTTTTCAGAAGAAATCACTGACATTCCAGTGGGAGATGGGATGTCATCAACACCTAACAGCTGGCTGACTACAGGCAGCAGGAGGTAAGGCAGGACAGCTGACTCACCCCAACAGAACCATCCTCCCATGACCTTAAGTCCCAGGCTAGGGAAGGGGGGGGCGCTAGCCACAGGCACCCTATGGCTGAGCAGGGTGGGAGGAGATGGGGACCTAAACTATGGGAAACTACAGGAAGTGTGTGGGAGGGGGAAGCACTACACTGTAGGAACAACAGAGGAGGCCAGGGGACAACCTCCATCCCACAGTATCCCAAAGATCACAGCAAATGTTCACAGGCTTCTAGCATGTGCTGTTTTGAGTGCTGATATTTACACAAGCTCGTTTAATCCCCACAAGAACCTGGTGAGGTCATTCCTAATATCATTCCCATTGTGTAGAGGAAGAAAACCAGACATAGTAACGCTGCCAAAGCCACTCAACAAATAGAGGAGAAGGTAGAACTGAACCCAGGAAGCCCGGTGCCACGGCTTGTGCCTTTAATGACTCTCAGAAGAAGCTGATTCTGGGTGACACAAAACTTCTCCTCTCCCTGCTTCCCTCCTCTTTATCAAGTGAGAAGAATGCAGGCCAGGTTGCTGGTGGCCAGGTCCAGAGGACCCTAACTTCAGGAGTGACAGTCAACACAACCTCTTCCTCATGAAAACCTCTTTGCTCACTCCCTTCCAGGTGAAGAAGCCCTGGCTTTATCCTAGGTGGAATTCCTCAGATATCCAGCTGCTCCTACCTAGGGGCCCCAAATCTGTTCATCTTTCAGAGTGGCAAGACTCTCCGTCTTTTCTAGAACACTGTGTGTGTATGTAACCTGTTCAACAAGAGGCCTGGACCCTGGGAGAGAGTCCTGTATCGTTCCTCATACCCAGCCAATAGTCACTGATTGTCACCAAGCATACAGAGCCGGCTTCAGTGGCCAGGCGTAGCCTCCCTGTGAGGCTGGCAAGACGTGAGGAAGGTGAAGGTGGCCATGCAAAGTTCCATTTGACTTCTCTGTGGTGCTCACTCCTCTGGGGGTCTTGCCCTGCTGGTCTTTGGGGTCTGTTAACAGTTTCCCATCAGCAATCGCTGTTATGGTCACATTTAAGTTCTTAGGGCTCTCAGGTCCATCTGAAGCTTGATCTCCAATTCAATATTCCTCTTCCTCCTCTGACCAACACAGATTAAGACCATGGGGTGAGCAGAGAGGATGCTAGGCGCTGCCATGCCTGTTGCCAGAATGGGGAAGGCTGAAGCCTTGGTTTCATGGCTGTCTTACTGCTACCCTGGCATAGCTTCCTCTGATTTCGTGCTAGACTCAGAGAGAGTTGGGGGTCGGGGGATGGATGGGTGGAGGGGCATACAAGGCCTGCTAGAGGCCAATACTAAGTGTCAGTTTCATACAGCAGCTTCAGGGACTGGGGAGTCTCCCAACAACTCTCCAGATCCAGCCCTGGACTAATGCTCTGATGCACCCATTCTCTTCAAGAAAGGTGCCGTGCCTGACCTCTTACAGGTTTCCACAATCAACCTCTCCAAATTGTCTTCTCCCACCTTGAGGGCAAGGGTACTTTCTGGGAGCCTCTGGAAGTAGAAGAGTCTCAGTAAGTTGTCCCAGGACCCTGATCCAACCATGGCCTCTGTAGTACAGAGGATGTGAGAAGAGCTTTGGCTGCTGGTCCGTGAGAGGCAGGCCTCCCGTAACAAGTCAGGGTCATCCTATGCCTGTCCAACATTCATCCGTATGGCTCTATGAGGGACCGAGAGCCTGTCCTAGTCTCCATCCAGGCTACACACTGTGGTTGTAATTTGCTTGCCCAGACCCTGGAAAATAGTCACACTCCAGAACTAATTGGCAGGAAACTGGAGCTTCTAGGTACCCCAAGAGTGGCCTAGGACAGCATTATTATAAGGGAAGTCTGTTTCTATCCATGATACACAAGGCGCTGGTGTCAAAATGAAGAATTAGCTATTTCCCTAAGTGCACTGTCTATCCAGATGATTTTTTTTATCATGAAAGAAAGACAGAAAGGAAGGAAGGAAGGGAGGGAGGGAGGGAGGGAGGGAGAGAGGAAAGGAGAAACTTGGTTGCCAATTTTTCTTTCTCTGAAATAGAGAGATTTGGGGCTCACTGGCCAGCCACTCTAGCCTACTTGGTGAGTTCTAGGTCAGTGTATCAGAAAGTAAAGTAGACAGGGGACAATTCCTGAGGCTGTGCTCCTATGTTGGCCACGTGTACACACATATATGTACACCTGCACCCCACACTCAAAATAAGACAAAACACTATAAAATCCAGAGCCCAGAGACAGAGCCCCAGCTGCCCAGTAGAAAAGTCATGCTGCAGGGAGCTGCATGGGGGGGAGGGACGGTGGTGCCACAGGGAGCTGCATGGGGGGCGCGGTGCACATGCAACACACTCTTCTTCCTGGAATCTCTGGGCTCTGCCTTCCCTCCCTCTCACCCCCCCCCCCATTCTCTTCCCTCACTACACTACCTGCCCACATCACTGACTTGACCCACCAGTAATGATATCTTGCCCAGTCTCCCTGCATCCCTTCTGGCTCTCCTCCAACGGGCTAAACCTGTTGTAATATGCATATTACTGACATCTGTAATTCCTGAGGCAGGAGGATTGCTGGGTGTTGGAGGCCACCATGGACTACATAGTGAAGCTAACTGAATGATCTCTCTCCCTTTCCTTCTCTCCTCACTCTTTCACTCTTCCCTGTCCCCCAATCCTGTGCGTGCGTGCATGTGTGCGAGCAGGTGTGTGTGTGTGTGTGTGTGTGTGTGTGTGTGTGTGTGTGTGTGTG
>CAJQZJ010032679.1:3027382-3037383 GCA_907164525.1 Lophiomys imhausi
GTGTGTGTGTGTGTGTGTGTGTGTGTGTGTGTGTGTGTGTGTGTGTGCATGTGTCATGGTGAAGTGTGACAGAGCATAGAAGCTAGATAGTGGCACAGATCTGTACTATAATCTCAGTATTTGAATGATGAAGACTATCTCAAGTTTAAAGCTATCTATCCTCAGATACATAGAGAGTTATATATAGACTGGGCTAATAGGTCTTTTCTTATACATGATAGATGATAGGTAGATAGATGCTTGGATAGACAGACAGACAACAGACAGACAGACAGACAGACAAATCAGTGTGTTTCACTCTGGCTAAAAATTGCAATAACTCTCCATGATTTCCTTCCCCATGACCTGCAAGGACTGACATGGCCCTAGTCTCTTGTCCCATCTCTATACCCATCTCTTCTGGCCTCTTCTCAGTACCTTGACCATCACATTCCCTCCCATTCTCTCTACTCTCAACATCCTCTCCACTCTCTTCTTATGGCTACCTGTTGTCAATCCAGATAAAGTTTTTCCAATGAAGCTGTTCATCAAACCCTGACCTAAATCATGTCCACACCAAGTATTTCCTCTTTCTATGAATTTTTCTTCACAGTTTGAAACAGAGGCACACACAGGTATAACTGTATATATGAATTGTTTATAACATATCTTTCTAGCTTTCACTGGTATTGTATCTGCTTATTATCTCTTTTCCCTGGTCTGTGAAAGTAGAAGTCAGTCTTGGTCTGTCCCCACAGTAACCTCATAACCAGACAGTAGCTGGCATAAGGATGTGCTCCATAAACGTGCTAAATTTACAGAACGACTGACTCAATGGATCAATAAGCTCTCCTAAAAAGAAACACCAACACAAACAGACCAATACTTACACTGACATGTGTATTAGGTAAGTTCATTACCCCCCATTATTTATCTGTAAAGATGTATTTGTTGATTTTCTGTGTATGTTTTGCATGTATGCATGTATTGCACCACATGCATGCCTGCTGCCCAGGGAGGTCAGAAGAGGGCATCAGAGCCCTTGGAACTGGAGCGATGAATGGTTGTAAGCCACCACGTGGGCGCTGGGAACCTAACTCAGACCCTCTGGAAGAACAAGTGCTCTTAACCACTGAGTCACCTCTGCAGGGCCACTACTCCCCATACTGCTTGTTTGTTTGTTTGTTTGTTTTGAGACAGGGTTTCTCTATGTAGCCCTGGCTGCCCTGGAACTCCCTATGTAGACCAAGCTGGCCTCAAACCCACAGAGATCAATCTGTCTCTGCCTCCTGAGGGCTAATATTAAAGGAGTGTGCCACGATGGCTGGCCACATGACTTTTTAAGAGAAAAGTTGTTCTTCTAAAGCAGCAATGCCCTGTGACATAGTGAAATGCTGTTGTCATCTACAAATGTGTTGCATCATGCTTACCACTTTCCTGGGACACATGCAGTCTGTGAACTGCAAGGTGGACATGTTTGGTGGACACACAAAAAGCTATCACTTCAATTCATTACTACAGGACTTGACAGCTGCAAAAGATAATGTCTGCTTTGCCACATAGTCCAGTCACGTTAATATTTGACGTCAAGTTCTATACAAGTCGCCTACTGTGGGAATGACTTCTGTACTCACTCAATCTGTTTGGTAGGGCACACCAGGGGTAGGGGCGCATGCCTTTAGTCCCAGCACTTGGGAGGCAGAGGCAGGCAGATCTCTGTGAGTTCAAGGCCTACCTGGTCAAGACTTACAAAGTGAGTCTAGGACCGCTAGAGATACACAGAGAAACCCTGTCTCAAAAAACAAAACCAAACAACAAAATTCCTGTTTGGTAGGGCACTGGGATCTATGAGTGAATGAACTAGGACTCCCGGCATCAAGAAAGGCCTAGTCTACATAAGATGGAATCAACAGCCACAACTTGTAACCGAACTTTTAAATTATTATTTAACACTTATTTATTTATTACTAAATTCACTTATAACAAACACCAACAATTTCTTAACTATTAATCCTATAAATTCCTACAACCCCTTTAACCTATCCACTAAACCTATTGATAATCATAACAACCACTTTCATAACCTTTTAGAATGATACAGTCTCTGGGGCAGGTCCTCAGTCGTCAGGAACACAGTCTTTGTTGTAGATTCTTTAACACACTTAGCAGTCCTTCTTCTGGATCTCTCAGATGCAGGTTCGTCAGGGTCGTTGGTTATTGCAGTCTCACCTTAAATAAGGCTTCATGCTTTCTTCTCTGTGGGAGACTCCAGCCGTGTGCAGGCCAACTTACTTCTTTTGAATCAGGAACTCAGCTGCTCTGCCTCAGTCCTTAAAGCCAGGCACCGTTTCCCCTAGGCCACTGTTTGGACAGATCAAACCCCTCTAGGCAAAAGCTGAGCCACAGGGTCCAGTCCTTGGCCTTTTGGTGTCTTGCTCAGGCTTTCTTTGCTCACCGGCTTCTTTCTGCTTCAGGGAGAGAGCTGGCCATCAATGGCCAGCCCTTTTTTCAGCAGAACTCTTGGAGCTCTCTAGCATCAGGGGCCTCTTCTCTTCTGGGCTCCATGCACTGTCCTCAAATAGGAGGAACTCTGTTTCATCTTAATTTGGGCTCCGCCCACTTAGCAGCTGAAAACAATGTCAGGCCAGATACTTTGTTTCTTCAATTCTATTGGTCTTTCCTGTTTTCCTGACTTCAAACTTGTTTTTCAGTCTATTGAGTCTTTCCTGTTTTTGCTGACTTCATGCTGATAATGCTCTTCAGGCCCCGAATTAAGAGACAGTATCAGAAACTCCTATATATTTTCTAAATCTAATTTATCTAACCCCTACAACAAATAAATGGGGAGAGGGCTTTCATTCATAAGCCATGGCTCAGGTTGACAACAGTAATAATGTCCGACTGGCCAGAGAGTGTGATCAAAATTTTGCAGCTGATTCATTGTTCATTGTTTCATACAAGTTTTCATATGACAAGGATTGATAACACACATATTTTGCTTTGCGTAATTAGAAGTCACTCAAATGTCTGTGGCCTAGAATACAAAGTAAGTTCTTGAAAATATACTTCATTTGTCTTCATTAGATAGGAGAATTCATTTGACAGAAAGTGTGCTGTGCAAAATAATTTTAAAGTCATAATAAAAATGATCCCATGTGCAATCATAATAAAAGTAATAATCACAGCCCTCTGTGACATAGGATGAGTCACCTAACTTCTCTGGGGCTCAATTTCCTCATGTATTAAATGGGTTTACTTATGTAGGATTTAACTTCACATGTTACTGTAATTAGAGTTTACAAAGTACAGTGCCTAGCATACTACAGACACCCAGTACATGGGAGATAACATTATTTTTTAGTATTGTCCCTAGCTCATAAACTATTCCCTGTATCTCAGGGGAACCCACCACTCACTCCCTCATTCCCTACAGGTGGCTAAGTCACTGAGAGACACCAGGCTAAAGGGTCCCCGGGTCAAATTCTCAAGGAAAAAAAATACTTTTTCATTCCCCCTAAACCTTCGTCCCAGTTGCCAGCCTCCATGGGGAGTTGGCAGGGCACGGTGGGTGGGGAGAGGATGAGGTGAGACAACTCACTCTGAACAGGCCTACAGACCTGTCAGTCCATTCTGCTAGCCCAGCACAAACTCAGCAGGTCTCAGCCTGGGAAACTCCCATCCCTCTGCCTGCCCTCTACTTTCCTTAAGAGCACCCCAGCCTGGCCCAGGCTTTACATTGCCCAGGCCTGACTTTCCAGAGGAAACTACTTTGAGATTGGCATGAGCTTAAGGTGTGGCTATTGTGGCCCTGGCCAGTGCTGAGTGTACAGCCACAGAGCCACAGGGTGGACAGGGCAGGGCAGGGTGGGATGGGGAGACGAGAGCGCACACCCACTCCCCAGGGCCTGAGTGCTTTGCACAAGTTTGGAAACATTTTTCTCCTGAGTCTTCAATTGAGAGCAATTTAAATTCCTGTAGCTGTTGGGGTGGAGGCTGAGAACCTGGGGTGAGCTGGTGGGTGGAGCCAGGGAGGGAGGGTTGAGCTGACTTTGGGGAATCACTGCCTGGATAAGTCCTCTGTGGGAGGAATCTGAGGCCTCTCCGTGGGAAACAAGAAGCACTCAGGACATGGCCGAAGAAATGGGGACTGACCACAGCCCAGAGAGATGAGCAAAGTGGGCTTGGGGAGGAGAAGCAGTAGGGCTAGGAAGAGCATTGCAGAGGCAAGAGAGAATAAAAATAGGGGAGAAGGGAGCTGCGAGGTGACTCAGTGAGTAAAGGAGCTTGCGGCGAAATCTGAAGACCTGAGGTGAAGCCCTGGAACCCACACAGTGAAAGGAGAGAACCGACTTCTGCAAGTTGTTCTCTCATATTCACATGAACTCACATGCGTGCACGTACACTGTAAATTAAAAAAAAAAAAAAAAAGAATGGTGGGAAAGAGCTGACCCCTTCTCACTAGAAAGTAAGATGGCAGCTGCAGCAGGTCTAAGCACTGACCTCTATGATCCAAACCCTTCACCAAGCCAGAATGTGGGAGGTGGCCATAATCAGCTCCGCCCCACCCATCTGCCAAGTAAAGGCTACCTGGTTGAGCCTGTGTGCATTCTGTGGTTCCTGAGTGCCCTCTTCAGGCTGCTCCCTCTGCAGGACACCACATCTCCCATCAGGTCCAGGGCAGAGAAAGCAGGAAAGGGGCAATGGGAGCTGAGTTCCTGGACTCAACCTGGTCAAGCTTTGCACCCTGACCCAGGTCTACCTGCAACTATTTCAAAGGAGACTCCAACTATGGCCCAGGTACTACATTTTGGGGAGGTTTGGAGCATTCCCCAATCTGCAAGCTCCATGTGAGGGGCAGGAGTGAACTGACCTGGACCAGTAGCGGCATCTCCTCTCATACCCCATCTTCCTCCCGGTAGGATGACTAGGCAGATTGAACTTTCAGAGAGAGGTCACACTCAGCTAGTCAACTGTCAGTGGCTGTCCTGCAGATACCTGGAGTCCAGTCTGCTTTCCCCTCCGGTCTCAGCCTATCCTCAACTTCAAGTGAGGCCATTCATTCAGAGGTCTTGATTCTGTCTGAGCCCCAACCTGAACCCAGTCCCCAACCAGGATGGAGTCAAGAAAGCTAAGGCTTTATCTCACCGTTTCCAGAAACTGTGCTGCTCACTCAGTCTAAGAGGCCTCCCTGAAGGTAAGCTCAGCTCAGGACAGGCCTGATGATATATCTGGAGGACAGTCCTTCAGCAGCAGTGCCTGCCCATTGCAGCCTCCAGCAATTTGTCCAGGAAGAAAGATCTCAGGCCAGACCAAAAAGTGGTCAACTGGGTTCCCAAACCTTAAGCCCCTGAGAGAGACTGACCTCATATGATAACAGCCATAGTATATAATGAGCTAACACTAACTATGCAATTAATCTGCAGCAAGTACCACCCTAATGACTCCAGGCATTATTACAGTCACCCCTCATATCCACCCCACCTTCGGATAGGGAACTCCAGAACAGAAGCAGCAAGAACTTGCCCAGAGCTCCCAGGGTTGGGACTTGGCAGAAACAGAAATTGACAAGTTTTAGGTCCAGAGCATGGTCTGCAGCTTCAAGAGTTGATCTCAAGGCACGTGGACCTCAGGAAACACCTGTCCCTAGTTGTTGTCCCATCTCTAAGTGGGCACAGTAAGCAGGAACTCTGCCCGGGACATCAACTTGTCTGAGAGCAAATCTGTTGGCAAAATGGAACAAGGGTCCCTACCACTCTAACCCAGCACCAAGGAGAATATGTAAGTAAACACTAAGAGCATTTTGAGGCAAGGGGGTCAAGGGCCCATTAGAGAGCAAGGTTGAAACTGAAAAGGGTAGAGAGGTTGTTCCTGGGGGTGTACAAGAAAGATGGGCACACAGAATTCAGGGTGCTGAGCGTGTGTGTCTAGATGCCACCCCCATCTCCCTGAAATCCCCACCAACCCTTAGGTACTATAAGGCCCAACACTGTCTTGGCCATTCTCACACCTCTAGAGTTAGACTCAGTTCCATGGTGAACACAAGAGGAATGGATAAAATAAATAAGGATGTACGCTTACGCTCAGGGATCTATCTGGGTGTTTCTGTCCACATGCCCGTGGTCCCTCTGCTCCCTAGGAATATCTTGGGTAATGTAGAGGACCAGTTGGCCTCAACGCATACCCTTGTGTATTGAATTTAGAAGGGCTCCCTTCCCTAGCTCTTCACCTAGGGATGCCACTGCATACTGGCACTCTCTTGCTCTGTTCTCCGTGACTGAGACAGGACAGGGCCACCTCCCTTGGCTCCACATATTAGTGAATGCTTCGGTGAATACTTCATGATCCATACAGACCAGGGACTTCGGGTCTCCAGACTAGAGCCAGATCTCAGTTCAGCGTGTCGTGTTCTGGTTTATGACTGGTCAGGCCTCCTCCAGGGGGGCCAGGATGTGAGATCCTGCCTGTAAGATGAACCTAAAGGACATTATGCCAACTAAAATGAGCCAGGCACATGGACAAATGCTGTTAAGGTCTTACTTGGATATAGAATCTAGAAGAAAGATGCTAACAGAAATAGAGAGTAGAATGAGGAGGCTTGGGGATAACAATGTATTGTGTGTTGTGTATTTCAAAATGTAACAGTCTTCCATTTTCTGAGGAAAGATTTCTCCTATTAGACACTTAACACCAAGGCTAGTACCAAGCCCTACCTATGTAAGTGATGGTTTCCCTACACATGCTGAAGTTTCATTTATAACTTAGGCACAGCAAAAGACTAACAAAGAAAGTAGGAATAAATAGAACAATAATACAAATATACTGTAATAAAAGTTATTTGACTATTTCCCCTTCTCTTTTGCCCTGCCTCCACCAGTTTTGATACTGTTTTGACCTTCTTGTGTTCACACTTCTTGGTAACTGAGGATAACTGTGGACTGCGGGGTTTGGGACATGGTAACTACTAGAGCCAAAAGCTCATGACAAATGTCCTGGCTACAAAGAAATGGTGAATACTGGAGGTTAAAAAAAAAAACTTTCTGTGTGTTGGTTGTAGGATAGTTATCCTGTACTGGCTAAAATCCAATTATAAGTGAGTAGATGTCATGTGCATCTTTCTGAGTCTGGGTTAGCTCACTCAGGATGAGCTTTTCTAGTTCCATCCATTTACCTGCAAATTGCATGATTTCCTTTTTTCTGATAGCTGAGTAGTATTCCATTGTGTAAATGTACCACAATTTTTTTATCCATTCGTCAGTTGAGGGACATCTGGGTTGTTTCCAGTTTCTAGCTATTACAAATAAGGCTGCTATGAACATAGATGAGGAAATATCCTTGTGATTTGGTGAGGAATCATTTGGATGTATAGTCAGAAGTGGTATGCCTGGGTCTTGAGGTAGAGTTATTCCAAGTTTTCTAAGATATCTCCAGACTTGATTTCCATAGTGGTTGTACAAGTTTGCCTCCCACCAGCAATGGAGGAGGGTTCCCCTTTCTCCACAACCTCGCCAGCATGTGCTGTCATTTGAGTTTTTAATCTTAGCCATCTGTGATGATTAAGGATGGAGCATAGACTTTGTTATCTATCAAAGGGACAATTTTCCCTAGGGGTGCTACCATGTTGCCCCCCCCCCCCCGTGCAAGAGGAAGCTCTTAGCCCTCATAGGACTGTTGAACTGAGAGGATATGTAGGGACACAATAAATCAGAGAAGTGGGATGGGTGGGAGAGGGATGAGAGGATGGGAGAGTGGAACCAGGAGGGGTGGAAAGAGGGCACTATGATGGAGATGTAACTTGATGTAATAAATAAACATTATAATAAAAGAAAAAAGAAAAAACCCTTTAAACACCTCAGATGACCTTAGGAGAAAAGATATAGTTTGGGGAAACTTCAGAGCAGGAGAACAGGCTGCCTCCTGCTTCTAAGACTTGTAAACCCCCTAAGACACCTCTCCCCTGACTTCCCCCTCTTCCCACTAGGAACTCACTAGATAGATATGCTTTCCTCCAAAAGCATTCCTGCCTGCCATAGCCAGATGAGGCATAATCTGCTCCTTTTATGCCCATCACAGCCACTCCATGACCCACAGAGTATCCAGCATATAGTCAGAGCTCAGGACTACTTACTGAGGGATGGATGGGATATGGTTTGCATGTGAAAAGCAACACCCCACCCCACATCCCACCACTCTGCTCCATACCCACACCGCCAGCTCATGTGTTTGAATACTTCATTCTCCACCGATGACTCTGTTTTGGGAGGTTGTGGATGTGGGGCCTAACTGGCAGGCATGAGGCCCTTGAGGTGGCCTTGAGGATTATAGGCCCACTCCACCTCTGGTCCTAGTTGTTCGTGTTTCCTGATCCACAAGGATTTGAATTAGCAAGCAGCCTCCCTGCTTTTCCCACCATGATGGACTCTACCCTATGTTGTTTAAACTGTGAACCAAAATGAACCCTTCCTTTCTTAAGTTGTCTCTGTTTGGTATTTTGTTACAGCAACAAGAATAGTAGCTAAGCCTCTAGGGCCATATACTTTTCATGTCTGCTACAGGCGCATAGCTCAGGATAAACAAGTCAGTTCGGGGTTCAGAGAGCAGGACAAGTGATACCTATAGGAACAGATTAAACTAATATTGTGTGCTAGAAGGCATTAAGTTGGGCCCAGAAGCTCAGCACAATGAGAGGTGAATCCACTATACCTCTGAGATCACGGGGAAAATTCTGAGACAGGAATCACAAGGTATTGTTGATGGATGACAAAGGGAGAACCGGAAAAAGGATTGCAGCAGATGGAGGCCTGAGAAAGGCTTGGTGGTATCTCCAGGTAGGAGATCCTGGTGGTAAAGGTAATCCCCTTGGGGGATTACCCTAGAGAGCTGCTGAATTGGATGTTCTACCATCTCTTGTGGATTCTCTGTCCCTGTGCTCAGAAACTGTGCTACCATGCTATCCTCTCAGCTCTGTGATCTCTAAGCCCTAGAAGCTATGCAGATCATGGGAAAGGGGAAACCGAGGCACTCAGGCTAGCCCAAGCCTCTTGGCAGCTCTAGGCTGAACAGTTGCCCAATGAAACCATCTTTCTTTCCTCCCTCAAGGGCTCCCTGCCCCCCTCAGACAGTGGGCTCTTAGTGCCCAGGCCAGAAGGAGAAAGAAAACATGAACATCCAAAGAGGCCCCATTGTTCCCCAGCAAATGACTCACATGGGGAATGCTCCCTCCTTATGTGACAGCCCTCTTCCTCAGTATGCTGATCCTGGTGACTCACAGAGGCTAAAATCTCAAACCCTGTCTACTGTTCGCACCTCCCTCCTGGGGGCTCTGAGAACATATAGTTCTCCCCAGTTGTAAGTGGGTAAGGGAGGCCAGACTGGCATAAGGTCCTCCAAGATGGGAAGATACGAGGGTCTTGATTTCCTGTGACAGTCATGGGAAATGAGAAAAACTACTCCATGTGTTACAGTGTGCTGGTTTTTTATTACTGCATAGTGTGGGCTTGGGGTCAGGCAGAGTACTGGCTTCTAGCTAGGCCAGCTCCCACTTTCCAGACAGGAGTCTGCATGAGGTACCCAGGAGGACCTAGAGCTGGGACCGAGGAGCACAGGGCAGGGACACAGGAAAGGGGCAGAGCTTTGACGAGAGCAGTTCTGTCTCATTTCCAACGCCCAGTGACTTTGGCCTTCCCACGAGTTTTGGAGCTGCAGGAGAAACAGGACCCCATCAGATGGAGGGAATGGGGGTAGCAGTTTTCAATGGGGCAGAGGGAAGGCTAGGGGGAACTAAGGGTTGAGATGAACATCTTGGAGCAGGGGTGAAATATGACAACCTCCTTGCCCCCCCCCCGGCCCCCCATCCCACCTTGCACTAAGAAGCAGCGGCCAAGACTGGAAGAAAGAAGGAAGTTGTGAACTGAAGGAAAGCAGGAAAAGCTGGGGTCGGACCCTCCCAGCAGGGTGGGGAAGCCGAAGGCGGGACACGTGTGTGTGTGTGTGTGTGTGTGTGTGTGTGTGTGTGTGTGTGTGTG
>CAJQZJ010032679.1:3037393-3081604 GCA_907164525.1 Lophiomys imhausi
GTGTGTGTGTGTGTGTGTGTGTGTGTGTGTGTGTGTGTGTGTGTGTGTGTGTAGAGAAGGGCCACAGACACTTACACTTTCTGGTTGTCGTTGATCCTGTTTCGCAGAACATTGATCTGGAAGAAAAGCGGGGAAGATAAAGGAAAAAGTTGGTACTTGCTCATTCAGTGAGGCCTGGGAGGGGAAAGAGGGTTCAGTGTAGAAGCAAGGGTGCAAAGTAGGAGGAGGGAAGCACCAGAACACTGGTGGAGACCCATGCATGAGTTACATGGGCTAATGGAGGACAGGGAGAGGGGCCTGAGGGTCAGCAGTGCCAGGGACCAGGTCAAACCAGGAGCATGGCAGGAGGACAGCACAGTGAGCATCTCACTTCGTATTTCTGCTGCTTGAACTTTTCCTGCAGGTCGAACTTCTCAGCCTCTAGGTTGTGGATACTCTGCCATAGTTCCTTGGCCTTCTCTCTGCAGGAGCCACAGTGGGAGTGGACCGAGGAGCATTAAAGTCAGGCCTGCGGTGGTGTTGGCTTTTACCCTGGCCCAGATCAGCCTTCACTTCAGTCTTCCCTCAGCCCCAGCCTGTTCTTGCACATTTAAGTCTATAGAGGGCACCTCTAGTCTTTACTATGGGCCTGACCATTCTGGAATTCTAGATCCTAGCTACTGTGCCCAGTGTTCAGGGACAGACACCAAGGGTTGCCAGAACAGAGTTGTAGGAGTCCTTGAAGTTGAGGAGAAGCCCTCCTGGTACTACAAAACATCTAGTTCAGCCTTCCTGCCTCCTGTGTGAATGTGGGCAAGCAGGAGCTCAGATAAGAACTGCTCAGTTCTTTTTTTCCCTTCAGCAAAGCTCACACAGGGAGGCCTGACCTGAAGAGGCCCAGTATCAGCTTAGTAACTATTGTGCCTTGGCAAATGTGTGAGACAGTAACCCCCTCTGGCGGTTTACAGTGAGGAGTACCTTCCACCTCTAGGGAAGTGTGTTAGGGGGCCACCCAACCAACTGGCCACACCTCAGCTGGTCTTCATTCAGGTGGTCAATGGCCAGCACCTTCCTCCTCTCTGCCAGAATCTTCTTCTTCTTCTCTCGCTCTGTCTGCCTCTTCCCACTCTTCCGTTCCGTCTGAAGGGAGTAGTGAGCAGGGACACTTGACTAGAGATGGCTCCTCCCTGTCCCCTGACCCTCCCAATATCCTGGGGAGTAGGGCCAGGTTTTCATCCTATTGCTATAGCAACACGACACACCATTACCTTCTAGATTTCCCCCCCAGAGAAACCATCCCAGGGGCAAGGAGGGGCCTAAGTGCCTTACTAGTGTCTTCCAGATTCCCTCCTCCCACAACTCTTCCTCCAACAAGGTGTGCTCCCATCCCAGGGAGCTCTCTAAAACTACAGTGAGGAGGACAAGGACTGGAGGTTTTGTACCCACCTGAGCTTGCTAAACCAGGAAACCATGACAGAAAGACCCAGAGAGAAAGACCAAGATCGCCACAGAGACATGGAGAGAAGCAGGTGGGAGACAGGAACACAGTGAGGAGAAAATGATTCACTGCTCAGCAGAGGCTACCAGCTATGCCAAGCACAAGTCTGGGGCTTGGGAAAATGTAATTTTGATAGTATTTGCCCGGTGTGGTCACTGTGAGGACAGAGACACACCAGCAGAGCTAGGGGCTAGGGACTCAGGAAATCTAAAACAAAATGTTCTGGTGCCTCTATGCATTAAAAAAGAAAAAAGAATCAAGCTGCTCGTGGTGGCGCACACCTTTAATCCCAGCACTCAGGAGGCAGAGGCAGGCAAATCTCTGTGAGTTCAAGGGCAGCCTAGTCTACAAAGCAAGTCCAGGGCAGCCAGGGCTCTGTTACACAGAGAATCTCTGTCTTCAAAAACAAAAGTAAAAACAAAAACAAAAAAGAACTAGGTGTTGTTAGGCTTAGTGGCCCAAGCCTTTATCGAAGCACTTGGGAGACAGAGGTTAGACAGATCTCTGTGAGTTCTCTGAGTTTGAGGCTAGCCTGGTCTACATAGTGAGTTCCAGGACAGCCAGAGCAACATAGTAAGACGCTGTCTTAAAAAAAAAAAAAAAATCAGGGCTCAGCCTTGAACTATCTAGTAGGTGTGAGGAATACACTGTCCACAAGCAAACCACCCACATCTATGCAGCACACACTTTCCATGTTAGCTCATGCTAGCCATGTCTCTCTGAAGCTGCAGGGCAGGCAATACTAGGCCCTGTGAGGGAACCAAGGAGATCACAGGCCATGCCGCTGTATGTGGCAGAATCTGGTCTCTAATCCGGTCTCTTTGAGTCCAGGACTCAAGGTTCAACCAGTCATACCCAGTTACCTTGGGGAGACAGCATGAGGAGGTATTAGTGTCCTAACCCACAGCAGACCCCTCCTCATGAAGCAGCCATCCATGGTCAGGCTGATAGCCTGCTCAGGGACTATGCATGAGGAGACCTTTGGCTTCAGCCACAGCAGTTGGGAATTTCTTCATGGATCCAAGCAAAGGCAGCCTTGAGGATGCACTGGGATCTCTTGGTGCCCAGTGCTGTTTCCCACCTACCTTCTGGATGTAGCCTCCAAAATGCATCATGTTGGACAGAGCCTTCTTCTTCCGGGCCTCATCCTCGGCCTTCCTCCTATTCTCCTCCTCCTCACGCCGGGCCCTCTCTTCCTGATTTCAGGGAGGGCAAATGAATAAATTAATGGCAAGGGTGGGAAACCCAACTGTGGGTTGAAGCTGATGTTCTTTACAAATGAGACCTGCTTTTCCTCCCACCAGGCAAGGAAAGGAGCTTTCTGAAGTACCATCTGGCACAAGATGGGAATACTGGAGTTCACTGAATGGGTGGATGAACTCTGTGAATAGGTTAATGAAGCACTGACTGACATCTGTAAAGCCCCACCATCCCCTTAGGCTGGGAGGCCCTCAGTGCCCATGTAGCTTGCACTAGGGAAGGGATGGGGACAAGAGGGTCTTAAAATCATGAGCACGAGGCCCCAGCCTGTCTGCCCTGTTTGTTGGTGTGATGTCAGCACTGAACCAGGGACCCGAACGTATATGATGTGACACATGCCGCCTCTTGAACTGACATCTGTGAATAGAGAAGGGCCTGGGGTTCGGTGGCTGGGCTAGAGTCACTCACAGCCAGGCGGTTCTGCCGTTCCTTCTCCCGCTCATTGCGAATACGCTGCTGCTCTGCTCGCTCTGCCCGACGCTTTTCCTAGGGAGAGAGTTAGAAACTCTTGTGCATGCATGCCCATTAGGGATGTCATCCTCAGTAAAGAAATCAGGAGGTGGCGCTCTTCCTCGTGCTTCGGCCCTCAGCCTGTTCCATGGATGTGAAATGAAATGGTCCATCGCAGGTGGGAACTCCAGAAGACTGTCCCATCTAGGTAAGGACAGCCACTTGAAAGCCCATTGGAAACTGTCTTAACTCTGTGGGAAATGCCCAGTGGCTTCTCTTGTCTCCCTCAGGGCTATATCCACTTTCTGGCCCTGGTCCTGGCACCAGCCCCGGCCCTAGCATTCTTCTCTGTGCTCAAAGATTCATGGCTGGAGTGCGCATCTGAAGAAAGTAGGTTGGATACAGAAAAACAAGGAATCCAATAACCTCCTCTCTTAGAGTGGAATTCGGGGTGTCTCCTAGGATTCCAAAGGCTGATCCCGTGCTCCCTGCATTAGAGAGGCAGTTATGACTGATGGGTAGGAAACAGGATCAGGGAGAACACACACATTTGACTAATCATTCCATAGCCAGCGGTGCCTGGTTAGGCCTAGCTAGAGCCCGAACTTATCAGGCTCAGTTCCTGCTGGCAAGGAGCATCCACATTGATAGGCAGGTGGCGGGGACCCAAGGAGAGGAGTATTCAACAGGCTAGCAGCTTCATGCAGGCTGCAGGAACGGGGGAAGGAGGACAGGGCAAACTGTGGAAGACTGACACAACACGTACGATCCTGTCTTTGAGAGAAACTAGTTCCTCCTCCTCCTTCTTCCTGTTCTCGAAATGAGCCTCGATCAGTGTCTGCAGCTCATTCAGGTCCTTCTCCATGCGCTTCCGGTGGATGTCCTGTGGGGGAGAGCCTGCCTGAGAACCTGCCACATCCGTGAGAAGGGGGGGGGGGTCAATGCAGAAGATTCCCACAAGGCCAGAAGCTCCATCACTGTCATTAGACCCCTTGTCACCAACCCAGCCTGGCCTGCTCTACCCAGAGCCACCACTCACATCAAAGTCTACTCTCTCTCCATCTGGGATCTTGGGTGGCACCAAGTTGGGCATGAAGAGCCTGCTGCAGAGAAGAATGGGGAGAGTCAGGGGAGTCACCAAAGCAACCGGGGAAATGGGGGACTATGTGCTCCTGGAGACTCTGAGGCCTTCATCCTGTAGGAGTGCTCACCTCTGTGGTAATGTCATCACCAATGTCTATTTGATTTGCTCAGACATTTACACTTACACTGAGACACTTACACTGAGGTAATTTCATTCTGTCCTCTCAATAGTTCCCTGAAGGGGGCAGTGCTGACCTCCACTGTAGAAAACCAAAGCTTAAAACTACACAGCTGGGAAGCAGAAAGGCTAGGCTAAGATGGTGTCCCTGGGTGGAATCATGATCCTGGATTTCCTCACACGCCCTTGGGCCTTCGGGAGCTAAAAGGAGATGCTCTGGAATACACAAAGCAGCCAGCCCAGGAGATGAACAGAGCTAAAACTGGCGTGCCCCCCCACCCACCCGAAGGCCAGGAGAGTACTAAAGCGCCATCTGCTGGCAGGATAAGCGTTGCCAAGAAGGATACGCTCCCTGTTCAGCCTGCCCTACACTCACAGACACCAGATATGGTTCCAGGTATGGGACAAAGCTGCGCTGTTCGGTCCTTTTGCAGCTTCCTGAAGCTGCCATGCCTAGGCTACCATAGTTTCACTGCTATGGCTTCCCCCAAAGTTTTGTCTCCCTTTTCCTGTAGGTCCCACCGAAGCCAAGAGGGATGACATCCTGTGGGTCAGACAGTGTGTCTGCCCAAGCCATGACTAGCCCTTCCTCATCCTGTAGATGAATGCAACTCCATCCACGTTAGTGTAAGGTATTGGTAATGAAGTGCAACAGCGGTTCAGCTCCCATTCTTCCCCTCAGCCAGAGATCTTTGTGTAGTACACAACCTGTTCTGCTCCTCGTAGCCGTCCCTGCCTACCGCAGCCGTCCCTGCCTACCGCAGCTCCTGCTCCCGCTCACTATGCCACATGCACTCCTTCCTGTCTCTTCCTCATCACCCTCCCTCACTGGCCTCTGCTGTCAGGGGATTTACAACAGATAGATGCATCCCACTCACCTGGGCTTGGGTTTGGACTCCTCTACTGGACCATCTGGAGGAGAAAAAAGGAGGTATGGTATCAGAAAGCCTGAATATTCCCAGCCCCACCCTGAGCTGGACACCTGTGGGCCTCTGTTTCCCCATCTGCCCAGGGAGTCTCTTCCAACCCTGGTAAATCCCGACTTCCATAATCACCAAAAGGCATGAAGGGAGCCTGGACATGAGGTCACAGAGAATGGCTGGCTGTGTCTACAGGCCCTGGACACTAGACACTGGAGCCTCCGAGCCTTCTCTCTTCTGTTCTGGGTTGGGAAGATTGCTTCTCGGGGTTCACAGTGATCCACAGTCCTGTGGGAAGGTTCCCAGGGACTCTGACCCTAGAACCCCAGGTCTGCCTAATGTTTCGTGCCCTGGACTTCCCAGGGGCCACAGGGCCAAGGGAATTAGTGGGTATGATTCCAAGGCTGGAATTCCAAGGCTGTGTCACCCTGCCCCCTGTGTTATGTGCGACTGGAACCAATTGATAGAGGCTGCAGTGTGACAAGGACCATGATGGTGACGTCACCACAGCATGGACCATCCATGTCTTGGAAGATGTTCCTACAAACACCAGACCTCACTGGCATTGCCTGGGTGCCAGGAGCCTCAGGTATGAATATGACTTCTGAGTTCACTACTCTGCATACACCAGGGACTAGACACTGGTTCCCTCTCCTGTTGGACACTAAGGACACTTCTCTGGGGTAAAGAGGACAAAGGCTTAGAGCCTCCCAAGCCCTGCAAGTGCCACTGAGCCTGCCTTCCAACTCTTTCCTGTATAACTTCTGGTGGAATTGCTGGGCACATCTCCCCCAAGGCTACTGTGAGTTCTCTTACCAAACCCCTGTGCTGATGTCCAGCATCACATACCTTCAGCATCTTGGCTTTCTTCATCTGGACCAACCTCTAAACGAAACATGGGCAATCAGCACAGGTCCTGTTCTGGGCTCAAATTCCCCCGAGAGCATTCCCCAGGGCCAGGCAGGCTAGCTCTCTGGTTTGTAGGGCCAACCACAAAACAAGCACTGAACTGATGGTCATCAGCCAGAAAATGGACTGCTGCACCCCTCAGCCCAGACAGGAATAGCTAGAAGCTAGAAAGCACCTGGAGGACTAATGTCTTAAAACACTACCCCTGAGCCCCTCGTCCCCTCATCCTGGGCCATACCTTCTGCTTTGGTATCCTCCATCTCAGCCTCAGCCCCACCATCCTCCTCCTCCACTGCCTCCTCTTGCTCTGGAGAGGTAAACCAGATGCTATGATCAACCAGGCCCCTCTCAAGCATGTAGAGAGCAACCCCCAGAACAGAGATCAGACTGGGAAGGGATAGACTTGAGCCTGCAAGACGCAGGTTCACATGATGTGGGAGCCATGGGCTCAAACAACAGAAGGAATGCTGCTCAGTTCCTGCTTTAAGCCAGAAGTTGGCCAACTGGAGCGCAAAGCCGCACCCAGCCCAGCACTGCTTCTGTAAGCAAAGGTCCACAGGCATACAACCCGTGCACCCACTCGTGTACACTCTCCTCCATGCCTCGGCTCCACAAGAGAGTCAGCGCAAGCAGAGACTGTGGGTCTGCCAGCCCAAAGCACCCTCTGTCTGCTCCTTTGCAGGAAAAGTGATATCCAACAGAAAGGTACCATCTGACTGATAAGGGTCCCAAATTTGCCTCCCTGAGAGTTTGGAAATCAGAACTGGGTTTTCCCCAGCCTAGAGACCTACTTGCTACCTGAGAGCTGCTGAGCAAGCCAGATACTTGAGTTGGGGACAGGTGATGTGGTGGTAGGTGCCATGGGGAGCACCAGTGATGGAGGACAGCAAGGCTCATTGCTGGGGACCAGTTGGGTTGAGGGCCTGTCCAGCCTTTTTCTGCCCAATTTAGAACTTGCTTCCCCTATGACCTCCCTGGTGACATGGTTCCATTGTCTTCCCTAACTGTTTACCTCGGAGGCTCTGCTCAGTGCTGGCACCACAGGACAGGTCCTGACCAAACTAAGGTGCTAGGGAAGGTCTGCTGTGCATCCAGTGGCTCTTCAAGTCTATAGACCCTTCCTCCATATCTCACAGAAACCAAAGCCATGAGGTTGGGCGGGTGGATGAAACGCCCAATCGCTAGAGAGCTGTGCTATCCAGAAGGTTGCCAGGAATTTCTATTTTCATCATTTGCTTGGCAGGATGTGGACCCCGCCTCTCCCAACATTCAGAAGGGACAGACAGATTAGGGAGACAGGATGCCATCCAGACCATGACTCGCTTGGTGGAAGTGCTTGTAACATTCAGTGATGGATAGACTGACAAGTGTTGGCCCCTTGGCAGAGGGAGAAGAAAACACCTCAGGACAGAAAGAGCAGAGAGGGCACCTCCACCCGCTCTGCCTCATCTTCTCTGACCTCCTTTGTGAGGACTTGGTCCTCACTGAGGTCTGGGGCACTTCTTCTTTCAACCCAGCAGGAGGTTTGCCAAGTTGTGTGAGAGTAGAGGAAGATGGCCAGCTATTGGGTTCTCCTTGAGGCCACCATGCTAGCACTTCTCCCATTCACCCTAGGCTTCATCTCTCTGCGCCATGTGCCCCTTGCTCAGTGGTCATTTGGAAGCCCAATGAGCAGGGCCTCCCTGGACATGACTGTGGGAAAGCTGGTCCTAAAATTGACCCCCATTCTGTCTCCATTGCCCTCCTGTTATCTCTGGGAGCAAGCCTAGCCTCACCCACCACCCAGCAACACACATCTGAAGGCTGTATCACATCTGAAGGCTATATCATGTCCCTTCTGCACTGGCTAGTTCCAGTCTCCTCTGATACTTTTTAATAACTTTGTCCCCAGAGCCCTACCATCTTGGCCATTGTGCCTTGTGCAAAACAGGGAAGGTCCTCACATGGAACACTGCCATAAGAATCCATCTGTGATTGCCTGTGGTGCAGGTGGGAAAACAGGACAGCCCAGATCCTTCCCGCTTCCCTCCCAGAGAGAAACCAAGAGGGAAAAGAAGAAATAAGTGAGGGGTCCTAGGGTCTTGGCCCCTCTGAAGTTGTGGGCCTCCCTAGCCCAAGCCCAGAGCCCTGGAGGACAGGCGAGAAGGGACAGGAACAGGACAGGGAAAGTTGTACTACCGTCTTCGTTTTCACTCCAGTCTTCCTCTTCTGGGTGCAGGACATGACCGCAGCAAAGGGGGCAAGCAGAACAGGTTAGTGTGCAACAGAAACCCCAGGGGCAACGCAGGCCACAGCCAGCTCAGAGTTAGGTCTAAACGCCGATTTCCAAGCCAATACTCAAGCAATATGGCAGGCTCACTCCTCAGTGATATCCCTGAGCCTCACAACGTAACAGTCACTTGCCAACCACTACTGACAGAGAAATAGTTTAGCAGGTCAAACTCCAAGCAGTGCCTGACACCTGAAAGCATTCAGGAAACACTAACTAGCCCTGGCCTGTTTCTAGGCTATAGGCCCTGGCTTCTCTCTCACTAAGAGAGTGAGTGGACCCCAGCATCAGAGAATGGGAAAAAGGTCACTCCTCCTCCAACTTCCCCCACATTCCTGCCCTGAATGAGTTTTGGGACTATCCCACAAAACACCTACAGGTTCCCAGAATCACATGTAGGAAAGCCCCCAACTGAAAGCCATACCAAGGGAGCTGATCTGGCCTGTTGGAAGGCCTGGACTCAAAATCTGAGGAGATTGACCACTTTCTAGTTGTTCTCGATGCAAATCTCTCCTTAAGGAAGAGATTAACAGCAATGGAAGAGGCCTTTATAGGACTGTCTGTCCTATAGGCTTCAGTCACTCATCTCGACCTTTCCTTTCTGAGCCAGAGGGGATGCCTCAGGCCACTCAGGGCAAGCAAGATACGCACAAGTGCCACAAGAGTTCCACTGAGAACTTCTTTAGCTCCCAGACAGATCCTGATGTGTGTAATAGCCAGGGTGGAGGTCACAAATCTGGCTCAAGTCTGTTTCCCAAACCCCACCACCCAGAACCTCCAGTGATTAGGTGGGAAATCCTCAGGGCAAAAGAATCCCCAGCAGGTGGAGTCCCTTCTACCAGGAGGTTATGGGCAGCTGGGCTCTTGATTCAAAATACATTTTTTGAAGCTGGGCATGGTGGCTCATGACTCATGCCTGTAACCCCAGTACTGAAACTGAGGCAGGAGGATTGCTATGGCTTGAGACCAGCCTGAGCTACTAAAAATAAAATAAAATAAATTTAAATTTAAAAGAGAGAGAGAGAGAAAGGAAAGAAAGAAAAAAGAAAAAACTGTAGTTTGGAGATTTAGCTCAGTGGTAGAATGCTATTTGGAACAAGGTGAGAGATCTTTCTAACAGCTCCTAAAAGCCAGAAATGGCATTTGTGGGCTTTTCTACTCTTGGCTTCTATTTGGCTACAAGACCCAGATCAGGCTTAAAGGAGCAAGAGGGAGCAGGGGAAGTACGACTCCCTGGACCTTCAGAGACCCTTTTCCTAATGTCCACACATGACATGCCTTTGCCAAACCACTGCAGGCCAGGCTACAGCCTGCCTGTGATGTAGAAGCCAGGAGACACAGGGTCACTATGGGCCTTGCAGGAAGAGGGACTGTGAGAGAGACAGAGCTTCCAGAGACTGCAGGGCCCAAGCCTAGAAATGTGACAAGTCATCACACCCAAGAGGAGGGGACCACAAGATGGGCTTTTGCCAGGTTGTGATAAAGTTTCAGGTCCATGGAAAATATCCCAGCAATGGAGCTTGTTCAGATTCAGAACCACGTTCGAAAAAGTAGTAAATGGAACACTCTTTGGTTCGTTCATGGCGTTATGGTTATATTTGTTTGTTTAATGGTCTTTATCTTTTGTAACGTTTAATTGAATTTAATTTGTGTGTGTGTGTGTGTGTGTGTGTGTGTGTGTGTATACACACACACACACACACACACACACACACACACACATAAATGTTTTTTTGTATTTTTGCCTGCATAAATGTCTGTGTGCTATTTGTGTGCATGGTATCCATACAGGTCAAAAGAGGATGCCAGATCCCCTGAAACCAGAGTTACATACAGTTGTGAGCCACCACATGGATATCAGGAATTGAAACTAGATCTTCTGGAAAAGCACTTAGTGCTCTTAAATGCTGAGGCATATCTCCAGCCCACATATTTGAAATACGTGCTGAAATAGTAAAGCATGTATGCAAAAGAATGATTTAGGGTGTCTCTTCAGAACAGTTAGGATCGGATGGTTTTGTGATGAGAATGTGGGGTCATTATTCTTTTCTTGTTGTCTATATACATTTCAAAGTTTTCTTGGATACATATATATATAATGTTTTACACATACACATGTATATATGTGAACTACATTTGCCCATATATATATTTATATACATATATATATATATTGATTACTTAGGACATCTCTGCTCAGCTAAAGGAGTTAAGGACAAATACAAGCTATTTTCCCAGAAACACTGGCCTCCTGAATCTCCTCTCTGGCTCCCTACCCGCCCAAGGTACATACCTTCCACAGCTTCTGCTCATAAGAGAAGGCCAGGACAAAAGAGAAGAGAGAAGAGGAAGATCAGTTTCCAGCCATATTGTCTTGCATCTGTGTACACATCCCCATGAGTGCTTACCTTCCTGTTCCCTGAATATGAAAGATATTGTCAGTACTATTGCACATCTCACACACACACACACACACACACACACACACACACCTCCACACAATGACTTTTCCCTGAAGCCAGCCAGCCCCTTTTTCCAATCCCTCCTTGTTCAAATGGCACTCTGTCTTCTGGCCTGCCCTGCAAAGGCTCCCAGCAGCCTGGCACACCCTTAGCCAGTGCTATCTGCCATTGTCCCCAGCAAACCTCCACGTCAACAATCTTGGTGTCTCCAGCATTCTTCCTACGTCCTCCTCTCAACTCACTTCTGAGGTTCCCCCAGGAAGTACTCTTAGAAAGCCCTTCTCTCCCAAGTCTCTCTCCAAATGCCACCAGGTGAGGCCTACTTTCTCCACATGTCTGCCTCTGACCATCCTAGTGCCCACTCTCCCTCTCCCCCGGGTTCCCGTGCCATGTTCCCACTTTACATGCCTCCGCTAAATCCTTCCATGGTTCATCTCAGCAGCCCCAAGGGAAAGGAGGTTCGGCAGCGGTCTGTGTGACCTCCGTGGTGATACCTCTATATGGAATACTTGTTGGATTGCCTGTGTGTCACTTGGCTTCCCCAGGACAGGCCTGTGGATAGGCACTGTGGGGCGACTTGGGATCTTAGGATGAGTGATAATCCTGGGCTCTGGGCAGGATGGGAGATACCACCATTTTCTCAGGGACCTGTTCAACCATTAGCAGTTTCAACAGACCCAGCTTCTCGCCTTCCCTCCTGGCAGCCAGAGCACCAGCAAGTAAGACCCTGTTGGCCCTGGAACTGAGTCCTGTATTCCCAAAGTCCCCAGCCTGATGTCTGCCTGGGATCTGCTAATCAGAGGTACAGAAATAGGAAGGAAGGGAAGAAACCCCAACTCCAGGTCCTGGAAACAGGCACAGCCACTCCCACCAGGACATGAGGGTTACTGGATGGCTCATTGGCTGGGGGTGAGGGGACAACATGAAAGACAAGGTGTTCGCATACTCACTCCTCGTATTCCTCCACCACCTCCTCCGTGTCAGACATGGTCTCTGCTCTCCCTCCAGAAAGAGAAAAACATCAATTGCAGGTGGCCGCCTTCCACAAGAGCTAGAGACGGCTCAAAGAGTCCTGGGGGTGAATCGGCTGTGTGACCCACAGTGCAAAGCTAGTTTCTCGCACAACCATGACACCTGACTCAGAGCAAGGCAGACAACTGGTGTTCACCCATTCCCTGCCCCTGAGCAGGCATGCCGCCCTGGATTTCATACGTTCCTACCTGTCATCCTTAAAGACATGCTAGTTGTGTTTTTCCACCTTTCAGGGGAGCAGAAAGAGAGTCCTAGTGCACAGCACCCCATTTCTGTTCTCACTGTGTATGTCAATCTGGCACACAGCTCCCCTGGGAGACTGGTAACGTGAACTAGAGCACAGCATGGAACTCAACAGTTAAAAGAGATAAACGACTGGTACACACTGCTTGAGAAAAGCCAACTGTTGTGGTCACATACTGTGTGACTCCATTCATAACTTCCTTGGAATGGCAAGATTTTAAGTGTGGAGAATAAGCCATCAGGACCCATGTGGAGGGCAGGAGGGATGTGGAAATGGTAATAAAAATGTACACAAGTAATCCTTGCTGGCCTCTTTAAAGAATCATTTATTTATGTATTTATTTACTTGCTTATTAATTTACTTATGTGTGTGCCTATGAGTGCCGCGGTGCACATGTCACCAGAGGATAACTGGTTCTCTTCTTCCACCATGTAGGTCCCAGGTATCGAACTCGGGTTGTCAGGCTTGGTGGCAAGTGCTCTTATCACCAAGCCATCATCTCACAGGTTCCTTTGTGGTCTTGACCGTAGGGATGATCACGTGAACATTCCCAGGTTAAAACTGTATAGAATTCAGCCCAAACACAGCACGAGTGAGGCTGTGGTGGGCTAAGTGAGAGTGTGCTTGGACTGAATCAGTGTCTACATAAATATGTGATATGAGATTATATAACTTCATAAAATTATTGTCTGGGGAATGTGGACAAAGGGGCACAAGAAACTTTTCTGTATTCTTTAGATTTATTATTATTATTATTATTATTATTATTATTATTATTATGTGTGTCAGTGTGCATGTGCACATAGGAGAGCAGGTGCCTATGATATTCAGAAGAGGAATTCAGATCTCCCGAAGTTACAAATGACTGTGAGCCAGCTGACATGGATGCTGGGACCCCACCTTGGGTCCTTATGTACATGCTCTTAGTTGCTGAGCCATCTCTCCAGCCCTTTTGTGTTATTTCTCAGAATTGCGTATTAATCCACACAATCTCAATAAAGAATCCCGCTTTAAAGTTTTCCTGGGAAACTGTGCAGGAACAGAGCTGGGCTCAAGCTCCCGGCTGTTAGTTGATGGGGTGCTGGCGTCTGTCGGTAGCACAGTTGAACCCTGGTTCTCTCTGAATGCTGGAACACAGGCATCCCAGCTAAGGGACTTTAGGAGGGTCGAGCAGATATTAATGAGTGGCTGGCTGCCTGAGACATGGCCAGATGTAATGATATGAACTCGTAATCACAAGAAACCACAGGAGGGGTGGAATGAGCAAGACCTCAGTGTGAGATTCATCTGCCTTTGAATGCGGCCTCCCTGGTGCCCTTGAGAATGACCTTTTTTGTGTTTAGGTCATTTTGTTTTCCTACAGCATAGTTCCCTTCAGGAACTTTCTCCTCTCCTGTGGTGTGTGCAACAGACTGCAAAAGGTTAGAGACTGGACTGTCTGGCCTGGAGTACAACCTCAACCCATATTATTATCACCCAATTCCTGAAGGCACATCAGTGCCTAGCCCAAAGACACTGGGCACATGTGTCTTTGATTGAAATGTGGACAGTGCCCCTTGTTGTTTGCAATAGAAACTTCCTGACAAAAGAATTACAGGGGAGAAGGGACACACAATGGGATGTGGCTCAAGAGCAGAAGAAGCAAATCGACTGACAGGACCACCCTCACGTCTTTCTCTTGTGCCCTGCTTCCTGCACACACTGAAGACACCCCCCGGGTGGCCTGACCCACATTGCTAGTGTAGACGTGTGGGACACGGATGATCCTGCTCCTGCCTTCTCCAACTTTCCCCATATACCCCAATGCAGGGAAGAAGGCTGAGACAGAACCCAGGAGTACAGCTATGGACATCCATGAAATGCAATGCACTCCGCATTGAGCTGGTGGTCAGCACAAGGCCACTGAAACTGAGAGGTTTCCAGGAAGCTGGCGGCATTCCCACACATTCTAAGTGGAGACTGCCTCAGACTCTGAACTCACGGCAGTTTGGGATTGGTCCAGGCCTGCTTGGTTGGGGACAAACAAAGCAAGTCCATTTGTGCTGCCTCTGCTGGAGTAGGACAGAGTCAGTGGGGAGGAGCCCTGCTCAAGTGTAACTCTGGACAGCAGCCCTGTGCAATACGCCACACTGACACCCCCCCCCCACATTAAGATAGTGGAGAAGGGATGCGAAATGTGTAAGGCATCCTAACGGGGGTGGAGCTGCTGAGAGAAGACTCGAACACCAGATGACCTCCACCTGGACCTCAGGATGAGCATGGCCACTCCTGAGCCTGGGAGTCTGGTAGCAGTCACCTTGTCCAAATGCCAGAGGAGCAATCAGAATCTGTGAGGAGAAGCCCATTGCCTAGGATCTGGATAATGGGGAGAATTATTTCCGGGGAAGGTGTGTGGCTGCCCCAGAGCTTATCTCCTGCCCTCCCACCACTTAGAGCCACTGGACATCTTGCTGAGATCAGAGGAGGTAGGAGCTCCCAAAATAGCACCCAGACCACAGACAGCGGAGTCTGAGGAGTGCTCCCAGCCCAGCCGAGGGGGCGCATCTAAGCCAGGTGGACTAAGAAAAGAAAGGAGGAGGCCAAGCCTGAGGGTTACCAATGGGAGGAGATGGGGAGGCTGGAGGGGTGAATATAAGCATGTCCCAAGGGCCCTACACTTTCACCAGCTCCTTACCATCTGACTACCTTCACAGAAAACCACTGGGGTCACCTTTCATGGGCAATAAAGCAAAACAACAGAAGTCAAAAGAAGACTCTTTGGAGATCAAAAGATCTGAGTTTTAAAGCCAGCTTTTACTGTGTGACCTTATGTAGGTCACCCAAGCTGTCTGAAGCTGTAATGGTTTACCTATAAAAGAGGTTAGCTTCAGATTATAGCCTTGTAGTGTCTGAGGAACATAGGCTCTGTCCTTGTCCACAGCATTAAGCTGGGATCTTCCTAAAACTCCAGTTGTTAGCTGAGGAATCAGCAGAGGGTAGAAGGGAGGGGCAAAGGTAACTTGATCCCTTCAGATTTTTCTCCCCTGAGAGGAGGAGAGGGACTTGTCCTGTGAGAAGAGGGTCAGAGAAGGAATCCTTGAGGTCAGGTGGCTTCCTAGTTGGACTCCCTGTGGAATGTGCTGGAAATTGCTTACACTCCAAGCAATTACCTCCTGAACAATCCCTCACTATGACCAGAAGTCAGAAAACCTGTCTACAATTCGAAGGCACAAGAGCAATTCCTAAGGGCAAGTTGGGGTGGGGCAAGGGCCACACTGGAAGGGACATAGTGGGTCCCAGGGAAATCCTTTCAATATTGACAAGCTTAGCTCTCCTGGGAAAGGGATCTGGACTCACCAGGATCCTCAGTGTTAGCTACCCTTGACCTCCTCCAGGAGTGGAATCATAGCTGGTCCCAGAAGCCCAGTGGAGACAGCACATCTGCTTGAAGACGCCCTATCAGGCCCACCTACCTCTGGACGGTTCACCTTTCTCAGTGCTTCCAGGACAGTATCTTTGTTCCTGGCCATGAGAGCTGGATCACCAGGATTCGTTGGCAAACAGAGCCATGGTCTTATCCTGCTCTCTGGGCCTCTAGAAGAAAGGTCTGGGTGGCCCTTAACCTGAACTTGGGGAATCCCTACTGGTTAGGATTGTGTTGTATTTAGGGGCACAACAATGATCTAGGCCATTCTACTCATGAAAAATAAAAATAAAGTCTTGGGAGGGAAAGCAATCTACTCAAGACGTTAAAACCACAGTGTCTTCTTCAGTGCCAGATGGGTGCCTCCAACTCGCTTCCCATGAAGAACTCAAGCTCTCTCCATTCCACTGCAATCATGTTGGGGTCTTTCCTGCAAACAGCCTCTCTGAATGTGGAGGTGTTCTCCCTTCTAGAAGGGGCCATGGATTTTAAGCAACCTGGTGACCACTCAGAATGGACACAAGCACACACCAGGGAAACGCGCCAGGGTCAAATCCCTTATGTTCTCCCACCCGCCTTTGTCCTTTCCTAGAGCCTCCCCAAGTCTTACCTCTAAACAAGGGCTACACACAGGTCCTGAGTTATCTGCTCAGCCTCGGCAGGGACTGGACGAGGTCAGAGCGTGGAGAGGGCTTTAAGCAGGCATGTGGGCTGGGGCCCTGCGAGCCAAGCCCTGCGGTGAGAGGAATGTACCGCAGGAGATGGGAGGGGGAACACAATGGAGGGTGTTGGCTGCTATTTTGGCAGGTGCCCGGCACAGGGTTAAAGGAACAAGTATCCCGCACCATATAAGCTCATGTGGTCCTCCAGCTGCTCAGATAAAGCTATTTAAAACCAGAGCAGATATGCAGGGAACAGGCTTGTAACATAAACCAGCTGTCCCTCTTGAGAATCCTGATAAAGCAGATGCCAGTAGCCCAGGCCTGGGAGGGCAGGCTGGGATCAGGGTTGGGGGCAGAAATCAACTTCAAGACCTTCTGAGTCAGGTCCTGGGGAGCAGAGGGCAAAAGCTCTCCATTGGAAATGAGGCTGAGGGTAAAGATGTCCGCGGGGCTGCTGTGTGCTTCTAACAGGCCAAGTGGCCTCAGGTGGACTGCAAGCTCTGCAGGCCTTGTTGAGGGTATCTAGTCTCCTCCATGAGCCTCAAGGCTACACGCTGCATCCTTCCCACAGAAGTGGGCTCCAACAGCTGAAGGAGGTTAGACACAAGAACAGCCCCTCTCCGTGGTCTGGTAACAGGAGTGTGAATGCAGTGGAGAGGATTATTGGAGTTTTCCCTGCAACCTAAGTCTGGCTTGCCCACTAGATCAAAAGATCCATAAGATCAGGGCCAAGCTTTTGCTGCAACCTAAATGTTTATGTCCACCAGCGCACACAGAGTGACCGGCATACAGTGGGGCTCAGAGTATGGTGAAAAATAAGTTGGGAGGCATTGAAATGACTCTCTCCATTCTCCCTCTCTCCACCACAGTCTTCTCAGCAGGTCCCCCCAGGATCTGAAGAAGGACCATGGCCAACTTCCCAGGTGCCCCTTGCCCTGTGATCCCTGACCCTTCCAGACATTGTTAGAGATTCTCTTGTTTTCCCAAGTAAACCAGATTTACCCAGCCCCTGCCTTCTCCCGACCATACATATGCTTCTTTAGTTCTGCCACTTCAGAGGGACAGGGCTACCTATATGCAAAAGTCCTTGTAAGGATCCTCTGCACACAAGACGTCCACACTCCCAGCCAACATGCCCATCTTTCAGCTGACACAGTTCCCTTCCCATGGTCACTAGCAGCCTCTGAGCCCAGTGACTTTGATCCTCAGCTCCAGGCTTATCTAGAGCCATGTGTGGCTCCATGTGGCCAGCAGGTCAGTGGCAGGGCAAACTGGAGCCACAGGCAGATGGAAAGCAGGTGCTCTGGAAAACTGAGGGGCTTGGGAAAGGGAGAGGGAGAAGACTGAGAGGGATGGTGAGCACAGAAGCCAGATCCTTCCTCATAAAGAGCATCTCAGCCTGCTTCCCCCCCCCAATCTAGGCCACCAAAACGCCATTTTGCATTCTATCTCAATCTAGAATCTCCTGGAATTTAGGAGTTGCTTTTTCTAAACCCTCCCCTAACTACTACCTTTTAGACAGGCCATAGCCAGTCTTTGTGGATGCCCGAGAGAGAGATCTGGGAATCTGCCTACACAGAGCACCCTCCTCCTGGAAAACCAGCGAGTTCTTAGTATCTAGGGCTTCATCCAGACAGTTACTTGGCAGTCACACTGGTGCATGGCAAGGTGGTTCCAGAAGCAACTTAGAAGTCTGGTCATCACAAAAGATCATGTCTCAGCAAGTAGGCAGAAAATCGGAAATTCAATGATCTGAAGCATGTGGGCTGGTGTGTGCACACTGGGATGCCCACATGATGACAGGATGCTGGTTGTTGGGTTCCCAGGCCACTGCAGCAGCACAGCAGGGAGGTAGACTTACCTCCAGGGGGCACACACCCTCTGACTCCAGTCACCACACCCTCCAGAGCACAGTAGGTGGCAGGAGCTGCCCCAGCATTCTCAGCAGCAGTCTGCTCACAATGGGCACCCCAAAGAGGGGATTCAGGCAGAGGTCATACCACTTTGAGCTTGCACTTGATGAACATCCCCTCCACTGTCTAAGGGGAGCACTATACACCTCTCCTAAGAATCTATAGGACAGCTTTGCTAGCTGCAAAAGTTCACCTGCCAAGGAACTTCCAAAAATTTGCAACATGAGCATCCCAAAGCCCTTTGAGGTCACTCACTTGAACTTCTGGGATTCAGAGAAGGACAGGGCCTGGGGTCAGAACCGGAGCAGTTACAGCCCCCGATGCCCCTCCCATGTGTGTGAAGCCCACAAAGCCACCTCCCCTGCCTCACCCAGATTTACATCAACACTCAGTTGCAGATCGAGTCCTTCTCGGGATGTATAGGGTGTTCCAGGCATGTCTTCAGGGCCTGCTCTCCATCACTGACCGTCCCCCCACCCCACCCCATCCCAGCAAAAGTATGAGACCAGCTGCAGGAGACTCAGACCTGGGTACCGACTAATAAACACACACAGTCTGTCCCCTGGACAATAGGACCCAAGGCAGGGGTCTTCACCCAGGACACAAAGACACGGGGATCTGGCTGTTTCTGCCCCATAAACTAGGGGAACAGGGGCTCAGTGCCGCACTTACTCGTCAACTAGCTATGTTCTGAGAAGCTGTGGGATTACCCCAGGCTCCAAGGTAGGTATGAGCAGCCATGCACCCTTCCCCCTCAAGCTGGTTCTAGTGAATCCAGAGTAATCAACAGGGAATAAGAACTGTAATGACTGAAGACGACCTCCAGACTGCAGCCATAATTGCGTTGCAGGGCACCGGACTGCCTTTCTTGGTTTGTTGTACATTCTCGGGTGGCTCAACATTCTGCAAGCACACATGGGGCCCATAGTACTGAGGACTGAGAGGAGAAAGCCTGGGGAGAAGGGTGGGATGGAGGTATATGGCCGTTCTGTACTCTTTAAATGTTTTTACTTGGGCTGGAGAGGTGGCTCAGAGGTTAAGAGCACTGGCTGTTCTTCCCAAGGTCCTGAGTTCAATTCCAGCAACCACATGGTGGCTCACAGCCATCTACATTGAGATCTGCCCGGGCATATATGTAGAGCAAATACTGTATACATAATAAATAAATGAATGAATGTTTTAAAAAAAAGTTTTTACTTTATATGAGTTTTGCTTGCACATATAACTATGTACCATGTGCATGCAATGCCTATGGATTCCCTGAAATTAGAGTTTTGGACATTTGTAAGCTGCAGTGTAGATGCTGGGAATTGAACCCAGGTCTCCTGTAAGAGCACCCAGCGCTCTTAACTCCTGAGCCATCTCTCTGCCCCTGGTTGTTCTCTATTAAGTCACCAAGCTAGGACAACTGGTGGCAATCCTATCAACTTAATGTGAAAGAAGATGGAAACATGTTCCTTCTTCCACCAAACCCAGTGATTCTAACTCTTTGCAGCTGATTCCAAAGAAAATCCAAGCCTGTGGGAGCAAACCCATCAGCATCACCAGCCACTTATGCCTGAGAGTGAATGAGTTTATCAGATCCTTCCTGAGAAAGGTTTTTCTGAGTGAGAGTAAGGCATGTGGTAACATGAAAAGGCACTGGGTTCCCAATCGGGGCACCAGGGTGGTAGGAACAGAGCACAAAGCAGGAAGACGCGGCGCATGGGCAACACCTGGTGACTCCTTTCCAGTCTAGCTTGAAAAAGCCTCAGGGAGCCAGTGACTAGGTCCAGGACTTCATGTGGGAACATCACAGGCACAGAGAGAACCTGCTGGGAGCAGGCAAGACTGATAACTCTGGAGTTGGCAAAATAACCCAGCTGGAAGTGAGCAGGAGGAAGGGACAGTCTCTAGAGAGGACACCACCGTCTGTGGCTGATGTGCCAGGGCTGTGGTTCTGGGCCCTTCTAGGTTCAGCATATGTTGTGACTGTGTCAAGACAAAAGAGTGCCAGACCCGGAGGAGTGTCATTCATGTTCCTGGCCCCCAAGGGCCCTGACCAGCCCTGCTCAGACTGGCCCAGAAGCAGAAAGGGAGTGTGGACTGCAAGAGTCATGGGTGTTGCAGGGCAGGGATTGGCATGAAGAAGGGCCCTTGGGATGTGGCTTTGCAGGTCTGTCCTGGCAGGGCTTGTCACACCTGTAGGACAAAGGCCAATTAGAACAAGGAAAGGGGGTTCCTAGGATGATGACTGAAGACACCTCTGGACAAGAATCCTCCACCCACACTGGGTAAGATACCCAAAACCTGATGGCTAGATATGGGAGACTTTGCCAAGCTTCAGCTCAGCCAAGCCCGTGCAAGACTCCCACTATTGTCATGGGTGACCCATCTGAGCAGAGGGACAGACAGAAGGTAGGTCATCCTCAGATCACACACTTATAGTCCACTTAGAGTAGGCATTGGGATAGTAGGCATTTGGGGGGCTTTCCACCATACCCAAGGGCCAGGGCCCTCCTGCCCCACTCACCTCTGCATCCAAGGATGTGGCCGACTTGTTTGCCCATTGAGCCCTCTTAGCAACTGATGCCTCTTTCCGTACCTCCTAATTAGGACATCAGAGTAGAGAGCAAGAACTCAGACAAGGGTACAGAGGGAATTGGGATTTCCCACCCCCCACACTTATCTCTTACTCCAGATATCTTTGTTCTTCCTGAAGGGAAAAAGACCCAGAACCACTCCTCTCTGCAGCTCTCACCCACAGGTTGGGTCCCTACCCCACACCCCTGCCATCAACTCCACTTCTGAAATGACTCGTTGCTGTTGGGCCTATCCCTCCTCCGACCGGATCATCCTTGTAAGAGACATGTGGGTGAGGGTACCTGAGGCCCTTGGTCTCCTGAATCCTGAGTCTTGCTGATCCACAGGTTAAGTCTTGATGTCACAACTCCTGACAGACGCAGATTCTCCTAGAAAGAAAATGTCTACCTTAGGGTTCAGAATCCCTGACACAAGGCTCTTCCAGGGCTCTAGAATGGTGACAAGATTCTCTCAAGACCCACTCAGACAAGCTATGGGTACCTGGATCAGGCCCCAGTCTGGGGAGTTCTGTACCCAGTTAAGGGGACTCATTCTCAGAAACACAAATCTCAAACATGGTTCTGCTAGCACTGAGAAAACAATACAGTTTCTAACCCCGTCAAGGGCTAGGCCCCAGCTTCGAAGATGTCAGAGAGCCTGGCAGCTGGGACCTGGTCCTCACCTTTCTGATGGAGGTTGTTTCTGTGCGGTTCTGGCCTGCCAGCTCCTTCTCAAAGAGGTGGCGCTTGCTGGCTACACCGGCAGGAGTCACGAGGACCTCAGTGCGGGAGGAGCCTGGAGACCTGACGGATTCTGACCTCTGCAAATCAGAGATGCGAGTGACCTGACCGAGCTGCAACTGTGAGATTCAAAAAGTGGTACCCTCCACCCTGGGGAGGCTCCTGCGCCTCTAGAGGAACCTTCTGCTCCTACCTGGACGGCTGTGTGATATCTCTCAAGTTTCTCTCCTAGCTTGACTGTGCTAGCCGGCAGCCTCACACTGGCACTGTAGGGTAGGAGGACAGAATGAAACAATCTAGGTGAGGTTCTGCACCCCAGGGAGGCCAGGCCTGCCCCCAGACCTTAAAAAAAAAAAAAACAACAAACCTCCTGGTACCCCGTCATACGGGCAAAGCGGGAGGAAAGGGACTAAGAAGACGCCTCTGTTAAAGAGTGGGCTGTAATGACTTAGTCAGAGAGAAGTCTACAGGCTCCAGGAACCTTCTCACCTCTGAGGAACAGCTTGCCTACTGAACACTGTTTTCTTCTTCCCTTCTCCTCTCACACCTTGTCTCGTCTACTAAAAGCACCCCAGTTCTCACAGGCTGGGTGGACATTACAGCTCCTGTGCTCCCACCCTAGGCTCACCACTGTCCCTGCCTCTGCCTGGTTGGATGGCTGTGTTTAATGGTCTCAAGTGAGTTGCCACTGTCTTGTCTTTGTTCTGCTCTTGCTCCATCCCCACCCCAAGCCCCAGGCGTGAAAACATAAGCCCTTATTAAAGGCTTAGCGGGTAGGTAAGTACAGCAGAGGCGGATGAAACTTGTAACACCAGCACCACATTTTAGAACGTACTTGGGTTCGTCTGTGTTTCCCATTCCCACCCCCGTGCCCCCTCCCCCCAGGCACAGTGCACCATCCTCCTTCTACTTGGCTCAGTGTTACAAAGCAAGGGTACTTACTAAACATGCAGGTTCCCAGCCCCTGCTCTAGGCCAAGCACAGCTGAGTCTTTTTCTTCACTATCCTAATCATAGTCTCCCTTCTAGAAAGTTCCTCTTACCCTTCCCCACTCCAACTCCAAGACAGACCAAAGCCTCCTCATTCTTCAGAGCCCCATAAACAATGTGTCTTCTCCAAGAACAGGAAGGATCATGGGACAGGTACTAAACTCCCTGACATAGAACACAAAGCTGTCCTAACACTTCCTGCCCAGTGCCATCTCACCCAACCCCAGGAACTCCTGTCAACCCTGTCACCCTGCCAGATCTAGAACTCCAAGCAAAATCTGAATCTTCCCTTGTGCGTCCTGTGGCACAGCCTGGCACAATGATGTCAGGTGGAGAAAAAAAAAAGACCAAAGACCAAACAAAAGAGAGTTAAAAGCCCCCGGGCAGCTCACCTGCGGGTTAAGGTTGTTTCTGAGTTGTCTTTCCTGGGGCTCATCTGAAATGAGAAGGTGCAGTTGGTAAATGAGGGTCTCAGGAAAGTCCGTGCCCCCTCTCCAGTGAGGAGCCTAGCTCTCAGGATACATCTTCCTCCTGAGACTCCCCCCAACACACACACAAAGTGCCAAGCCTTCATTAAAAGTCTTATCTGGAAGCATCTGCCTTCACCCTCCAATGTGGGTCCAAAGCCCTTCGTCTGCCTCCCCAGTCTTGCCAAGGTAGCTGCTATGACCTATATTCCTATCTATCTTGCCACTGACCAAGAGTCTTGGGAGTACTGGTCAACCTCAGTCCTACCACCTCTTTCCCAAAAATTGGCATGCATCGGGGCACAAGCCACATTCAATCAATGGATGAACAGATGACTCAGTAAACAAAAGAACCAAGAATAAGCACTGAGACAGGCCATATGAAACTCCCCAGTCTCATCACATGGAGCAAGGCACGGACAGAGAATATTGGGGAGAAACTTGCTGCTCTCTGCCCTGCCCCTACCTCCGGAGGAAGGACAGGGACTGATGAAGACACAAGAGGGCTGTGACAGGCCAATCCGGTCTGGCAAGTGCATCTTCCTGCAGTCCTGATTTTATCCACTAGGTGGGGCTGCTTACATTTACACACACACACACACACACACACACACACCAGTTTTCTAGGTCTTCAACCTGCTCTCCTTTATTTAAAATGACTTATCTGGCTTGGGCACCCATGGAAACTCAAAGCTCCTTTCTACCCAGTCTCTAAAGATACTTCCTGTTGTATCTGTATGTGCTTAATGGGTATTGGTTTCCTTTGCATGTTCTGCAACAGACTGACTGGTGACTAGGGTCCCCAGACTCTTACCCGAAAAGAGATGGTCCTGGGGCTGGAGCGTTTAAGGGAACTGCTGTAGGTGAGCAGGGTAGGTGAAGGTGTGTCTGTCTCTTCATCCTTGCTAGGAATTTTTACCTGAGTGAAGCAAAGGTGTCAGAGGAGAACTCACCCTCCTCAGCTCAAGTGTACAGTGCTCCCAGGCCTAAGCAGCCCCAAACCCAAACTTCCAGGGGGACCTTAGGTAGCCTAGCTCATCCCAGAAGCTAGAGATGGAAGAAGAGAGTCAGTCAGACTGCCATGCCTCACTCTCCTGCCTGCACTGTGGAGTGGTTGTATAGTATCATGCAGCCCAGCCACCAGGCAGAGCTTTAGTTTTGGAAGGATCTGAGGCTTCCTAAGAGTTTTCTATGTAGCCTAAGGCAGACTCTTAACGGGTACAGGGTTTCCTGGAAGGGCTGTGTAGCAGTGGACAGAAAACAAGGCGACCCTGGCTCTGAGCAGAAATAAATGGCTTATGGGCTGGAGTGTAGGACCTAGGTAAGGATGGGGTTTGACAGCCCAGGTGTTCTTTATTGCAGGGTCCATTGCAGCTCCAATAATCTGCCTCTGACTCAGTGTCTACTCTGACAGCAGGGAGGAATAGCAAGGAGAAAAGAAACTGCCAAGACCAGCCCAAAAACAGGAGGAGAGGAAGAGGCGAGGGAGCCAAAGGCTACAGGGTTAGGCTGCGATGGAGTCTGCTGGGAGGGCAAGAGAGGGAACAGAAATAATGCCAACCTGGAGTGTGATGGGTGGGAAGCGAGAAGTCTTAGTTGGAGGGTCTGGTGTGCCCTGTTCTGCAGAGGAAGGCAGGCTCTTCCCAGGGAGGGTCCTTCCTCTGGGCTCCCTGGTGGTGGCCTGGCTTCCCCCAGGGGCCTGGGGCTGCTCTGACAGTGTTGCCTTCTTTGGGGACAGCTTTGTCTCTGAGACTAGTGACTTCTCAAAGAGGGATGCTTTCTCTGACACCAGCCTCCTCTCCTGAATCTTCTCGGAGATGACGGCTTTTTCCAGGATGGGAGTGGACCTTTTCCCCAGTGCTGCTGTCTTCAGAGATGCAAGTGGCTTCTCGGGGACCGGTGACTTCTCCAATACACTCATTCTTTCTGGAACCAACTTCTCTGGGCTGTGCCTCTTCTCTGAGGGGCAGGCTTTCTCCGAAACCAGTCTCTTGGCAGGCACTGGAGTGTTCTCTGAGACAGACGGTTTCTCAGAGACCAAGGTCTTCGGCTGAGTCACTGCCTCCTCCAGAAGCCCCTTTTCCCCTCCCCCTAGCTCTCTGCTCTTTAGATGCTCTTCTTCCTGGGCCCAAGGGCCTCGCTGCTCCACTTTCTTCTTAGGCACAAGGGGCGGTGGCAAGGTCTGCTCAGAGCCTAGGCTGTCTCTTTCCTCCTCTGGCTCTGACCTCTCCCGCACCGGAGCCTGGACAGCTTCTACCACCTGCCGCCTCTGTCTCCGCTCCTTCCTCGTCCTAAGGATGGCCTGGAAGTCTTCATCTTCATCTTTGGAGGCTGGGGGCGATGGCTTGGGGACCTCTGTTTCCTCCACACTGGGCAGCCTGAATAAAAGACACAGGGAGAGAAAGTGGCCCCAATCAGATGGTGTCTGTAGAGGGGGTAACCTTGGGTGTAGCTGACTCAATGAGATGCCTTCAGGGCCACCAAGGAGGAGCAAGGAAGTCACACCTTGCTCTCCCTCCCCAACCACCACTATTTTAAAAATATCACTTTTATTATTCTGTATGCTTCCATAGTATCACTTGAACGAAGTGCCCCGGGCTCTAGAAAAATTAGATTCCTGTACAGTGTACAGTGAACTGTTCAGCCACAATCGCCAACACTGGTCAAGAACTGCTTTATGGGTTCTGAGCCTAGGGCAACATTGGCTGGGAGGGCTCACAGGAGTGAGTACAGTTCCTGTCCATCACAGCCTAGAGGAGGAGGGCCTAGAGGAGACCATGGGCGCTAAGTGGTATGGAGCTAAAAAGAAAATCCAAGGCTTCTGAGGCACCGTTCTATTATCCTGTCTGTCTTGTGGGTATGTCTGGAACATGGTGATGGCCATGGGTTTGGGTCAGCCCAGGGGCCACAGCCCAATCTTTCTTCATTGGCAGAAGAAAAAGAACAAAAGCAACACAGAAAACAAACAAACAAACACAATGAAAACAAAGACAAAACAGAACAAAAACAAAAAAAGCCCTGCAAAACTCAAGGCGCTGGTCTCCAGCTAAAGGAGCCTGTGCCTCCTACCACTCTCCTTTTCATGTGATGTCAGGCAAGTCAACTTTCTTTCTGAGCCTTTCAAATCTGTAAACTGAGCTTGTTTGGTGGTGGAATGAGAGTCGTCCCATGGGAGCCAAGTCCTAGCATGGAGGCGGCATTCAGTAAGTTCTGGACCCTCTTCCTCCTTTCCCTCATAATCCCCAAACCTAGATGTCTTGATCAGTCCCCTTTTGCTCCCTCTCGGAGTGGGGAGGATTAGAGTAAGGGAAGGGAGCCTGTTTAAGGGAAGTTCATCGTGGCCACACTCACTAGATACAGGGCCTCAACAGAGTTATCAGCATGCGTCCCTGAGTCAGTCTCTCTCTCTCTCTCTCTCTCTCTCTCTCTCTCTCTCTCTCTCTCTCGCTATAAAACAAGTTATGAACAGTGACCTCTCAGATGTCGTGCAGACTGAGGGAGCTACCTACATAAAATGTCCAGCAGAGTGGGGCTCATGGACAGGTTCACCAAACAGCATCCAGGAGCGTTGGCTAGGGGCCATGCTTTGAGGATGGGTCTGGAGATGATGAGGGATTTGAATTTCATCTTCTCACCATCAGTCTTATTCCTGGACCAAATCCCTAGCAGGTCAAACTGATTTCACATAATCTTCCTGGGATGGGTAAGACCCTACTTCCAGTCAGAATGATGAAATGGTGTTCAGACCCCCAACTCAACCAAGTACCTCTCCACAGATCTCTGAGCTCCATTCTGGGTGACTTTTGGAGATTCATCATCTGTGGTTGAACTCAGGTTGCGGTTCCTCCGCCTGCGTTCACGCTCCTGTTCCTCTTCATCCTCCAAAGTCCTCTGCCGGGCCAGGCTGGGGGAAGGAGGTAGGGATCAGCACAGCCCAGAGACAGGTCTTCCCTAACCAGACTCCCACAGGCTTGGAGATGATGATTTGCCTGTAGACAGCCCTGCTGTCATGGCCCTGGGATACTGTACTGAAGATAATTGGGACAGAGATAGGTTAGAAGTACCAATACATGGAGGCAGGCAGATCTCTGTGAGTTCGAGGCCAGCCTGGTCTACAGAGTGAGTTCCAGGACAGCCAGGGCTCTGTTAAGTAGAGAAAGCAAACCCTGTCTCAAAAAAACAAACAATTGAAAACCAAAATAAAACAAGTACCAATACACACTAGATTTCAAAAGACCTAGGATGAAGAACAAAGTGTAAAATTTCTCCCTGAAACAGTGTATCTTCCTGGGATGGCCTGGACCTGTAGTTCCAGCTAGCTAGAAGACTTGAGCCCAGAAACTAAAGGCTACCTACACAGTGAGAGTCTGTATGAAAGAAAAAAAGGAAGGAAGGAAGGAAGGAAGGAAGGAAGGAAGGAAGGAAGGAAGGAAGGAAGGAAAGAAAGAAAGAAAGAAAGAAAGAAAGAAAGAATGAAAAGAAGGAAGGAAGGCTAGAGAGATGGCTCAGAGGTTAAGAGCACTTGCTGCTCTCTTTTCCAGAGGTCCTGAGTTCAATTTCCAGCAACCACATGGTGGCTCACAACCATCTATAATGAAATCTGATGCCCTCTTCTGGCATGCAGGTGTACATACTTCAATTCAAAACATTGCATACATAATAAATAAATAAATCTTTTAAAAAAAGAAAGAAAGAAGGAAGGAAGGAAAGGGTATACTGATTCCATGTTGAAATGATTACTTTTGGATATATTAAAGCAAATGAGATATATTTAATTTTTCCCTTTTCCTTCTTTAACATGGCTACTAGAAAATTTAATTTTTCAATGCAGTTCCTTTCTACACAGCTTGCAGGGATCTAGTTAGATCAGAGTTCCTCCCAGTTGGTTCCACTGTCTTTTTAGCTAGATACTTCCTCATGAGGAGCTGCCTGAACTACAGGGTACTGAGCAGCACCCCTAGTTGCCAGTAGCAACAGCCCCGGAGGTGACAACCAAAGACATTTCCAGCTTTATCACATAGTCCCTTGGAGTTACAGTGCCCCCAGCTGAGAACCCCTGTGCTGGATTTCATTGTGGGAGCAGAGCCTCTCTGGATGATGGGGACAGGGGAAGGTGACCTTGACAAGGTCCTCTCTCTTCTTAGTCCTCCACAGACAACAGCTGAGGAATTGCCTCCAAGCTGCTCATTCCCCACAAAAATCCCCAGTCTCTGACAGTAAGGCATGGGTAGACTCACACATCAGACTGAGAAAGAAAACAGGGTAGACTTTCCCTTCTCGGGGCCTCTCTGCCCCTTTAAAGCTATCTTCTACTTCAAGGGAATCCCATATGCTCTACTTTTGGGTTCCACTCCTGGGACCTCGCATTTGTGGCTGACTAGACGCTTTCAGGCAGCCAAACAAACTCCCCACTAATCCACTCATCCAGCCAGCTAGCCACCTGGCAATCTAGTCAACCCATACACCTGCCCTTCTCACCATCTTTATCCACCTGCCCTACCAAAACCCGCCTATTGCCCCCCCCCCGCCCCCCCCCCGACAACAAATAAACACCCAATGGCTCTAATGACTGGCACCCCTAATCTGTAACCAAGTATGGGTGTTAAGGAAAGTAGGCCTTGGCATATTTTCTCTTAGGCATAGAATTCTGTCCTTGAAGAGACAACTTTTAAAAGGCACGCCGTGTTGGCTTGCAGCTGAATACAGACAAAACATGCCCCAAAGGGAAACTTACTTATTATACATATGTTATGATAAGGTCGAACTTAAGATACAGGTTGTTAAACCATATTTAACTATTTCTCTCATGGGGTTTCTCAGAAAGGGGAGTAGGAGTCTTTAAAGTGGTCTAGCCAGTTACGATTTAAAAATATATATACTTCTGGGTGTCAGCAAGCAACAGAAATCAAAACCCTAGAGGTGGGGTGGGGGGGTGGTAGCTATCTTGCTCACTGTATTTCCTACACCCTACTGCAAAACTCACAATTTGTATACAACTGAATTGCATCTAAAATACATGTGTGAGCCTCTCTGGTTGTCTACAAGGCAGGCTCAGTGACCTGGTTTCTAGTCACCTTGCTTTTGGGTAAGTTGCTTCCTTCACTTCTTTACATCCTCTTCTTTGAAGAGGATGATTGCTTCTCCTAGAGGAAGATACTTTGCTAAGTATCACATCTCTGGAGCCAAGATTCACTAACCAGATGCTTTTTGAGTGCCTATAGGTTGGGTATGATTCTGGGATCTAAAATACAACAGGAAAGAAAATAACACCTTTCCCTTCATGGAGGCTAAGGGAGTCGCACAATAACCCAGGAAACAAACCCAGGACACAGCTGATATGAGAAACGCTTGGGTGCATAGATCTTGTTCAAGAGACGGAGCCGGCGGTGCCATATCTGGTGGGCACAGGGTCCCAGGAGGGGGTTGTGAGTGCAAAGCCATAGTGTAAAAGCCAGATGCTCCGGGGAAGATGGTAGGCTAGTGACAGCCTGTAGAGGAGCTAGAGAAAAGAATAAGTACAGAGCAGCAGGCTTTGGAGACTTCTGGTATCTAACATGGTGACCAGCATACAGCAAGTGCCAACAAATGTGGAAGAATGCCTGTAAATGTCCCAATCAGAGTCCAGGACTCCCCGCTTCCTGAGGAATCGCCCTGCTTCGATGCAGCAGAATACAAAGAGGAAGCCAGTTGTGAGCCCCTGAAGGAAATCTGCCCCCTCTATATAGTGAGGGCGTGTCTGCTCATCACCCCAGGAAAGGAGCTACCTTAGAGGAATATCCCAAGAATATTCCACCTCAGTGCAAATGGAAGAGGGCCAGAGGTTTTCCCTTTGGCTTTGACCATGGATCTTAAACAGGACTCCCTGGGCCTTCACAAGAGCCCTGTGATTTTTGTGTATTTTATGGACTTATCCTTCATTCATCCCCCATACTGCACAGGAACCTATGGTCTTTTATGAGCCAGGGTCTGACATCCCACCTCTCCTCCACCAGCTTCTTCAGGCTTGCAAATGAGGACATTGCTTCTTCTCTTACTCCACATGCACCCTGCCCCTGTCCTAGTTTGGGAATAACTCCTACCCTCCAGAGAGAGTCCATATTCAGAGGAAAGTGGACACTCCCCATCCACTCCCCTTCCACACCCAGCAGGGCTAGGCTGGAGCCTCCAGGATTCCTTGACCATGAGCAACACTGTTCTCATTTGCTACTCACTGCCCTTGGGGGAAGCAGGGGCTTTGTTTGCCCTCCACTGGGGCTCTATGTGCCATGCCATCGGCCTGAACCAGGTCTCCTCAAACATGACTCATGACTAGGTTGGGCCAGAGTTGGCTGCAGAAGTCAGGGCCAGATGTCTATTAGTGTTTCTGAGTGTTTCCCAACACTCAGGAAGGGCGATGTGGTCACCAACCCCTACTGCTCAGAAATCACGGGGCTACCTTCAATTCCTGACACCCAGCAAACCAGGAGTCCTCTCATTACCTCACCCCACCCCACAGGAAGAATGTTATCTCCAATAAGGAAAGATTATTGGCCTCTAAAGAAAGAAACAGACAGAAATGGAAGAGAAGGAAGGACAAAGGTCCCTTAGGAGGGGCAATTACTGAAATCCCCATAATAAATCAATTATTGGGGGCTTAAAACAGGGTTTGAAATTCAAAGATAGTGAAAAACAAATCAATAATGAATAATGAAGGATGAAGAATAAAGAAAGAAGGAAGATGGGAGAGTACCAAAATGTCAGTGCTTACTATGACACAAGAGGCTGGTCTAAGCACTTTACAAATACCACTGATGTTAATCCATACAAGACTATGAGCAAGGTGCTGGGACCCAACCCAAATTTGAGAAACCTGAGGCTTCGAGAAGCTCATAACTTTCTGGAGAAAACATGGCTACTGAGAAGAAGGAAGCAAGACTTCCCACCTATGACGTCCTCTCTAAGCCTCATGCCCTACGGGACACCAAGGGCAAGAAAAAAGTGCCTTGGTGTCTTGGTTAGGGCATGGGTGCTGGTCTCAAACCAGAGCATAACAGCTGAACATGGTGAAGGAAAAGGGGGCCTACTAGGCAGGAGCAGGCCAGCCATGCTGAGGATGCAGCTGGGAAGACAGGGATTTGGGGAAAGCCAGTAACCATGGAATCCTAGATAGAGCCAGGCCCTATGTGGGACCTGCAGGCCCTAACAGCCCAGAGACTTGGCAGCCCAGCCAAGCAGATCACCATTTCGTCCCCTCCACACCCTTTCCTCCACTTCCTGGCCATCACTGGGGGACACACTTCCCTCTGTGCCTCCAGGCGAGGCTACTATTCCTCCCCACTCCTGATCCACCAGCTCCACCCTTTCTCTGGGATGACCAAAAGAGTTCGCTGGCCTGTTGCACTTGGGAGTAGAACCCTGTGGCCACAGCTGTCACAGAGAAGTCTATTATAGGGCAGATGACGGCTCAGCTGGTCTGCTCTAAGTAGCTAGAGAGTTGGTGAAGGTGCCCCTTAATCATGTAGTGGATCCTGGGGCTCAAAGAGCTGGGACTGGGATCAGGGAGAACAGTGAAATGAAGGACCGAAGGTGTGGCTGTGACTTTGGGCCAATCTTCAGCTCCTGAGCAGGGAGGCCTCAGGCTCCACTTCCACACACTGAGGAGCTACTGTGGGTGGTCTGAGGTCCCTTCCGCACCAGACAGTATTGAGAATCCAGAGAGGCACGCACGGGAGGTGAGAGGGCTGTTTAAGGGCCAGGCAAGGAAATGATTAACTATGGGCCACTTAGTCCCAGGGCTCTCAGATCCACCCCTCACCCCCCACAGACAGCCTGGCATATCCCCACTGGTCACCAGGTCAACATGTGGAGGACAGGACAAGACTGACCAGGGCAAGCAGCTCGCCACTGCCCCTTCCCAGGCCTGCAGTGTCTGAGCCCCACAGCTGAGGACAGTGAGTGGGGGCCCACTTGAGGCCACTCTTACCACACCCTCAGCACAGGCCTCCCCAGCCTAGAAGGCTTGGTTGGTAGTGACTCATAGCCCTTTCCTGCGGCCCGCTGAGGCTTGTTGCTCACTCAGAGAGCGGAGCAGGAGCGGTCCTCGGTTCCAAGTGCCTCATCAGGGAGATAGTTGGCAGCAGCTGCATCTGCCTACAGGGTTCCATGAAGGCTGGGACTGGGCAAGGAGGCCAGACTAGGTCCTCCAGTGGCAGGACTGGTTCCCCAGGGCTCCTCCACCACTTAGCCTGGACATCCCATGGGAACTCAGCCCCAACCCTGCAGCCACATGAGTCTGTATCCGACTGAGCAGTGGACAAGCTAAGACCAGACCTCATTCCTATTAAAATCCTAGTGTCCCCAACCAATCACACCACAACACACACACACACACACACACACACACACACACACACACACACACAGAGGAACTAGGCTTTTATACAAAACATAAGTAAATAAAATGAAATCATAAACACCCTCATCAGTTTGAGTACTGCTGAGGAAGTGGGATCTCATGCATTTTTAACCTAATATACAGTATCAATGTCTTCAACAACCACTTAGATGGAGCACGCTGGGGGGCAAACTCAGCTGCCCACAGACATCTCATCTCACCCAGGCCATAAACATGCTCACCCACACAGGGACTGCACAACATGTATCTGGGCATGCATTCATAGGCACAGATGTGCCCACACCCAGAAACAAAGACACTCCCGCACCAATCCTAGGCATACTGACCCACAGACAGAGTCCAAGGCCTTGCCCCTGCACTAGCTACACCCTTAGCACATACCTTCCCTGGGGTGTGTCTGACCTCTAAGGCAGCCTGGGTTCCCAGATGCAGTGAGGTTGGATCTCACCCTCCTTAGAGGTTACCTGTTCCCTTCTCTAGAAACCATGAGCCTCTCTGCACTGAGGCTGATGGGCAACTACACTTCAGAGCAGTGTCCTAAGGTCTGAGGAGGAAGTCTTCCAACCTAATGATGAGTTTTCTGGGATAGACTTGAGACTGAAAACGATCTGAAGCCCTCAGGGAGATCTTTGGTCAGGAGTGGGGGTTTGGGGGTGGGGGTCAGCAGAGCTTAGGTGATGGAAAACATGTGAGAATTGTCTTGCCAAGAAAAGCGGTGGTACCCATCCTGAGGGAGAGTTGCTAGGCTGCCCCTGCTGGCATAGCTCTGATCCCACAAAAGACCTGAAGACCTAAAGCACACTTGAGAGAGGCCAAGAGACTAATTTTATCCTGACTGAAGCCTAAGGGATACAAAGAACAGGGTTCCAGCAGGAGCCTGTGTTCCCTTAGGACAAAGGATGCATTCCAAGTTAGGGACTCAGTGAGAGGACATGAAAGAAAAGATGCTCATTCCAACACTACTGAAGAGGGAGGGGCAGCTCCTAGAGGAGGCACAAAGAGAGGGGCTGCCTCCTAGATACTCACCCCAACTAGGCTTCTCTGACCCTAAAAGGCTGTCCAACAGGCAGAGAAACCAAGTACAGTTTCTGACCCATTGGGACCAGTTTACAAACAGCACGGACAGGGATAGCATCGATCTTGCCTCCAATGTAGATACCACCCCAGATACCATGCTCAGAACTGAGCCTCTCTTTGGGATAGGGGAGCTGCTTTCTCTGACCCTATTCACAGACCCCGGTTCTGTTGACCCCATAAGGTGGGGCTAAAGGACACTTCCCAGACCCACTCTACAACTCAGAAGCGCAGAGAGTGAGGGTTTCGTTCAAGAGTAAGTCTTGGGGTAACTCTTGAACCTTTCTAGCCCCCTAAAATGTTCCTTTGCCCTCACAGACAGGGGCATCCTGGGCTGTCCAGGCTGCGAACCACCAGCCTTCCCCTATTCCTACTCTTTAGGACCTATGGGGACAGAAAGTTGCAGAGCAGGAAGACCACCGGCCCTGTCACCAGAGGGGTCGAGAGTTTGATCTCAATTCTGTCCCCCACCGAACAGCAACAAGACAAGGGTCTCCCTTCTGCAGGGGAGCAAGGCTGTGTCCGAGACAGGAGATCCCAAGGGACCCAGCTGCGCCCCCAGCCCCGACCCACCCGGCCCCACGGGGCCGCGCTCACCTGGACAGCGCGGACCAGTCCTTTCTGCTGACCGACATGCTGCCAAGCCCTGCGGCCGCCGCGTGCCGAGCTCCGCACTCCACCGCTCACCTGCGGCCCCTCCCCCGCGCCAGGTAAGGTCACATGGCCGCTTATCTCAGCCCGGCTCGGCCCCGCGCCGCCGCGCTCCCATTCGCCGGCCCCCGGAGCTCCCTCGGAGGAGGCGTGGGCGTCCGGAACAAAGCCGCGCCGAGCTCCACCGAGGCGGGTCTCCCGCGCCGCTGCTCTGCGGGACCGTCGCACCGGGGCTGCAGGCTGCACCCGAAGCCGGGGCTAACACCGGGCTGCTACCGCTGCCCGGGGCGAGGGCGGGAGACTTCCTGCTCAGAACCAGTCGGACCAGCTTGGCGCCGGCCCGCGTCTTCCCTCCGAGTCGCCGTCCGGAGTGCCAGGGAGTGGGGCGGGGGGCGGGACCCGAAGATCGGGGTCGGGCTGAGCTCGCTGCCTGGAAATCGACTTAGCCCGCGGAAACCCAGGAGCTGAAGCAGGAAAAGTTAGAGCAGGTGCCGTAATCTCGAGTGTAGAGTGCCGGCGGCTGTGAGGGAGTGAAGGGGCTCCTAGAAAACACACCGGGAGTCAGAAACTACCTTGAGGACTCTGCTAGTTAAGCAGGCGCTGTGTGAGAAACACGTCCTCTGGAAAGCCAGCCTCTCCTAAAAGGAGCTGAGACTCAAACCCGCCAACATAGAGTACACACCGCTATGAAAAACCATATGCGCCAATGGTTCTCTGATACCCCACGGTGGGCTAAGGGGTAGGGTGTAAAACTGTGGAAACACAATTTTGCTCCTCCAGAAAGAAAGAGGGCCCATGGATAACTGAGGCTCACAGTGCAATAACCCCAGGCAGCTCGGACACCACCCATGGGCACCCGTGGGTGGATGAAGCGCCAGCTCCTTTCCACTCAGGAACCTACTTCCTAACTGAGCAAGCAAGGGCCGGGCACCTGGATGGGGAATTTTATCTTCAATGGCTGCTGCAGGCACTACTCAGAGAAGGATGGGGTGCTGCCCGGCGCACAGGATGAGAAATCAATTTTGGCGTGATTGCCCCCGTAGATCCTCCTGCCCCTGCCTCCTGGAGGTTGGGAATGCTGGAATTAAAGACAGGAGCCATCACACCGCGCAGGGGCGTGGGGGGGGGGGCAATTTTTGTAATCTACAAAAGAAACGAAGTGGGGATTTAATGGAAGGTAATATCGAGCGGGAGGTGGGATTAGCAAGAGTTTTGGAAAACTGAACTGTGGAGCCAGAAGGGGTTGACGGTGGCTGGTGACTCCTCTCAGCCTGATGTAAGAGGGACTGGGTAGAGTCAGGGATTCAGCATAGAGATTCCAGGGGTCTTAGGGAGGAAGGTGACCATAGACCACAGAGGGTTTCTTGACATTTTGACCTGACAAGTTAATTCTCGGTTTAGGGCTCCACATCTTCAGGTGGTCGGCTGCACGAAACACCTATTTGAATTAAAGGTCGTTAAAGGAATGGTCCAGCAGTCCATTGGATGCTGGTGTTAAAGGAATGGTCCAGCAGTCCATTGGATGCTGGTGTGGGAGCTCAGGAGACACTTTGGCATTGTGGGCCCCAATAGCCCCAGGGGAGGGGTTGAGTAGGAAAAGGGAAGGAGTGATTTTTCAGCAACAAGAGTTGGTATCTGCGCCCATGTCCTGTCTCCCCAAATATCTTGAAAACGAATCTTACCTCTGTCTCCTCAACACTTTCCTGGGCACACTGGGTGCTCAATAGCAAGTTTGGAGAATTACATTAACTTTATCTGGGAAGAAAATCCACACCATTGAAGGTGACATTGGGAGACTGGGTCATGGGGAAGCTGAGAACAAAAGAGTTCTAGGTATCCTGGACCCCCTGGTCTCTGTGATAAAAAACAGGGTGTGGTGCCCCAGCAGTTCTCAGAGTCGAAGGTGGAGTGTACGTGGTACAGCCGCCAAAGGTGACTATGTTCTTGTTCTCCAGCAATTGCTTTCCTAAATAGAAAAACTCTTGGGCATGAACATCAGAAGAGAGGCCCATGAATATCCAAAGAAGCACTTTCATTTCATCATTTCTTTTTTTTTTCTTTTTTGGTTTTTTTCGAGACAGGGTTTCTCTGTGTAGCCTTGGCTGTCCTGGACTCACTTTGTAGACCAGGCTGGCTTCGAACTCACAAAGATCCACCTGCCTCTGCCTCCCAAGTGCTGGGACTAAAGGCGTGCGCCACCACCGCCCGGCCATTTCATCATTTCTTGACAGTGAAAATGAACAAACTTCAGAGGGGTGGAATTTTGACCTACTGTGGAAAGAGAAAAATCAAAAGTGCATGCATTTATATAAAGTTTACAAGAAGGTGCAAACCTCAGCAATGCACAGATTAAGAATTCATAAACACGTAGAAATGTACGAAGAGAACCAGACAATTATATTGTACTCCCCTTCTCCCCAGAGGATCTGTCTAAGACTTGTACGGAATGCCTGATATCACAGATAGTACCACCTCTGCACGTGATATTTTTCCCATACATGCTTAAGATAAAGCTTAATTTATAATGTAGACACGGTAAGGGATTACAAATAGTAGCTAAGAATAAGGGACCGACATTTCCACTCCATGGTAAAATATGTGCTTAGCATTTATAAACCCCTGGATTCAATTCACTGTACAGAAAGCAAACAAAGCATGACGAAAAACAGAGCAAGCGGAGGAGGTCCATGCCTACGACCCCAGCACTTGGGAGACTGAGGTACAAGGATTGCCAAGGAGTAGAGATCAGCCTAGGCTACACAGTAAATTCCAGGCCAGCCTGAGATACAGGGGAAAGGCGGGGTATGGGGGTAGAGACACAATTATAATCACTCACTGTGAGAAAATTGCCAGCTATGATAAGACATTTGTGCTTTGGGGCCATTAAGAAAATAGGGATGGCTTAAACACAAGAACTGTGATGCCACACAGCTTATCTGGGAGCAGAGATGGCCAAGTGGCTTGCAGATAGAAACTATACCACCTGGACACACAGGACAAGAAATGAGTCAGGTCCTGGGTAGGGTGGCACAAGAGTTCATTACACTATTCAGAATAACACACGATTTTTAATGGATGAATTACTTGTTTCTGAGATTTTTTTTCTAGTTAGTATTTTTGGGTGAGAGTTGACCACAGATGACCAAAACTGTAGAAAGCATAATCTTGGAAAAGAAAGACTCATGGCAAACACAATATTGAAGATCACACTTATTTGCCTATATGGCAAGGAAGGCAGTATGACAGGGGAAGCCCAAGGGTTTCAGAAGTATTTCACAATATCCTAGATCTGAAAATTGAATAGTTGTGAGCTAAGGGTGTAGTTCAGCGACTGAGAGCTTCCGTGCATGCCCAAGGGTTCAAACCACAGCACCATAAAGATATAAATGCTCTATACATGGGTTACTTCATAAGTCTTTATTTATGCATATGTTTAAAATGTCAGCATGTGATGTCACTTCCTTCAAGAAGCCAAGGCTTGTTGTCACTGGGAAGTCCCTGACCAAGGGCAGGGTTTTTCTGCCATTCCCCAGCCAAAGATAAGGAAGAAGTCACCTGTCTTCTCCCCTCCCTTGAGGTTCTGAGGGAACCCCACAACAGACATGCAGGCTCTGGAATCCCCCCAAACACAAGACTCATAGTGCATCTTTTCCAGGGAGGCTAGAATAGAAACCTAGGGGATCCCCAGCACCAACCAGATGATCTGGACACCCTGACATTTCAGTTCTGGCTCCATTCTCTGTCTCCACTGAAAAGCCACTGTGCCTTTGGCACTATTGGAGAAAAAGAAAGAAAGATAAGGGAAAAAAACATGAAGCAACAACACACACATCCTAAGGACCCCACGGGGTCAGCGTCCCACTGACTTTTGATTTTTTACAAACTAGCAATATTTCTTAAACATTCTTAAAATCTGAATATTGAAGTGGTCTTAATTTGTGACTTAAGAACATTGGAAGCCAACATGGTACATGCCTACAACCTAGCATTTGGGAAGCAGATCAGAGGGATGTGAGTTAAAGATCAGCCCAGAATACAGGAAGACCTTGTCTTAAAAGACATTGAAAGGTCAGGTGGTGGCTGCACACTCCTTTAACCCCAGCACTTGGAGGCAGAGGCAGGTGGATCTCTGAGTTCGAGACCAGCCTGGTCTACAGAGTGAGTTCCAGGACAGCCAGAGCTACACAGAAAAACCCTGTCTGGAAAAACAAAATAAATTAGAAAACAATTACCACACAAAGGCTATATTAATACTAAAATACCAATTTGGTATGCTTTGGGAGGAAGGAGAACACTTTCCTCTTTTCTCCTTTAGCTATGTCCCCAAAGCATTTGTGGTACATGCTCTGCTCAGCAGAGCACCACAGATGAGAAAGGGTCACAAACAGCCATCTGGGAGGACGTCCTTTGGGAGCATTGGCACCAAGCCACACAGGGTACGTACCCCACTGGCCAGTGACAGCCAGCTCTCCATGGCATGCCACATAACCAGGCTCACCCAGCCTGGACTGGTCCCACCATCAAGGGAGGCCACTTGCTGGCACTGGAGTCAGATGGGGTCCTGAGATGGGGAGGCTTCTCACAGTCTCAGTTTCAGCCTAAGGCTGAAAAAACAATGTTTTCCTTCACTCAGTAGACAAGAGCCAAGGGACATATGTCCTAGTCCCTTGCAACCTGGAGCAAGTCACGGTCCTTCTAAATGCTTCAACACGGACTGAAACACTCTGTGCCAATGCCATATGCCATAGGGACACTGAAGTCCTGTTCTGCCTTAGCCTCAGAAACTGGGGCCACAAGCCAGCTTGGGCATATATCCTGGGAGTAAAGAACCCCTTGTCCCTCTCTCCAGTCCAGGCCCCACAGGATGGCAAACATTTTGAGGAAAGAGAGCCCTGGGGGGGGGGGTCAAGAGAGGAACCTGCTGCCATCTGTACTGGTCCCAGAGACCTCCTACATTTCAGCAGCTTGGTCACCCACCTGGAACAAAACTACCCCCATGGCTGCCCAACCCAGAGCCATGTGGGGGGTGTGACTCACTTCGCGGGGGGCCATTGTGGCTAATGTTTAACTTGGCCCCTCCTTCAGAATGACAGTTTAGCCCCACAAGCTCTGGACACAGGCTTTTGCCCTGACTGCACCAGTCGCTCAGTGAGATTCCAACACTGCACTGGGCTTGGGGCCCTGGGGACAGTGGGGACAGGGTGCCTCATAGGAAAAGGGGAAGACACCAGCTGGCCTCCTGAGAACTAAGACAGGCAGGGTGGTAGCAGGTGGCATCCTGCCCTGGTTGTTCCTAACCAGGAGGGAGGAACATCCCTCTACCTCCAGCTGCAGAGAGAGGCATGCCCACACAGCTGTTGTGGGTTTGTTCCCAACAGATATTCCCCCCAAGAAGTCCTGGGCCGCCACACTCAGCTGGGTCCAACTATTTGAAGAATACTTCACCTTTGCCCATGTGGGTCTGTCTTGCCTCTCACATATTGGCTTCCCCTTTGGTGTGGAAATGGGAACTCCCTGGTATACAGGCAGTACCCTAGTACTGCCTAGGGGAGGGGGGTCCCTCCTGGACAGTAGCTAGTTCGGCTCTGTTGAAGCAAGACTGTTCCTAGAAAAGAGTAACCCCTAGGCAGATGGAACTGGAGCCCCCGGGAAGCTCTCAGCTGTCAATATCTGGTCCTTATATCCTAGTGTCCTAAACCCTCTAGGGCTCCATTCCTAGAGATCTACAGCCAAGCTTTTCTGAGAACGTGTGACAAGTTGTGATAAAGCATTTGCCATAGTACATTTGTCATTGTTATTACTGCAAATAGTGCCCTGGAAATAGTGAATGGGAGCCTAGGAGCTGACAAACTTCCTCCATTAAGTTCCACCCCCTCCTTGCTTTGCGACCATGGGAAGTCATTAGACTCTGTCCCTCAGTGCCTCCCTATAGCATGGAGATGGTGATAGTGCTGTCTCAGGAGGCAAATGTGAAGGTCAAATGTCTACAGTATCTAAAGCAGTGCCTGGCATATGGTCACATGCTATGTGTGGGAGCTGCTAATCAATGGAAGGCCCCAAGGCTCACTCCGGCTTATAGCCATATCTGGTCATGTGGACTATGGACCTCCACGCAGAATCAGGACTCTATAGGCACCACCTTGGGGGCCCAGCCCCAGGCTCCCACTAAAAGCCCTTTCCAGAGACCTCCCACTGCTGAAGCCCACCTTCTCCTTGCCATGCAGGGGCTCAGTCTCCCCAAGATAAGTGTGGGTATCTGTCTGGGCTCTAGTTCATTCTCAAGGAGTTGGCTCAGGGCACCAAAACAGAAAAGAGGGGGCTGGTGACCTCTTAGAGGTCACCTGCTCTTACCCAGAGGGCCACAGGCTTGGGTGTGTTGGGGGCCCCACCCCCAACTCCCAGCATCCTCTTTATACTATGTTTGCTTTGAGTCAGGGTTGAAGCTGGTCTCCCACCTCTATAGGGCAGGGCGGAGACCCCAGTCTGTCAAAGTCCTGGGTTAATAGTCTACTGGCAGACTGAGGTTTGCCAGGTCTGTCAAAGGACTGGGAAGAGACAAAACACCGAGACATGCTTTGGAGCCAAGCCAGCTAGAAGGAGCCTGTGAGGCAGAGAAGGGTGGGTTTCTTGGCTGCCCAGGCACGAAGCCTCACCCTATGCTCTGTGGCATGAACCAGCCCTGTCAGGTTCTCCGGCTCTCTCTCTCTCTCTCTCTCTCTCTCTCTCTCTCTCTCTCTCTCTCAGTGTGTGTGTCTGGGTGTGTCTATGACTGCAGGCATGTGTGCATGAGTAGGTGTGCTCTTTGCCTGACTCTCTACTTACCAATGTGCTTGTAGCAAAAGCCCTGTGCTGGGGGCTGCCTTTCCTAATGTACCCCAAGTTGCTGGTGCCAACTGCCACAGGCAGGCTAAGCATGCCTGACCCAGACACTGCCCCAGGAGGTATCAATGCTGCACTTTGGACCAGCCCTTGGCATTCATGACAGATAACACATGGACATCAGAGGGTAGAGCAGGGTATCTCCAGAGGCAGGGGAGTGGGACTGCTCAGACAGCTAGGCCTGTGCTGGGACTAGTCACTTCCCTGCGGACAGTTCTCTGGGAACTGTCACAGACACCACCCTAAAAAAGCCAAGTTCCACTCTGGCCCTGAATTTTGCTCTCTGTTCCTATGGGGGGGGGTTATTACTCGAGGACACAGGACTGCCCCCCCCACTTCCTCACTACACCCCCTCCAAACCCCCCAGTTTAAGCCCCTCACAGGTTTTGGGACCAAATATTAGTGAGATAGAAAAAGGAATTGGCCCAAAAGTCAGACCTCAGGCTGGATCACCTTGCAGAAAGAATGAGTCTTGAGGATGTTTGACTGCCCCAGGAGTGTGAGGAGAGACTGGGGTCCCTGACACACTGTTGCCCTCTGCGAAAGAACAGAGGGTCCTTGCAGAGGACTCAGATTCTCCGCAGAGAGCAAGGACCTGAGCAGACTGGGATAGAGATGAGAAATGAAGCCTCCTGGTGGCCAGAAATGGAACTACAGTATGTCCCTTCCTTCTGAGAGAACAAAGTGCAAAAAAAAAAAAAAAAAAAAAAACTGGCCCTGCAGACCAGATGAGAGGTTAAGAGCAACTTGACCTCTTAACCCACAACAGCTAGGTGCATGTGAAGGCACCAGATGGTCCACGTTTGTGGAGGCTAGGGAAATCAGGTGGGGAATGCTACTGAACGGGACGCCCCTCTGACAGCTAGAGTCTAGGGTAGGACTCAGCCAGAGACCCCTGCTTTGGTGAGTTGAGAGTCCTGAATGGTGAGAGTGTGTGTTGTCACTGTGGCACATTAGTAAGCAGCCACCGATTCCTTAGGCTCCCATTCTGACCCTAAACTCCTCTGACTGGAGGCTGAAGTCCCCAGATTCCTTTCCACAGACTCTTCACCCTCTTCTGAACACTAACAACAGAGCTACAGAAACCACCAGGAACCTGGATTTTTTTTTAATGGAAAGCCTCTGGGACATTGCAGGTAGCAACAGAAATGAAGAGAAGCAATATGGGGCTGTTGGGAAGGCCTTCGTTCTCTCTGCCTAGGGCCCCCCGGGGCGGCTGGATAACCCCAGCATGCCCCATGTTGCTGGGACGGGGTCTCAGACTCTGGTGTCTCTCACTTCTCTGTGGGCCATTTCATCTTGGCTCCAAAGGTGGGCATACAGACTGGAGGGGGGGAAGGGCATAGCAGGGATGTCCCAGGCACGGGCAGAAAGATACGTGAGTGGGGCTGGATGAGACCAAAGCATGACCCCAGGGTGCCATACAGCAAGCCAACCTGCGAGGACAAAGAAGAGACACTATTAGATAGATCCCAGTGATGCGTGCTATTAAGGTGCCCCTGACTGCCGTATTGCACACACAGTCCCCACGGTCCCTGGGGCTTCTCCCTTGCACCACCCGTGGGACGGGACGCCTCAGCTGCTAAGCTCCCGCCCTCTCAACAGACCCCACTTGAGCCTGTGCTAGCCACCTTCCATGGCTGGGTCCCTCCCACAGCTAGCCTTTGTACCCTCAGCCCTTCCCCTTCATTTGTGAACCTTCACCTATCACTAGCTGAGATCAGCTCTGAACTGCCTATTACACATCCTCTCCGAGGGCCCACAGCAGGCCTTTTATGGCCCAATTCCAGTGCTTTGTCAGTTCTGGCAGCTATTTCTCTGGAGGGTAGGAGGACTTAACTTCTCTGAACTGTTGTTTCCCTGGGGGCAGTGCTTGGGGGTGCTTTTTTTTTTTGAGATAGGGTCTCTCTGTGTAGCCCTGGCTGTCCTGGACTCACTTTGTAGACTCACAGAGATCCACCTGCCTCTACCTCCCGAGTGCTGGGATTAAAGGTGTGCGCCACCACGCCTGGCTTGGGGGTGCTTCTATGTGGGTATACAAGTAAAGAATATCATCAAGTGGCAGGTGAGAGACCTGGAATTCTTGGAGAGTTAGCTGGAGGGACCTTGGGAATCATCTAATGTTGTATTCTCAGATTCTCGCCTGTCTCGGGATCTTCTAGGGTCCCCCAGTTCCAAGAGTTTTCTGTTCAGTCTTTTACAACCAGGAAGGTATGGATGCTACCAGTCTTGGGACTACCGATCTGACACAAGCCCAAGTTTTATGGATGAGGGGACAAAAAGGATCTAACACAGGCATGCTGTCCTCAGTGTCTGAAGGTACTGGAGTGGAGCTGAGAGCTGACTCCTAAGAGTTCTGCACTTTGGGTCAGCCTCCGTCCCTACTTATCTTCAGTGCCCTGGGGACCCTGAGGGGCCCAGAAGAAGAGCACGCTAGGCACCTCTACTGGGAAGTTGGAGACTTGGCAGCATCAAACATCTTCTTGCGGCCTTCCATGCCAGACATGGCCTCCACATTCTTCCTCCAGTCTCCCACCTCCACTGGCCGCTCCTGTGGGCAATCCACAAACATGTCAGAAACTCACCAGGCTGGAGGGGAAACAATGGCCCCCTGAGCTCAAGAGAAAGTGGGTGGAAGAAAATCCAGCTCCTCAGAGGACAAGAAATCCTGACGCCCCTGCCCAGCATGTGATGCAAGATGAGTTGGCCAGACAGGAGCTCAGAATGAGGCCATATGAATGGGAGGTTCAGGTGACTGTTATGGGGTCACAAGCTGGTTCCCAGTACAAGGCTAGTCTCACCTCCAAGCCCCACAACACCCTCTTGTGTGACACACTGCAGCTCAGGGTCACCTCCTCCAGGAAGCCTCTCCTGATTCATTTGACTTGTTCTCCATTTTGTAAGCATACTACCTAGCCTGTTTATCTTTATTAAATAGTTTCTGGGTCCAGAGATTGCTCTCTGCCCTTACTCCTCACAGCCTGTCAGTTCTGAACGTGTACTGTGAGGCCAACAAACTTGAAGAAGCTGTTAGCTCAGCAAGTGATTGACTTCAGTTCTCCCTGTTTTGTTTTGTTTTATTCTTTGGGACAGGGTTTCTCTGTGAAACAGAGCCCTGGCTGTCCTGGACTAGCTTTGTAGACCAGGCTGGCCTTGAACTCACAGAGATCTGCCTGCCTCTGCCCCCCCCCCC
>CAJQZJ010032679.1:3081614-3113452 GCA_907164525.1 Lophiomys imhausi
GCTGGCCTTGAACTCACAGAGATCTGCCTGCCTCTGCCCCCCCCCCCAAGTGCTGGGATTAAAGGAGTGTGCCACCACACCTCCCAGTCCCCCTTTTTTTATCTGCTCATATTCCTATAGCCACAATGAGAAACTGTGGTGACAGGGGCAATGGTCACCCCTTAATTGACACAGGGAACATGTTTTTTTTTTTGTACTTTATTCCCCAGTCAGCCTTTCTCCTGCCCAATCTTTCCGTCAGATTGGAAGCAGCCAGTGTTCTCTCTTCTGATGCTGGCCTCCTAGGGGGTTCTAGAAGATTCTGACTTGCAGACTGGCTAGAGTGCCTCAGGCTCCCAAAAAGCTATGTGAGAAATGGTAGATGAAGGTCAGCAGGCAGGAGGTGGAAGGGTCTGAGGAGAATGGCCCTCACCTTTTCTGTGTCTTCTTTCTTCACAGACTTGAGGTTGGCCCGAAGGTCCATGGATACCTTGTGTTTGGAGCCCAGTAGGGCTCGGAGCATGGCATCAGCTGAGACACGGACCCGGCGCAGGGGCGGACGTTTGAACTTCCCACGGAGGTCCAGCACCTTGAGTTTCAGGTCCTTAATCTATAGGAGTAAAGGAGCCAGGCTCCATGGAGGGGGTGCTAGACCTGGAGATGTCTTCCTGGGGGTCCAGCTGCTAGGTTCCCAGCTAGAGCCATCTCCCAGGTCCCCCAGGCTCCAGGCCAGACTCTCTGAGGTGCTCAGAACCACCTGTCCTTTCCCAAGTAATCATTACACGTGGTAAATGAACTTTAACAGATTAAGGCCACTAGTTAACTTCACCCCCTCCCCATCACCAAACCGCAAATAAATGAAAAGTCACTAAACCATCACTCCCATTTGGAGGCCTTGTGTGGAGTGTGAACTGTTTTCTCTGTTCCTCCTTCTTTGTTCTTGCTACTCAGCCTTGCCCAGGGCGCCTGCACAGCAGCTGAGTCTTGGTTGACCCAGAAAAACCCTAAGTCTGACACCCTGGGAATCCTAAGGAATGGTCTACCAGGGAATTCTCCAGAGCTTAGTGGCATCACACATCAGCATCCGGACGAGCAGAAGCAGGTAGGGAAGTGTCTGCTCACATTGGGCAAATGCTCCAAAGCACCGGAAGCCCTACCTTTCCCCATTCTTCTCTACTACTGGCTGGTCCTGATGCTCCCACACCCCATGCTGAAGGAGCACTAAGTATGAGAGTGGGAACCAGGGTGCAGGGTGCACACTAGGACCCTCATTTAATGACCTGAGCCAAACGAGTTGTTAGGCTTTGCGAGTCTCGATGTCCTCATTTGTCGTGGTCAGGTAATAGCCCCCATGTCACCCACAGGCATGTAGGCAGGATCAAAGGATGCAACAAACGTGAAAGCCCTTCACGAAGGTAAGATGTCATTAACAGACATCTGATTAGTTGTGTGGGCGAGAGAAGATGGCGGGTGCTGAAGCGCTCATGCGGTGTGTGGGGAGGAAGTTTGTTCTTTTTATCTGCTGCTTACCCTTCCTGCTCATCTCCCATCTCTGGGCCTACAGTGGTGCCAGGGTGGAAAGCTAAAGCTTCACGCCGAGAGCCTGCCTCCCAGGCCCCAGCGGAACGGGTGGGCCACACCAATCCCCACCCCAGCCAGCCCAGGCCCAGCCTCATCTCCTTCCTCTCTAGGACTTACCTCCCTCGTGTTGTGGAGGCATTTGGCTTCAATATCGTACCTTTCCTCATCTACCACCTCCACCTTGGCATGCAGCTCTCGGCACAGGTCCTGAGGCAGTAGATTGAGGGTATGGGAATTGAGAAGAGTGGAAGGGGCCCCCCTGCTCCAGCCTCTGCTTTCTGTCTGCACACTTAGAGGCTAGGCCCTATGGTCTACTGCTTTGCCAGGACTGTCCCAATAGGAAAGCTAGAGGCTCACCATGAGGGTAAAGATTCAAATCATAAACCCTTTGCGTTCCTTTCTGCTCTGGGCTTGTTTTCCAGCTTTTGTAAATATTAGGTTAATTGTTTCATTATTTATTTTGGATGGTGTCACTATGTAGCTCAGGTTGGCCTAAACACCTTGTCATTGAGGGTGCCTACACACAAATTTGTAATCCTCCCACATACGAACTCATACAAATAGGACACACAAGATCCACACAGGTTCAAATCAGACAAAAATCCCAGCACCAAGAAGGGGAAGTGGACACAAAGGCCCACCCCAAACCGGAGAGCTATTTGCATTTGTTATCTGCTGAGAGAGGGAGAGCCTGTTTTCTGCACCTGAATATCACTGGATGTATCAAGCTCCATGCCCAGGAGCTGATGGTCAACACAAAATGGACTCCATGTCTCCATGTTTCTTTTGTTTTGAGTTTCCTTCCCACCAGTTCTTGACAAGGTCTCACTGTGTAACTCTGCTCACTATGTAGACCAGGCTAGTCTCCAACTCCCAGAGATCAGCCTGCCTCTGACTCCTGTTTGCTGAGATTAAAGGTGAGCACCACCATACTTGACCTGATTTTCTTTCTTTATTTTTTTTAATGGTCAGTTTTAATTTTCATTTTTTGGGTTTTTTTTTTGTTTGTTCGTTTGCTTGTTTTTCTTTTCTTTTTTTTTAGAGAGAGAAAGAACATAAATTTGGGTGGGCAGGGAAATGAGAAGAGTCTGAGAAGAGTTGGGGGAGAGGAATATTTTCAAAATATATTGTATAAAAGTGTTTTAATAAACAAATGTTTTTTCCGGATGTGGTGGCACATGCCTTTAATCCCAGCACTCGGGAGGCAGAGGCAGGTGGGTCTCTATGAGTTCCAGGCCAGCCTGGTCTACAAAGTGAGTCCAGGACAGCCAAGACTTGGTACACAGAGAAATCTTGTCTCAAAAAAACAAAACAACAACAAAAAAAGTTTTTAATTCACAATCCTCCAGCCTCTATCTCCTGAGTACTGGGATTATAAGCACATGCCTCTACATCAAGCTCATAGTTATTTTCTTAAAACATAATTTTCTTATCATAACATAAGTTAATAGTAGGAATTTTGAAAATTATATATTAAACAAAAATAACAAAATTAAAATAGCCACTGCCATGGGAGACACACAGACATATTTTCATCTAGTCTTCTTCCTGCAGTCACTGGCATTAAAGCAATTACTAACAGTTTAAAACAGTAGAGACTCATCTCTAAAAGAAGGGGCAAATCTTTGGAGGAATAGGTCTTCCCAAACCGTGCTCACCTCCCAGGCCATACCATTGTATCAACTGATAGGAAGCCAGTCTGCCCAACTAAGTCAATTCTCCCCTCTGGAGCTCCCCGCTCAAATCTGTAAAATGGGGTGTCATATCATCACCTCAAGGGCAGTTGTAAGACTGCTGGGGGTCACCTTGAAACAGCTGTGTTAGCTCAAGGTCCACAGAAGGCACCCAACTCAGCCCAGCCTGCCAGGCTTACCTGAAGGGCGCTGAGGGACAGGCCCCGGGTTTGCAGTGTGGGGATGCGCTCCGCTAGGTAACGCACCTTCTCGGCCTCCCGCTCCTCATGTTCCTGTTCCCAGCACTCCTTGGCCTTGGCTAGCATCAGGCTCTGGAAAGGACAAAGTCACTGACCCAGGGTTGGTTCCTTGTATTCCATACCCAGCATCATAGAGTGAAGGGACAGAGGCTCTCAGCTAGGCCAGGTCCTGAGGTCAACCCCAGTGGCAGTGTGTGCACTAGCTGCCAGCATATCTCTTGTAAGTCACACACAGGCCTTACCTTGTTTACCCACACAGTCTCCCTCTTCCCTCCTTGTTATCCCTTTTGTCCCACAGAGCTCCAGAGATGAACCAAGATGAACCAAGTCCCTTCCTCTTCTCCCACCAAGGAGTCCCACCTCAGGCTAGTTCCTGCTGCCTCTCAGGGAGCCAGGAGAGGCAAGATGCAAGTCATTGGTCACCTGTCAGCTCTGGCAATGGCCAGGCTTCTTCCTTTACCCTTGCTTGGCCTCCCTCCTTCCCCTCTGCCCGCCCTCTGCACCCCTTAGAGTCTGTATGGCTGTCCCTCCATCTCCGACTTCTCACCTTTAGCATGAGTTTGCGGGAGGCAGTGATCTTGGATTTCCTCTGAAGATAAGGAGAGACCAATGGTAAGGCAGAGGCTATAAAACTGGAATTCTGCTCCGGACCAGCACAGTACCAGCTGTGATTCTTCATCACTACCCAGAATGCTCTGCTCACTCTAGGGCTTTTAAAGGTCATCTTTGGGACTGAACCAGTCAAGTCCAAAGAACACTGTTGTCGGCTACCTTGACCGAGGGGCTGAAGCCCTGCCTCCCAGTCCTCACTCAGCTGCTGGTGGGAGTCTGCAGGAGGCTGTAGGTGTACCTCCTCAGCAGGTACCTCATTATCTACAGAGGAGCGTGCTGACAGCTGTACTTACTTCACGGTGCCATCAAGACCAAATGAGGGTGCAGATAAGCAAACCTTTGGGAAAAGCCTAAAGCAGGCATATGTTTTAGCACGCTCCCAAATAAGTAAAGTATGTCTATGTGGGGATCAAAACAACTTTACAAGTTACCTTCACCCACATAAATCTCTGAGATAAGAAAACACTGCTGTGTCTTCTAATCAAAATGAGCCGGCAAACTCATGATGCCCAAACAGAAATGTTGTAATACCTCCTAGGAAGTCTCCAAAGCCAGGCACCGTGGATTATATGTGTAATCTCAACACTCTAGGGGCTAAGAGGGGAGGCTCGCGTGTTGATGGCCATCATGGAAGAACATAGGCTACATGAAAGAACCTATCTAAAAGAATTCTAGAAACCCCCAGCCCTTTGACAGTGCCCTCCGGCTTGGTGACAGAGCTGGGAGAGCTCAGCTGTGGTTTGTCCCTGCAGATCGTCAGGTAGACCCCATGAGGCTTTGTGAAGTGACTAGGAGAGGAAAGAATGAGTTTCCGCACACTGAGCATACGACTTCCGATCTGCTCACGGTGGCTTATCTTTTCCTCTTTGGAAGCCTACACTCCGGGTAATGAGAGAAATGGCCAGTTGCTGTAGCCACAATGGCCCCTGGCTCACCCACCCAGATATACCGTGGGGAGTGACCTTTTGCAGTCCTGTTTCCCCACTGCTCACTGAGTACAAGGCCTCTTCATCTATACAGCTCCCCAGGGGTTCGCTCTAATGGGACCTTCAACTTAACTCAAGGGTCCACACATAGTCCCTGGAAAATAGTGCGTCTGCTTCTCGCTCAGGTTATCCATGCCAAGCGTCCCCTCTGTCAGTGATGATACATCTCCACTCAAGTCAGCACACAGCCTTTTCAAAACTTCAGTCCTCACCCTGGACTAAATGCAGGCTGCGTTCTCTGCAGCCTGAAGAAATTTGGATTGCAGAGTGTCCAGAATCAGGGCGACCACAGTCCTGAGGGAAAGCTAAGGAACCTTCCCTCCTTCCTTGATGGTCAGTCATTGCCTCTACCTTTCACCTATGACTTTGCATGACATCAGCTTTTAAGAGGCAGAGTGAAGCCCCCAGGGATGTAGGAGCTGTGAGAGAGGCTGAGGACGAACTTTCACTCAGCAAAGGTACAGAGTCATGCCCAGATCTGCGGTCCCAGCCACATGAGTACCTGTGAGGGGCACTGTGCCCTCGAGCCCTGAATCCCTGCATCCCAGCATCCTGTGAGCCCTGCATCATACAGCATCTCCATTCATTGTTTCTCTCCCCCCTGGGAGTTTTCTTAGCCACTGGCATCCCATCCCCATCCCTCCCTTGGCTTTGACCCAATCGTCTTCTCCACAGGCCCACCCTGCCTTCATCAGTCTGAAGAACTAACAAGCACAAGAAACTCCAACTATCACTCACCTCACTTTAGGCATCCATCATAGGAGGAACCAGAAGAAAGAGCAGAAAATAGAGTGAGTGGGCACAAAATACATGACATGGAAGCAACAGAACCAAGCAGACTTGCTTGGAGAGGTGGGGATAGGTAACAACAATGTGTCTGAAAGACATCAGTCATTGGAAAGGGGGACCACTTCGGTGTTTCAACAAACAAGAGTAAACACCCAATCACCATTGGGGCTACTACTCATTTCTTTTGGGAGATATTGGTCATTCAAAAGTGTAGGCGATCTAGTGGGAGGCCGTGTAAGCTTTGACAGAGGGCCCCAATTAACGCAAAAGTTTCCATCCCTGGGCATGCATTCTCAGAGCTTCATTCATCTGCCACGCCCATGTGATGTCATAGCCTAGTGTGTCCAGGTCATTGATCGGTACTGGCAAGCTAGCTCTAAAGCTCAGGCTGAGCAAGTCCTCCAAACACATTCCTACCTGGGGATGAGCTCTGCTCAGCTGAGAGAGCTGCTGGACACCTTAAGAACACCTTATTGCTTCCCCGGGCACTAAGGTCCACCCCTATCTCAGGAGCTTCTGCTGGGAGTAGCCTGGGGGAGGGGCGAGCCACACTGTCCTCAGCTGTAAGACTGAAGTCTGTGGTAAAGGGACTTGCCCCCCAGGACCCCTACATGGGATGAAACAACTTACACTTCCGGCATGGTGGTAGCAAGGCAGCACCTAGAGGGTACAGAGGAGTCATTAATGGAGGATCTGTACCATCTGCTGTGAACCCCCAGTAGATGTGGGGCATCAGACAGCAGGAAGAAGTCAACATGGTAGATTCAAGCAGGACACCCAGTCTGTCCCACTTAACCAACAATAAAACAGGATACACGGACAAAATCTTCCTATGACCTGGAAAAGCCTAAAACATTTGCCAACAGCTATTTCCCGAAAAATCCCACTGACTCTGGTGCAGAACAGAATGGGACCTGTAGAAAACATGGCTGGAAAATGAGCATGGGGCTGGCTCGAGAGAGCCTTGAGCACACCGCTGAATTCAGACTTCACCCGGGAATTAGGACTCAGGGAAGGGACATGAGGAACACAGTAAAATGGAAGCTGACATGTAGTCTTGTGGCCCAGCTCCAGAGGAGCCATTCAATGGGTGCCTAGTAGCCCTGGGTAGATGACAGGAAGCCCTGAGTAGAGGTTAGGTCAAGAAGGGAGAAAAATTATCTCTAGTGTATCTTTACCCTTTCCTGACTGGTTTTATCTCTCTGCAAATTTAGGGCTTAGATAAGTACTGTGCTTCATTTGTTTGTTTGTTCGTTTGAGGGTTCTCTGTGTAGCCCTGGCTGTCCTGGGCTCACTTTGTAGACCAGGCTGGCCTCAAACTCAGAGATCCGCCTGCCTCTGCCTCCGGAGTGCTGGATTAAAGGCATGTACCACCACGCCCCGCTAGTGGCATGCTTCTTCATGTTTAGCCTTTGGACTTTTTATTTAAACCAGATCTTACTTGGAAGCAAAGCAGATCCAACCACTAAGGGGTAATGGGGCTGATTAGAGGAGTTGGTACAGGAGCCCAGCATCCTCTGAGATGGCACTGCTGGCTGTGGAGCAGTGAGGAGCCCCTGACAGGCTGTCTCTGGCCCCCAGCCAACAAGGGGTCATGAAGGCGGCAGAGGCTACAGACCTGATCAGCCTCTTGTCGGGGCCCTGACAGAGTGGGTAGGCAGGGAATAGAGGAAATGGCTGTGCTAAGCTCAGGGAAGCTGAAACATCCAGGCTGGGGACAGATGTGCAGGGTGGGTTAGGAGGCCTGAGACAGGTGATAGTCAAGAGTGGGTACAGTAGTGTATGTAGAGGAGGCAAGCATGGAGTTCAGAGTCCGTGTTTAGTTTTGGTTCGTGAACCTAGTATGGAGCACTATAGGACTCTTGCAAGGTGTCCACCAATAATGTCATTCCATAGCCACACTTCTTGTGCCCATGAAGAACCCCCCTGAGCCCAGTGACCAGCCTTGACTTTCAGCTCTTGGATCCCAGCCTGTTAGGGAGCTTTCCACCTAATCCTCTTCATGTGGAGAGTGGGGCTAGGTGGGAGGTGACCCCAGAGTCTCAGCTGTCCCCAGAGGGCGCAGGGAAAAAGGTGTGGGAACCTTCCATGCATTCCCAAGATGCTTAGCTGAAATTAGGTTTCATATACAGCTGCCGATTCCAAGTGTTCTACTCTTCTGAAAACACCGGGGAAGTCCGACAAGAAACACTAGCTGACAAAGATCCACCCCGCCCACGTCTATCTGTCCTTTGGGAATGCAAGTCTTACTCGAGTAGGTCTCCCATCTGTGTCCCTAGACTGTGCTTCACCCTGGTGGGCACTCAACCATGGCTGTCTTTCCGCTCTCCTTTAGAGAGCCCACTGTCGCCAGTGTGGGGCCCACTGCTGGGGCCAGCCTGGGTCTCCTGCCAAGCTCTAGGCAGTCCCTAACTGCCACACTGACAAATGCCAGACCCAGGGGTCCCACATCAAGCATGAGGCCCTGACCTGTGATCTGACGCCCACCAGCCGGGACCCCTTGACAGGTTCTATGGAAGATAAGCAGGGGCCTGATTAGAAGCCAGGATATAGATAGTAGTGAGGTTGGAGGGCCAAATTCCATCTGTACCTCAAGTGGAAAGCCAGGAGATAACACAAAACACAGAGCTAGGGAGCAGACTCTGGGGCCTGACTCAAGGCTCAGCTTCCTGGCCCTGAGGCCCAGCCTTTCCACACCAAGCCTACATGTGTAAGGGTGAGTGTGTAAAATCCTGTGTGGGACTCAGCGTAGAGAAAGGAACTGACATTCCTGATAGGAATACAAACATCTAGGTAGACTTGTGCTCTACCCTTGCTCCCCACCTCTGACCTTGGATCTTAGTTCAAGGGCATCCTTGTCCTCCTCAACAGAGTGTTAACAAGCTGGACTCCCAAGCAGGTGGCCAGGAAGTCTAGTGTTAGAATTGCTTAGGGTCTATGACTTGGGGTAAGGGCTGCCTTTAGCCCAACCCTCCTCCCAACATCGCACTGTGGATATAGTACCAGCTTATGTGCTCCCAGGCTCTTGTGTTCCCAGCCCAAATGCTACTGCCATCTGCCTCCCCTAGGAGAGGATCCCAAGAACTCAGAACCAGAAGCAGTGAAGGAAAGCGGCAGTCTGTCTTTAAAACTATCTGTGTCCTGACCAGACGAGACAGGTGAAGAGAGCTAAAAGCACCTGTCAGACCAGAGACAAAGGACAACGAAATAAGATGGTCTCTTTGGTCAGCAGGGCCTCTGGACCTGTCTCCTGAGAATCCTACATGACAACCTTCTTGTTCTGCCACTGAAGGCACTGATTGCTGTCACTGCTCCCCAGGCTACTCCTAAAGGCCAAGCCTCTGCCTTGGCTCTCAGATCTCCAGTGTCACCCCTCCAACCAGGAGCCCTATCCTTCCTGTCACTGGCTGCAATCGCAATCGTGAAAACATAACCCATTAGCCACTGCTTTGGGCTCCTGAGGAATATGTTGAACAGGTATTTTCCTCCAGGTTTCACTTCCTGCAACATTGTACAGGAGAGACTCCATCTTATGGGACAGAAGGCTAGGATTATTAGAGAGTATTCTGCCAACAAACCTACTTTACTCAAACAAGAAACATCTTCCCAAACTTTGTTTCCCCCTTAAACAAAACCTTAGCTCTCTACTCAGCCCTGCCCCGGTCCATAGTCAGGGTTGTAGACACTTACCTAGTTTAGTCCGTGTGGAGCTAGGCTGGCCTGAGTCTCACCACAGATGGCAGACTGTGGGGGTAGAGCTCAGGGCAGGCTATGAAAACTGTGGCCTCCGGCAACTGGCCAGTAAAAATAGAACAGCCACTGCCCCTCCAGCCACCCCTCCTTCCCACCCCCTCCCACCATACACACCTCACAGGGCAGATACGTGCTGCAGAGGATACCACAGGCTCACAGCTTAGAGACCAGTGTGTGTGTGTGTGTGTGTGTGTGTGTGTGTGTGTGTGCACGCATCAGGAACACACACAAACCCTGCACACATGGAGTCTCTGATTGGGGGAAACCAGCACTCACCTAGGGGAAGGCAGAGAGTGAAAAGACCAGACCAGATATTGAGCTGGCCAGAGATGAGAACAAGTATTGGGATGAAGGAGATCAGGGCAATGGAAGACCCGAGGAACCATTAAGGATTAGGGAGGGAAGCTGCAGGCTGACAGTTCCTCTCCTGCCAGGACATGGAGACAAGCAACCCCAGGCCATGCTCCAAAACCTCAAAAAGCCAAAGACCCAAGTGTTCGTGACTGTGGTGCTGGTGAGATAGGAGGGTGCCTGAAGGACTCTGGTGGCCACAGAGCTGGTTTCTGGGGCCCAGCTGAGTCACAGTGGCCACAGGGCCACCTTTATACTCATGGAAGCCAGAGGATCTGCAGATACCCTATACATTTCTTCAGGTGTGCTTTAAGGAATCTCCATTGCCCAGGTTCCAAAGAACACCCCCCGCATCCCATTTCTTGAACCCAGGGAGACTAACTGTCTTCTCCCCCACTTAATCTTCATGTCAACCAGACGCTGACTGACTGCGGGGCTGCACCTGTTTACTGGGTATTTTTAGGAGTGTTGATGAACACATAATACCCACCCTATAGTCAGAGAAAGACAATGCCTGCTATGTTAATCCTGTGGCTATTATAGTCAGTCATCCCGTGGGCCAAGATCCCAGGCTAGGCAGGACAGACAGAGCACTGACCCCTCTCTAGGAGGCCAGAAGCAGGCTCACAGAGGGAGGGAAGGTGAGCAAGGGTAAATAAGGAGGAATATTTCCAGGTCCCACAAAAAAAAGAAATAACCTGCCCCGGGGACACTAATATTCTGCTGCCCAGCAGAGATGGCTCCAAGCGTGTTCTTCACATTCGAGAAGCTTCCTGGTGGTGGTTTCCTGGGAGAAAGGACAGAATCTGAGAAGCTATGGGACTAGGACATAGGATTTCAAGTAGAGAGGCTTGGAATAGAAAATAGACAGGTGTCATTCACATGGAACAGCTGCAGAGAAAGAATCTAGGAGCTTTGGGGAAGGGTCCACTGGGGCTTATGGCCTTGGCTTTTTGTGGATCTCTCTCTCTTTTAATATTTGGTGTGTGTGTGTGTGTGTGTGTGTGTGTGTGTGTGTGTGTATGTGTGTGTGTGTGTGTGTGTGTGTGTCTGTCTGAAGTGAGCGTGTGGGTGTATTCTCATGTGTGTAGTACATACATAAGTGTGTGTGCAGAGGGACGTTGATGAATGTGGAGGACAAAGGTCAACCTTTCCCTTGGAAATAAATGCCTGCTGTAGTTTTTGACACAGAGTCTCTCATTGGGACCTGGGGTTCATTGGTCTAGCTAGGCTACCTGGCCAGAGAGCCCCATCTCCCCAGTGCTGTGATGCTGTGCCCAGCTTCTGATGTGAGTGCTAAGGACCACACTCAGGGTACAACAAGCACTCTCACAATGGAACCATTTCTCCAGCACCTACAACAAACCTCTTCTCAGACTTCACACCAAATATGAGTTGTCTGTGTGAGTTATCTTGATGTTTTTTTAAATGGAAAATAAAGATAATAGGGCAAAGCACAAAAATCAAAACTTAGGTGAGTGACCGTAAGCTCACAGCACGTCGCTGTGAATGTAGACCACCCAGGAGTGGGTCAGCACTTAGGTGAGTGACCGTAAGCTCACAGCACGTCCTGTGAATGTAGACCACCCAGGAGTGGGTCAGCACTTAGGTGAGTGACCGTAAGCTCACAGCACGTTGCTGTGAATGTAGACCACCCAGGAGTGGGTCAGCTCTGCTGAAACCACAAAGCCATGTGGAGGGACTTGGGGAAATCAGGCCCTAGATCCTCTTGTGCTGGGTCCCAGTGTCCTGCCTCAATTTGCTTTCCTTCCACACCATGTGTTTCCCAGAATTTACTCTCTCCCTCAGGTCCACCCCGACTCATGACTCCGATTTTGGCTTTGCACTCTGGCCCCAGTTCTGGCTTGCACTGTGGCCCACAGATCTCTCTAGGGGCCGTCTCTCGATACCACTCAAAAGTGGCCTTCGAAACTGAGTCGGTTGTGGTCTTTGCCTGTGCTCCAGTTTTCCTGTGCATGGGGTGGGTGCAGAGACCTCCAGAGTTACCCACAGGTAGGTCCTGGGATCCCTAGCAGGAGTCTTTCTCTGTCTAGATAAGGCACATCCCATGTGTGTCTGCCCTGCTACACCAACTGCTGCCCTTGCCAAGTGTGTTGCTTTTCTCCTGACCTTCTTGCTTACAGTAAAGGTCACCTTCTTTTCTGTTCACACTTGTCCAGGAACAACAGGTCACCCACTTCCTATTCTGCCTCTACAGGGGCACCTGTCCCAGAGCTTTCAGGCTATGCCTGGCTTCTCTCCAGACATGGAACCAGGAACAGAACTCACGTCTCCTCAGAGTCCCCAGGCAGACTTTCCTGTGGCCATGTGGATAATGGTCCTGCAAACTTGCCCATATCCCAGTGACAATGTGAGCATGGTACTTTTTTTTTTTTTTAAAGTTTTTTTTGAGACTGGGTTTCTCTGTGTATCCTTGACTGTCCTGGACTCACTTTGTAGCCGAGGCTGGCCTTGAACTTACAGAGATCTGCCTGCCTCTACCTCTCCCTCCCAAGTGCTGGGATTAAAGGCATGCGCCACCCCACGCGCAGCGTGAGCATGATACTTTATATAGCAAAATCGCATTGCACGTATGATTAAGTTAAAGATGGGAGGTTTTCCTGAATTATCACAAGTGGCTTTTTAAAACTGGGGCATGAGGCTCAGGGTTGGTATGAAATGTGGTGCAGAAAGCAGGGGTCAAAGAAGAGGGATGCAAAAACATTATCCTCCAGGTTTGAGGAAGTGAGTGCCAGCCACAGTTCACAGGTGGCTTCCAGGACCTAGAAGAAGAAGGGAAGCAGCCTCCCTCAGCCTCCAGAAGGAAGCAGGCCTGCAAATACCCAACTTCCCAGCCTCGTGAGACTGGTTTTAGACCTTGGCCCTTCAGGACTGTAAGATAGCTTGTGCTGTTTTGAATCGTTAAGCTTGTAGTGGCTCATTTTAGCAGCAATAAGAACTTAATGGGCTCTCTTCAATGACTTGCAGGGCCCCAGGCTTCACGGTCAGGCCTGCTTGGGGCCAGCCAGAAAAGCAGTAGGCTTGGCAAGGTCAGTGAGAAGAATTAGGGTAAGTACACAATTAGTAGTGTACTCAAAACAAGGCAGTCTTAAGGCAGACCCTGACACTTTCCTGACAAAACCCAAGCCCCCCTAGGGTTTGCCCTTCCTGAAAGCCAGCTTTTCTCTTGTCGGGAGGATTACAGGAAGTCAGAGGGGGAGGACCCCACAGACCAGGAGACAATGGAGAGGGGAGGGCTTGTGGTGAGCAGTTCTATTCTGCCATGCAGACCCTCTGTCACAGACCTCACCCTCCCTAATTTTAGGACTAGTCTAATTCTAACTCTACTTCTGTACCTCCTTCTAATCCAAAGACACGCCTGTCTTTGTCTTTAACTCTGCTAAGGCCCATAGGTGTCCATTAAGCAAATGAGAAGACAGCTCCCTCTTAATGCCCAAAGCCCAGCAGGCTCCTCCGGCTCAGGGAGGGGCTGCAGGAGCTGACTTGGTGCCCTGCTGCTGTCTAACCGCTGCTCTCAGCGATCCCCTCTGCTCTCCTGAGATGACCACTTGCATGTGGACAATGCTAAAACGGTCACCATCAGTGTCACCTCCAGTTCCCACTCTGCTGAGCCAGCAGCTTTGTTTACCCTACTTCCACCCCCACCTCAGCATCATCCCCAACCTTAATGATGATCTTCCCGAACCTAACCTAAATGAAGGTTCAAGGCCAAATAAAGCAGCTCTCCAGGGCCCCCTTAGATCCTTGGGTTTCTTGGCTTCCAGTGGACTCCTCTTTGCCTCCTGGGGAACTCCTGCATACGACAGGCTGATGGACTTACTTTAGATTCTTTTAAAAGTCCAGGGAAAATCTGAGGTGGTGTTGACAGAAGTTGGGCCTCAAGGGAATGACCCCCACAGTCGTGGCGCTCAACTCAATGTGAAATTAAGAGAACAAAAGTGGGGCATGGTGGTGCATGCCTGTAATCCCAACACTTGGGACACTGAGGCAGGAAGGTTGCTATGAATTTGAGAACAATTTGAGTTGGAATGAGAAAGGGAAGAAGAATGCCAGGAGTATCCAGGGTTTTCTAGGTTGGGGAAAAGGGTAGGAAAGAGACTCAAAGATGGATTGGTGAAAGGAGAAGGCCTAGGTGAAGAGTGTCCAGCCTTTTGTCACACTGGTTTCCAATGTCATTATTGTCTCCCATGGGGCTAGAAAGACCATAGGGTATGGGAGGAAGGAAGTATCTGGCCAGAAGAGCTAAGCCTTACAAGGCCATGGTAGTAGAGCAGGGTCAGCCATCTAGGTGACAGACACCTGTCAGACAGCCCCAGCTGTCCTGGCACTCTTTGGAAAGCAGAAGAAACTAAATTAGCAAATGACAAAGCCAGCCAGGAGGCCCTCCCACACAGCTCAGGGACCATGCCTCAGTGACAGCCAAGCATAAGGCCCCCTCTCCACACCTACCCACCCCCATGCTGAGTCTGTGTGTCCTTGTCTGGGGACCAGGTGTCTACAGTGAACCCTGTGAGGGGGAGGCGGGTGGAGGAAGACAGAGTAGCCAGAACAAAGAAAGACTGTTACTTCTCAGTTTTACACCACCCCAGATCGGCCTGTGTCAGGAAAGCCGGTGTCATTGGAGATAGAGCCTAGCGGAGTGAGTCAACACTCAAGCTTGGAGACAGACAACCTCACTCCCAACAAATCTGATCTGGTGTAACTTGAGCAGTTTGACCCTTGTGAGATTCCGTTTCCTCATCTGTAAAATGGAGATAATAATAGTGTCTACCTCAGAGGATTGCTGTGGGGCTGTGGTGAGGTAATGTGTACAAAGGGCTTTACAAAGGCCTGGCATAAGGCAAGCACTTAGCCCATGTTAAGTTCTTCATGTATTCTGATTTTGGTGATGCTAGGGATTGTCGAGCATACTGGGAAATCACTCGATCACTGTGTTATTTCCCAGCCCTTTAGTGTATTCTCACCGAAGCCTCAGAATTACTTTGAGGTGGCCATTAACATTAATCCCATTGCACAGATGAGGAAACACAGCTCACAGTAGGTAAGCAACTCACTCGATGACCCACAGAAAGGAGGACGTCAAGCCAAAAACTATACCCCAGTCCCTGGTGACAGCTTGGCACATGTGAACTGCTCAGTAAACAATCTGATGTTTATTTCCTCAATGTTCTCAGCTTCAGATTTTTTTCTACTGCAAATATGAATGGACAAGTTTGGGACCCAAAGCTCCCTAAAAACCAAAGTGGTGCTTTGAACTGTTGATTCTTATCAGAGGTCTATCTGGGTGTGTAGAGTCAGAAATAGTTCAGAGCCTCTGTTCTCAGCCCTAAGACTCCAACAGAAGGAAGCTTTTCTTTGTGCTTCAGGGAAACCTGGGCTGGACAGTGAGGGAATAAAAGGAAGCAAATGAATAAGCCCACCTATGAGGAGGTGAGGGCCTTCCAGCTCCAGCAGGCTCCAGTGGCATCTAGGTGGGGCCCTACCACCAGCAGCATTTCTCACACTCTACGCTCTCTACTACCTCCCAAGCCTTGGACTTACTCCCACACCCTCTGCCCAAACCTGTTGTCTCACTTCTCCCTCCAGCACGCTGCTCCTTGAGCTAAGCCATACTCCATTCCCCACTAAGTCTGCCTCTGTCTCTATGCCTGCCTCCTGCTCCAGCCACGTGCTGTGATAGACAGACAAGGGGCACCCTAGGTGGACCCTACTCTCCAAGACCCCAGGCTACCCAAGCTGTCATCTGGGCCCTCATGCTTTGAGCCTAGGGCTGGGCCACGCCTTGGCAGGTCCCTGCAGAACAGGCTTCCTGGCCAGAAATCCCCATAATAAGTAGGTAAGGTTCGGGGCTGCCCCTGTGGGTCACAGGAAAGGGGTGTGGGGCATGGAAACGGAGAGAGCTAGCAAGCCAGGTGTGGGTCCCACCCTTCATAAACAAATTCTTTTTAGGCTGCTGCATGAACAGTGAACCTGGGAACTGGGACACCAGGTCAGCATGCAGCTAATTCTGCCTCACCCTGCCCACTGCTCATGCCCAGTGTACACCCGCCCTGATGCCCACAGTTCCCAGCCCCTCCTGTGCTATTTCCAGCCTGCCCTGCACCCTACTCTGGCCATTTAACTCTGTTTTTTTCTGTGGAAATCCAGACTCTGTAGTTTCTATATCTGCAACTTTGAGCCTGCAGGCTCTGGGAGCAGGGATGTGTCTTCCCTCTAATACCTCCTCCCCACACACACACACACAATATAGAGGCAGGCCCCATCCCAGACCTGTTTGCTTCAGCTCTCCTAGGTCTCCTTCAGTGCAGCTTGCCTGACTCTAGGCATTCTGTGCCCTAGCTTTCAGGTGTACCCAGTCTACCTTTTACTCTGGGAAAGTTGTCTCAAGAGGCTGCTGAGAGGGTCTTTACTCTCTACCCGCCCCTGCAGGATTCAGCATGGTGTGTAACAGAGCGAGCCCATGCTAGCCCAGTGGTTTTCTAAGCCTCAGAACGTGCCAGAAGGCTTGTCAAAGGGTAAGTTCTGGTCCTCAGCCTCAGGTTTCTGCTTCAGCAGGGCTGAGTCAGGTCCAGAAATGTGTGTCTTTAACTAGGTCAGGCTGCTATGGATGATTTGAGACACAATTGAAAATCACTCAGGATCCCTTTCTGGGCAGACACAACATGGAGTAAAAATGCCCAATGTGGCCTGAGCTTTCCCCAAAGCAGACTGTAGGTGTGGGTACAGAGCTCTGCTGACTCATGCTCCCCATGCCACCTTCCAGTTCCAAGACAATTATGTAGGTCCCCATCTTTCAGCCGTACATTTGCTCATTCAGCTACCCCCTTTAGAATTCTGTAAGTACCAGGCACTGAACAGCCCAGAAAAGTCCCACCCAGGCCGCCAGAAGGTCCCAGTCCTGGGGCTTCTGACCCCTTCCTGCTGCTTTCACATGACTCCTTCCCCCACGAAACAGTCCAAGAGGAACAGAAATGATTGTCCCTTTTGTCATCAGGAGGAGCTCTGTCCTGAGGCTAGGAAGCTAAGAGCAAGGGAAGGGGGTAGAGTCCCTGCTGGGGCCACTCCACCTGACCAATGTGTAGACAGAAGTGAAGAGGAGGAGGCCATAGGAGAAGGGCACCTCCTGACTTTAAGAATATAGTGCTAGAGCCTGGTGTAGTGGCACACACCTTTAATCCCAGAACTCAGGAGGCAGAGGCAGGCAGATCTCTGAGTTTAAGGCCAGCCTGGTCTACAGAGAGTTCCAAGATGGTCAGAGCTATACAGAGAAACCCTTGTCTTAAAAAAAAAACCAACATAGGTTTTATATATTATTATTATATTATATTATATATTATATTATATCTATATAGTTGATTAAAAATAGATATAGTTCTAAAAAAGAAAACCAAAGAAACAAAGCAAGACTGTAATGTGAGAGGCCAGCTGCTGTTCAGGCCACGGCACCTGCAGCGGGTCCTTCCCCTGTCATTGATACAGGCATGAAGGCACTGCTGAGACAACTTGTGAATCTCTACTTAACGGACTTCCTGGTGCCAGGGTTTCTTACCCAGGGAAGTGAGTTTGTATCAAAGCTGGTATTGGAGGCCACACATCCTGCTTCCCTTCCCTTCCCTGCTTCCTGCCTGGCAGTCAGAGAGCCAGGCTACAGATATGTACTGCGAAGCCCGGTCCCACCACTTCATCTCAGTGAAGTGTAAGAAGAGAGGCCTGTCTGCATGGTGTAGGCCCTGATTTCCACTCTTCAGAATTCGGAACATGTTGTCTACCCCTGGTGCTGGCACCTGAACAGAGGCTCTGCCATACTGTTGTCTGTCTGTCTATCCACGGCATTAACTCCTCTAATAAACTCTATGCTCCCAACAATCTGTCTGAGTGTCCCTCTTGAGTCCCTGTCTGGGGCCTTTCACTGACCTTCACCCTCACCTCTCTGTCCCATGGCCAGGGAAGCATTCTTTACCCATTCGGTTCCATCTGAGTCCTCTGTCTTCCCCTAACCTGTTCCCTCTGTCCTAAGGGTCACAGGAAGGTACAGCCACCACCTGTGAGCTTCTCCTGAAAGCTTCCCAAGCTCTAGGGTCTGCCCTGCTCCAGCTCCAGGCCTCTGATCTGCGGAGACCACATAACCAGTTCTTCCTTGGCCACAGCCACCTTCACCACCACAGTTGCCTCACTGCTACCCTGGCTTGCAGCTATGAAACCGGTTCACAATCCTCATGACTTCCCTGGCTTCTTGCTCCTGCAGCTCCAGTCATGGGCACTGGCACTACTTTCAGGGAGTCCTTCCTTCCAGACCCCCTCCAAGCTTCAGTCTGCCCAGCTACCCCTGATTATATTAGGTGCCCCTTCTTCTGGCTCTACCATCGCTGACGTCTCTTGTTCCCACACTTCACCCCAACACTGTTTCGTCTCTGAGAGGAATGGAGTGTAGGCCCCAGGCCCCATTCTTTTGTATCCTTTCCACTCAGGGACACACATAGCAGGTGTTCCGCAAGGCTCACTAAGTAAATGAACGCACATGCGGCCAGCACTGAGGGGTGACTTCTTAAGCAGAGACAGTGCGGGGGTCCCTGCCCAGCTCAGAAGCCATCTGTGCCTTTCCTGGTCGGGGCTCACAGCTGAGAGAGAAGGCTGGCTAGGAATCTGTCTTGTCCTGGCATTTGGCACCAGCTGCCCCCTCCCAGGGGGAGGGGCAGCCCCAATCCTGCTCTGTCCTTGACATATGTGATGACTTCCAAAACTGTGCTCACACACACAAAGAAACAACAGCTGGGGAACTTGGCCTGTTGTTATTATCAGACTTAGCTCCTGAACAATGGCCATCCCCTCTCTGTCCCATGGCCAGGCTAGGACCAGGTACCAGGGAAGCAGGCACCAAAACCAGCAAAGTGCTGGCCATTTGGTCTCCTCCCGCACCCAACACCCTCTCTATTCCCCTCCAAACCCGATGCCTTTCCTCTCTGCTCAACCACACGTTCCTGTTTTAAGCACCTGAGCAAGTGACTGACCAGGGAGGTACTCCTTTGGGCAACAGGCCTAGTGAAATTCCTTCAAGACTCCAGCCACGAAGAATAGGTTCTTCCAAACTCCTTTTGAAGGTGGGCTTCCAGGGACCCCATTGTCTCCACGCACAGGTGGCTGCTATACTTCTTGCTGTGGAAGAAAGAGGAGGCTCCCCCCTTCATCTCCTCCTCAACCCAGATCCTGTCTCCCCAACCTCACCTTCACTATCTTCTCCTCTCTCTTTGTCTGAGCCTCAGCTCCAGAATTGGCAACACAAAACCCTAATCGCAAGTGCTGCGGCATGTCCAGCAGGGGGCGCAGTCCTGCAGGTAGAAGTGTCCCCAGAGTGGTCACTGTGGGGAGGGCGCAATTAATTCTCCCAGACTAAATGCTGACCATGGAGGTTGTGTTGGCCATTTTGAGACAGTTTCTTCTTCATCAAGGCCATCCTATGAAAAAAAAACACATATATGGCAGTGTTTCTCACAATTTGGCCTGTTAGGACCTGGGCCTCTCTGTTGGCCTTTTACACTGTACTGGCATTTGCACAGAAGGTACCAGGGTATCACCACTGCCTTCAAGTGAAGGTCAGAGGACAACATGTAAGAGTTGATTCTCTCCTTGCACCACGCGGGTCCCAGAGATTGAATTCAGGTAGCCAGGTGTGTCTACAAGCACTTTTGCCTGCCTGCTGAGCCATCATTGCTGGCCCCAAAGAATCGTTTTCAATCCAAGTTATTCAGAATAAGCTTTGTCCATTGCTACTGAGCTCTGAGGACCTTGTGGCTTTAATAAAATACCCAAAGGCACCAGATGAAGTGTCTGTGGGGATGTGGTTCTGTTGGTGTTGTTGCTTTCTCTTTGTTTTGGTTCTTTGCATGTGTCTAGAAGCTGAGGTTCCTGGAGTTGCCATCAGAGGGAGTGCTGCAGGACTCTGTGTACTCGTGATACAGAATACATGAGTGACTTACACATGGAGACTTCCAAGTAACTGGCCACATTATGACCGTTCCATCTCCCATTGCCATCCCTCCTCCTCCTACCCTACGTAGGTGATAAGCAAGCAGACATGTTTCCAGTCTTGGCTCCTACCCATCCCTCCCTTTGCATTACACATGCACTCCTTGTTCCCAATGAGGTTCTTGGGATCAATCCAGGGAAGGCTCAGAGAGCAGCAAATCTAGCCTCTGGATGGACTTGTCACCATCTACTGTAACCAAGTCCAGCAGCTTTGAGAACATTTGCCTTTCTTAAATTGAAGTCTTCCTTGAGGCTTACCAAGGAATTCCCTGGAGGCTATAACTGACTGTGCTGTTCTCAGCTTCTCAGAGACAAGCTAGAGCTTTCTTTGGGAACTTCTGAAACCCATAGCCATCCATATGCACTATGACACTGTGAGAGCCATAACCTCTTACACACTCCGGTTCCAGAAGGCTCAGAAACGTCAGGATGTGTGAGGAAGAAGACACAGTGCTGTGTGCACAGAGAGGACTTGGAGAGACTTTGTTTGGGGCATATGACGACAACACACACACACACACACACACACACACACACACACACACACACACATACACACAGTGAGTTCCTCTCTGTACACAGCCAAGAGGCTGTTGCTGAAGGACCCCTAGATGTCTAGTTGCCACAAGAGGGCAGCATGGAGAAGAGAGAAAGTGGATCTGGTTCTAACTGCTCAGAAGAGACAAGGCTGGTTGAAGAAAATTCAAGCTGCTGTTTACACTATTGAAAGATATACATATATACATCACTCAATATAGATTTCAATGTTACATTTCAATATTATATTAATTTCAATATATAGAGGTTTTAAGGTGACTAGTGGGGCCCAGGGAGCCCAGAGTTCCACACCCTGTGATAAAATGACATTTCTTTCCCACCAGCACTTCCACTTTCTGATATGATCACCTCAGAATTATTCAGGGATTCAGCCTAGACTAAAACACGTCTCTCTGAGCCTGACCCATGTGACTGCTTTGTGATTCATAACAAAACCTAGACAAAGGGAATCTTATTTCTCCCACCTTGTTGTCACACAAATCTAAAATTTTTCCTCAAATATTTGTGATACATGTAAGAACAGCTCTGCTCTCCTGTCCCAAGAAGAAGGTAGATATGGACAGGCACAGTAGCACACCTCTGTAATCCCAGAACTCAGGAACCAGGGGGCAATCTTAAGTTCTGGGCTAGCCTGGGCTACACAATGAGACCTTGTCACTCAAGAAAAGTTTCTTTAGATATGGCTCAGTGTCTCACAGTGGCCTAGCATGTACAAGGCCGTAGATTTGATCAATGGCAGGGAGGGGTGATGAACTGTCTCAGAGACTGCGTACCCCCCAAGCTAGGTTATATAGACAGTATAAGTGCTTGTCGGGCAACTAGAGAGAAGGCGTTGAAGACATAAGAGCAGAGCAAACAGCAAAGTAGCATGAAAAAGGATGAGTGGGCAGGCTCCAAGTAGTCCATCCTTGCTAGGATGCAAAAGGCCAGCCTGTGTATCAGCAGAAGACACTGTAGCTGAGAGCGGACTTAGAGGTAATAATGGGTGCTAGGGAGCCTGACCTTCATGCATTTGTACAGAACCTATCAAAGGATTATAAGCCAGGGTGACATTGAAGTTCATGCAGCTGCAAAAAAAGATTGGAAGGTGAAAGAATTAGAGGCCAAGTGTGAGACAGTTACCACCACCACCATCACCATCATCACCACCATCACCATCATGAATGGCTGAAACAGAATGCCCAGGGCTGGGGAATTTTTTCATCTACTGAGACCCATTGGTTCCCTGTTCTAGAGTCTGGGGACTCCAAGATCAGGGGCTGATGATATCTGCTACCTTCCCACATAGCAGAAATGAACAGGCAAGAAAGAAACCCCATGACACACTGCTGAAAACTACTTACATGTTTGTTTGTTTTAGAATTTTTTTGAAGGGGGGAACTTGTTATGTAGCACAGGCAGGCCTCAAACATACCACATAGCCTAAGCTGGTCTCAAATTCATTACACATACACACACACACATACACACACACACACACACACAAACGCACGTGGCAGGGAGAGAGAAATATGTAGATATAGATATATAGATAGATTATATGTATATATAGATATATATAGGTATATATATCTTACATATATATAAGAGATCTACATATATAATTTTCATTTATAAATATTCACTTATATATGAATAATACAGAATGAGTAATATAGTAACATATTAAAAATATAATAAAATGGTAATTAACAAGGTAACTAAGGAAGAGGATGTAGATCAGTATCAGACCCCTTGTCTAGAATGCATAAGGCCCTAAATTTGATCCCTAATACCACAAAACAAATAAAAGTAAAAGCAAAAGGTGGCTAGGGAGAAGGTGCTGCATAACTGTGAATGGAGCAGACAGCTTGACAATCTCTTTGGAGGATCATCCCACACAGATTAAAAGATTTCAACAGGTTGATACATTTCTCCAGAGAAGCTATGAAAATGGCCAATAAGCACATAAAAAATCTCCAACTTCACCATCCACTAGAGAAATGCAAGCTGGAACAGCATGCCAGCCTCATAGGGGACCGGCATACCTGTGACCCCAGCACGCTGGAGATAAGAGTCAGCAAAGTGGGCTTGCAAGTTCAAGCCCAACCTGACCCATACAGAGACACTGCCTCAGAAATAAACAAAAAGCACCTGCCGTTCATCGGAATGGCTACTAGCAAACACAGAGGGAAGGTTGAGTGATGGTCGGGATGTGGAGGAATTGGAACCTGTGCATTGTTCGTGGAAGGCCAAATGGGACAGCCCTGCAGGAAACAGTGTGGCAGGGCCTCACATCTAAAAAGTGAAATTACCAGGGGCTGGAAAGGCGGCTCTGCCACTGAAAGCACTGGCCGCTTGCAGAGGGCCTGGGTCAGTTCCCAGCATCCACATGGAGGGTCTGTAGATGTAACTGTGACTAGAGTTACATCCAGAGGTCTGACACCCTCTTCTGACCTCATCAGGTGCCAGGCACACACGGGACACACATATATACATGTAAGCAAACACTCATACACATAAAATAAAATAAATAAATAAATCTAAAAAAATTAATTTACTATATGATACAGGAATTGCGCTTCTGGACATACACCCAAAAGATTTGAAAGTAGAGTCAGACATGGTGGTACACACCTGTCATCCCTGCATTGTGGGAGGGAAAGGCAGGAAGATTGTGAGTTCAAGGCCAGGCTGGGTTATACACTGAGACTCTCTCAAAACTTAACACAAAGATTTGAAAGTAGTACCTTGAGAGATATGTGTACTCTCCTGTTCACAGCCGCATCACTCACAGCAGCTGGAGGTCCACTGACAGAGAAATGGGCCGACACAGTGTGCTGTGTGCTCCCATCTCCAAAATGCAGGAAATTCTGACACAGGCAAACACAGGTGAACTTTTATAATATTATTGAAAAAATAAATCACAAAAAGACACGATACATGGGGTCCCCTTCTCTGAGGTTCTTAGAGTAGTCAAGTTCAGAAGGCCAAACATAGAATTAAGGCTTCCAGGGCTAGAAGGGATTGCGGGGGGGGGGGGGGGCATCCCTGCTTCAGACCTTCAGTTTTGCCAAATGAACAGTGCTGACTATCACGTCCCAGTGTGAATGCTCTTAATGTCACTGAATAGTGACATGACACTTAAATATGATCATCATGGGAATGTTTATTCTTTTATTTGTGCATTTATTTTGAATTTTAAGACACAGTCTCTTATGGCCTGGACTGGTCCTGCTAGATAGTTGAGGCTGGCTTTGAACTCATGGTCTTCCTGCCTTTACTCAAATGCAGAGATTATGAGTGTAGGTCATCATGATCAGAAGTAAATTTTACTAGGTTTATTTAGTCATAATAATTTCTTCTAAAAGAATGAGCTGGAAAGAAAAGGCATCCCCAATACAGTTCCTGGGTGAGGAAGGAGAAAAACTGGGAATGTGTAGGGACTCAGGAAATGAAGGACATCCATACCCCATACATAGGCTGTGGCTTTCTCAGTGAGAAAAAGTTAGGGTAGTTGATGAAACAGAAGAAAACGGAGACCAGGGAGGTGGAGTGTTAATGAGGAAGTGTGCTCTGCCATGCTTGTCTCGGGGGCCTCTCTGGCTCAGGAGCATGAAGAGCCTGTTAAGAAAGGGGCATGGTGGCGCACGCCGCCTTTAATCCCAGCACTTGGGAGGCAAAGGCAGGCGGATCACTGTGAGTTTGAGGCCAGCCTGGTCTACAAAGAAAGAAAGAAAGAAAGAAAGAAAGAAAGAAAGAAAGAAAGAAAGAAAGAAAGAAAGAAAGAAAGAAAGAAAGGAAACTTTCATGTATTGAGATTCTAACCCCTACTGGCTGGTATAGGAGATGGAGCTGGAGCTCTGGGAGGCGATCAAGTCACCGGGGGTGGGAGCCTGAAGAGCAGGATTGAGCCTCATGAGCCTCAAGAGAACAGACCTGAGAAAAACAAGGACTTTTTTCTTGATTGTGTAGATATAACAAGAAGGAGGCTGTCTGACAACCAGAAAGGGCACGCCCCTCAGACAAAGCATCTGCTCTTTTCTGATCGAGAAATTTCCCTGCCTCCATAAACGTCAGCTAGGCTATGTGGACAGGACCCTCCTGCAGGCAAACTCACCCTGCTTTCTCTGCTTGCTCTCAGGATGCAGGATCATCGGCTGGTTTTGAGGAAGGAGACTGTGATTTTCTTTCTTTAAAACAGGGTCTCATTGTGTAGCTCTTTCTGGCTGTCTTGGAACTTGCTATGTAAATCAGTCTGGCCTCCAACACATAGAGATCCACCAGCCTCTGCCTCCCAAGGGCTGGGATTCAAGGTGTAGTAGCATGTGTGATTTTTCATTTGCCCACTATACTACAGTCCCTTGTTCTGACTAGCCTCAATGGCCTAGATGAGGCTTCCCATGGGGACTGCAGGTCACAGAAGGTGGGAGGAGTGAAAGAGCTGCAAGCAGAGGTAGAGGCTGCAGAGTGGGCACTAAGATATTTATCACTCACCTGCTCCCGGCAAATTTCGTTGGGGACATCAATGCATTCGTTCACCATGAAGCGTCAATACCAAAATCTGGCTCTTACCTCCTCCAGAGCATTTATTTCTCATGGTGGAAAGACAGTGGGAACTGGCTCCACTGCCAATGTTCTGGATGACCTGGGGCTGCTTACTTAGCCCCTGTGAGCTCCAGGCTCATCCTCAGAATGGGAGGCACAATGCCACCACCCTGCCGTTGTTGAGAGGATCTGATGAGGTCATGTCAGTAAAAAGAGCCTTTGTGAGTCACCCAGAGCTGTGTTGGCCTTTGAAGACAACCCGATGAACTACTTTGTTCATGAAGGAAGTTCTGGGCGGCAGCAGCAAAACCGAGCTGATGTGTCTCTGAATATGCATCCTTGAGGATCCCACTTGTAGGCACATGGGGATTTGAAGGCCCACATGAGACTCAGAGGCTTCAGGAGGTAGACAGGTGGTTGGGTGCATCCCAGTACAAGGACAACTGCACTACCTAAGAGTCCACAGTTGACATGCTGTGTAATAACTCTAGCATTTCATGTTTGCAATAATATAGTCTATAAAGCCACTTCCACACTCAACCACTTGCTCTTAGGAGGAATATAGGGTTTGGTTTCTGGGAGCCCCTGAACACAATCTGATTATCAGCTCATCGACTCATAGTGTCTACTGTGGGTACTTCTGCTTTAAGACACAATATTGAGTACACACTGCCCACTAGCCTTGAGCTCATAGGCAATAGCCCTGTGGTCCACCCCTCCATGAAAATGGTCAGTCTCACATTTTCTTTCTCCATGAGGCACATCGCAGCCTTCCTGTACTTAGGAACCCTAGAGAGGATGCCTGTACTATGCTTGATAGTGATTTGTGAGATCACCAACAAAAAAGAGTATAAACATACCCCCTACCCCACAAATGGGACTGTCTAAACCTTGAGCGAATACTTGTTGGGGCTGGAGAGATGGCTCAGCAGGTACGAGTGCTTGTTGACCTCACAAGGGTGGGTGGATGTTGGGTGGGTGTTGGCTCCATTTCCAGCACCCACACGGTGACTCCAGTTCAGGACAACGTTTTCTTCTAACTTCAGCAAGCACCAGGCACTCACTCACTAGGCACACATACATACAAGCTCGAAAATGCTCATACATATAAAAGTAAATAAATAAGTCTTTAAAAACAGAACATTCACAGGGGGAGAGGCCCAAGAATCACCTTGTTCCGCCTCCACAAATGTGTGCTTTGGGCAGTTAGAACTGTTTAAAACCCGGCCTGTGGCAGATGACCCCAAGTTCCATAACTGGTTTAGATAGTTACAAAAAAAGTATTAATAGAGAAGACTAATCCCCAAAGACGAAATACACACGTAACAGGAACTAAAGGCGTCACTATCCCTATTTCACAAGATAGAGAGACTGAAGCTCATCGGAACAACTAACTGTCTCAACTAGATGCTAAATAGTAGATCTGGAACTCAAACCTCACTCGAAAATCTTCTGTGCCTGGGATTTTAGCATTATTAGGTATTGTCCTCCAGCCCACACTCATTCGTTTTATAAATAAATCTCTAGGCCCAGAGAGGATGGCCAGCCACAGACACTGGAGGCGTTCCGGTCATGTACTGCGGGCGTGGACAGGTGGACAATCTTTTTTCTCAAAAGCACCCCTTCTTTCATTAAGTGCCTGGCCTACCTGTGTTACTTATACCTTCTAAGCTCCCAAAGAATTTCTCTCGCATTGTTTCCAGGGCTCCTGGGAACAGTATGGGAGGTGGGACTTATAAGAAAGGGAAAGGCTCAGCCAGAGAATCTGTGTGTTTACGGATTGGGCCACCAGGGGTCACTCTTTCCTACATGCATGCAACCTACATCTCTTAGTCCCCAGACAAGCACAGAGAGGCCTCAGCTAGCCAGAGTGGTCCAGGCAAAGCCATAAGAACAATAGGCTTATTGATGCAAATGAACCATGAAAGACAAATTGTCCCGATGAAGCACATTCCAGGCTCCTGCCAGACGCCCAGGGTGTGTGGAATTTCAAGGAAAAGTTGACTGGATTTGGACTGTCCCAGTGGCCCTCTATCTCCTTTGTTTTCAGTACCTCCTTTTCCCTGGAATGTTGTTGCAGGCTTGGTTGAGGTTCCCAGGGGACTGCCCTGGATGGATGGGAAGGTTGAGGAAGGTGAGGGACAAGGTGGACCAATGATAGAACCTTGACCTTCATAGAAGGTAGGGTTCCTGGCTCCCACCCCAGGTGGCCTTGGGCACCTGAACATAAAAGGCTTTAGCAAACTGCTCTCTGCTGACCTCTCAACCCCATACCAGGGGATATCCCCCACAGTATCCTATCCTCTCTCTAGATAATCCCAGGGAAAGTCTTTCCTCTCTTTGGACCTATTTTCCCACCTATAAAGTGTAGCTAGTAATCCTTTGCATTCATCTCCAGGAGGTTTTGTGGGGATCAAAGGAAAAATATCTAGAAACTTTGACATTTCTGTCCAAGGAAGGCCACAAACCCACACCTACCCCACCCCCACCCCCAGGCTCCAGCAAGCAGAGCTTGTTTCCAGCCCCATCCTAGCTCTCTGGAGTCCTCCAGGTGACCCCAGTCCCAGCACACACCCTACAACATGAGCTTGCAGCCTCCTCGGGATCTGAACTTCCAAACCCCCCCCCCCCCAAGGGCCAGAGAGGGTGGAGCAGGATACAAAGTTGAAGCCTGCACAAGGGCTCCTTGTCCTGCTGGACTGCCTGGCACCAGCTATCCGTTCTTGAGAGGGCTGTCTAGAACTATTGTGTTTCTGTTGTGGCTTGAGAGATGAACATATCATACCCCACCAGGACCAGGCCTGGCCCACAAGGCTTATGCCCAGTCCACCTCTGAAGTGCAGTGACTGGGTCCCCTCAACTCATACTTTCCTATACTATGGCTCTTGGCACTTTCTTCTTACTTCACAATGGCCAGATGTCTACCAGGGTCTGTTCTGTAGTCTTTGGCCAACATGTCTACTTTGTTATCCAGTGGCCTCTGCCCTTCCTGTCTTCACAATCCGGCCCCTCTTTATTCCTTTGCGATCATTTTTTAATGAATTACTTAGTTATTCATACCAGGTGCCCAACAGCTGTAACCCACATGCAATATTCAATAAAATGATATTATCACTAAGTTTATGTGGTGGGAGCTCAACCTGGGTGAAGGCTTTAAGATGTTGAAGGCACCCTGGAAGGCACAAGGCCAGCAGGAGGGGAAAGGGAACAGAAGTCAGAATGAGGGGCCCAGGTTACAGCCTGAGAGTTTTCCAGTTTCTACCCTGGGCATCTGAGGGTGGCAGGTGGCCAATAATAGTAGCATAAATATGATGTCAGAAGAGGCAAAATGGGGCTGACAAGATGGCTCCACAGGTAAAGGAGCTTTGCTGCCAAGTTGGATGATCTGAGCTTGGTCTCAGGAACCCATATGGCAAAAAAGAAAACCAATTATTGCAAGTTGTCTTTTGACCTACACACACACACACACACACACACATGCACGCACGCACGCACACACTGTGGCATGAATTTGCCCATATGCATACAAACAAAAATAAGTTAATTAATTTTTTTTAAATTTCAAAGAAGATACAGAAAGAGCAGCTTAGTGCTAAGCAAGCAGCAGAATATATACCCGGCACATGCTGCAAGACTCTGGGTTTGATTCCCAGCACGAGGTGGGGAAGCCACTTCATATCAAAGCAGTCTTGGTAGTACACATCTGTAATCCCCAGCATTCAGCAGGCAGAGGCAGGAGAACTCAGCATCTGAAGCCAAGCCTGGGTTATACAGTGGGACAGAAAGGGAGGGAGGGAGGGAGGGAGAAAAGGAAGGAGAGCTGAAAACTGTTGGAGTCCATTGAGTCATTTGTAGAGAACTTAGTGTCTGCCAAAGACAAACAACCGCAGCCCCTGCTCCCTGGACAGCTTCCATCCTGTAAGAAGGCTAAGCAAGCAGCTTGCTGTCAGCAGGTCTGCCCCAGGGCAGGTGTGTGTGCGTGGTGTGGACAGCTGGTCCAGTATTTATCCCAGAACCCCCCACCCCACCATGGTCTGGCTCAGAACAATGGGCCTCACGGATGCTAGAAATTGCTGCAAAGGAGGCTCCTGCATCCAGGTCACACCCATCCTCTGTTGTGGCCTAGACAGCCAGCCGGACTAAGAACTAAGTAGCCCAACCCTTCCTGATCTGGGGCAGGAGGGTCAGCCTCAAGTCCCCTCATTAAACAGTACTAGGGCCAGTTGAGAACACCACACACAGCTGCAGAGACCTTGCTTGGCCCTGAAGAGGCCTCCACCTCTTCTAAGCTCAGCTCAAAGGGAGGGTCCACAGGCTTAGAAGGGGTTAAGTCCACAGGATGTGCCCAGGACCCAGCTGTTTCCGTGGGCGGGCAGAGGATTTACAGCCTCCTAGCCTCCCAAACGGTGGGGCTGAGCAGCCTGTGCTGGAGAGAGATGCTTCTCTCTCTCACGCAGTGACAGGAAAAGCAGAGTTCTTGCTGTGAGGTCAGACTCCTCTGTCTCAAAGCCAGGGCCTCCCACGCGGCGCCAGGGGGAATATAGGGGCAGGAGAGAGGAGCCTCGGGTCCAGAAGAACCCTGGCTCTGAATACCAAGATGGATAAAGACTGAACTGGTGCTGCCTGTCCTGGGTTCCATTCATGTAGGGACAGTAGTTAGGGGCAGGGAACTGGATCTGGGAGCTCGAACCCCAGGCTTCAGTTTCCAGAAGAGAATCTTAATACTGTGCTGCCTCAGTTTCTCCCTTCTTGATGCACCCTTTGGAGGTAGTGTAATAATGAAGCCCCAAATGTCCATATTCTACTCCCTCAAACCTGTCATCACATTAAGGATCTTGAGGTGGTGAGGTGACCTTGATGACCCCTACAGGATGTAAATGCCACCGCAGTTGTCCTCACCTGAGGAAGGCACATGGAGATGGCAGAGAGACCAGAAGGCATGGTCACCCTTGAGGCAAGGATTCCTAATGCTGCGTAAACCGTGGCATACCTGGAGCCACCCCAGGCAAAAGAGACTAGGAACAACTCACCCCTGGCCTGCAGCAGTAGTGTAACCAGCCTGTATCCTGATTTTGGCCCACAGATGGCTATAATAGCCTTTGGCCTCCAGAGTCCGGAGAAAGTTAATTTCTGTGGCTCAGTCAAAAGTGGTAGAATTATTTTTTTGAGTAGTGGCACAAACCCAGCACAGCCTCCTGACCCAGTCGATGGAGCAGAGCGTCCTCTGGCCCAGGGGTTCTTTCCCTGTGTGATTGTCACTCTCCTTTTCAAGGAGCCAAGGAGATTCCCCAGCCCTGCCCTGGAACTGCACTTTTTCACTGGCCAAGAACATCAATCTGGCCTGGGGCATTTCCTGGTAGAATGCCTATGCTTACCTAGCAAGCCATCTAGTGAATGTGTTTCCTAAGGAGGAGACAGGATATCTGGGCTCTTCCACTATCAGATCTCAGCTTCTTCATGACTGATGTGGCCTCCAAGTCTACTGGGCCAGCTTGGTGTGGTGGCATAGGCCTGTATTTGGGATAATAAATCAGGAGAACCCTGAGTTCCCTGTCAGCCTGGCCTACATAGAGAGACCTTGTCTCAAAACACAAATGATCCCTGGGTGAGTCCTGAGTATCTGGGGCCTGGGCTAGCCTGACTGTCTCCTACTCTACCACCCAGGGGCATTTTGGAGTCTTCTAGGAGTCGGTCATCATACTCTCTGAGAACCAAACTGCCGAACGCATGGAGAGAGATTTGGGAATGGGAGAGAGAGAGCCCAGAGCCTCAAACCCTTAGCAATCACTTGCTAGACCAGGTACAGGTACCTAGACCAGGTACAGGGTCAGGCCCGGAGTAATGCGGCCCTTACCTACAGATGTGTGATGTCGATGGCCTGAGACTACTCTCAGTTCCTTGGCATCAGTCTTTCGTAGCAAGATGGATGTATCATCAAAACCGAGGGCAAAAGTCACGATCAATGGAGCCCCACAGCAGTGGTGACAATCCACCCCCACTCCACTGGTTAAAAGCAAGTTACAGGGATGGCAGTGTGCAGTGTCTGCCTAATACTCACCTGGTTGCCATCTCCAAACACTAAGTAAAACCAGGCATGGAGACATATGCCTGTGATCCTGTCGTTTCAGCACTCCAGAGGCTAAGGCAAGAAGACCAGAAGGTCAAAGCCATTTTCAGCTACTCAGCAAGTTTGAGGCCAGCCTGAGATACATGAGCTGCTGCACCCAAAACAAAGGGGATGAGCAACTCATGGAGGCTCTTATGTTCTGCTGAGTGGAGGACTGTTCCAGCTTTCAGGGAGAGGCTCCCAACCACTGACTTGCTGCTTTCTGGGCATCAGTCCTTCACCAACCTGACATGACATTTTTGCACGTGTTCCCTGTGTCCTATTCTTGGCCCTATGTGCTTAGTATCCCTAGACAGAGGGTTGATCCTGTTTCCTAGTCTATATTTGTGGAAACTGAGGCTCAGAGAAGTAAATGAAGCCAGAGGCCTATTTCCTATGGAACTATTAAGGTACTGGTAGGAACCGACAGAGAAAACCACAAGAAACAACCTACAGTGAGAAGACATCAAAAATCCAGGTATGATTATCCTCGCTATTGCTGCCAAGTAGAATTTGCTGGACCCTGGCATGTAAAGCTAAGTGTATGTATCAAGCCAGCAGGGTAAGTGTGTGTGTGTGTGTGTGTGTGTGTGTGTGTGTGTGTGTGTGTGTGTGTGTG